>JAMXBD010001596.1:0-335715 GCA_024138025.1 Combretum micranthum
CTAGGACAAGATAAAATTGGTAATGTACATGTGAATTCTGCCTTGGTTGAATTAATGGTTAGAATATCGAAGTGGGAATTGTTATAAATATATGTATGATTTAGTGTAGAATTGAAGTGTCTGAAATCTCTATGATAGCCTAGAAATTCACTTAATAATATGCCTGACCATATAACTAAATTTCCCATGCATAACATATGTGAGTCACATTTCATTTGTTATTATACCTTTGTGGGAAAAAGGCATAATAGCTAGGTAACGGGTGGGCCTAAAAACTTGTATAATGGCATTGGGTCACTTGAATTAGAATGGAAGTAGAGTAGGCACTTGAATCAACTACATAACTTAATGAGTGGGTAGGCACCTGCAACAACCACTAAATGAATGAGGAAAAATTGAAATCTATGGTCGTATGAGTCTGAAATACCTAACCCCAAATAGAGGGCGTAAATCCATTCAATATAGGCCCCCAGGAAAGTCTTATGTATTGTATGCTCACTTGCTTATGCATTTCATATGATTGTTTAATATAACTTGCTTGCCCTACCGTTTGATGGAGTATTTAATTTTGGAAGTGAAACTCACTAAGCTAGCATAGCTTATACCCTTATAGCTTTTTTTTTTTTATGCAGTTCCTGTACATATGGTTACGTCTCTAGACTTGGCCAAATCAGGTGATGCGAAGTTAGGAGTTTTCCCTTAGAAGTTTATGATTAGCTTTGTATAGTCTTTTGTAGGAAACCTAAATGCTCGAGTCGTTATCAAAAACTGATATCCAAACTTATTATTTTAAGGGGGAATGCCCCTTAAAATCAATAAATGATCCTGAGATAACTGTGGTTTATAATTTTATACTTATTCTATCAAGTTGAACTATATATCTCCAATTGCATATGTATTCCATTGCCGTAAGGAAACGCCGTGCATCTAATACAAGACTTTTGAATGACTGTGGTAGTGATTCTTAAGTCTCGTTCAGCATGCAGTGGACTGTTACGTTTAGGATACCGTTTGGGGCGTGACAGTTTAAGTATATCAGAGCAGCAAAAATGTAAAGCATGACAATAAAATTTAAAAACTTAAAATGTGGAAATAAATAAACCTTAGGGTAAGAATAAAGTTAAAGTTTAAAGTAACTAGAAATCTTTTCTTGGTATAGGTATCCTTAGGTGAAACCCGGGAAAGAGCCAGAACATTTCTAAAAAGGACTGGTGAAACATTTTTGGATTACAGGTTGAGTTTGAGAACTCTATGTGAGGATTTCGCTTTGGCCAAGGGAACTAGGACTCTAAGAGAAATGTATACAATCTGGAAAAGAGGCCTTACGTATACCAGATGGGAAACGGTAGTTGATCGGATTAGGTATGATCAAAGGAGGAGGAGATGGTTAATGTTGGAAACAATCTATGCTGTAGAGAGAATCATGGTAGATTATGGAAATGAACCAATGTTAAGAGAGACCACTTTTATCTTAAAGAAGGAAGATAATCCCCATACCTTGACTTTCGAGTATGAAGGAGCATTGGATCCTTGTACATGTTTGCCCATGATGACTTGATGACCCATAGAGAATGGCTTGAAGCAGATGCGAACAAATCACTTCTATTGGCAAGGAATATATCTGGACCTTTTGCCGACGCTTGTAGAGATTCAGGCCCCACCCCTAGTGAAGTAGGCATGCAGTTAGGATTGCCCCAGTAGAGTTAAACCATGAAGAGGATGAAAGTGAGGAGGGAGAGCACCCCGAGGAAGACCCAAACTGGGTAGATGAGGAAGAGAATAGAACATCCCAACCGGCTAAATTGAGGAAGATCCAGGCAACAAACCAAACCCACCCAATCCGTATCTTGATCAGGAATTGCAAATCTCGGATAGCTATAGGGTAGAACCTGAATATGATCCTAGTCTGTAGAGGGATATAATGAATATGGAGAATATCCGAGAGTGGCAAGTGGAACATCCATTAACCTTGTAGAAAATGAGAATTCTGAAGAGATCATGATGAGGGAAGCCTAAGAGAATGTTAGAAGGATTTGGGAGGAAACTGGAGAGGAGATGATAAGAGAAGAGAATAGAGAGATAGAAGATAGGATCAAGAAGAAGAAGAAGAGGAGGAGGAGGATGAGCTTAAGCAGGAGGAACAGACTTGGCCACCTAGAAGGAAATGGACGATAGTAAGAGAATATTTGAGCTTATTTGTTAGGAGAGATGATGGGAGTTCTTCTAGTAGAGATCGTCCTCCGACCCCTACCCCAAGAGACTCCTAAGAGAGAAGAAAGTAGTGATGGCGAGCATGACCCATGACAGTCCAACAAAAATTTTGTAATAGTAATGAGGGATGCTGAGTTGCCTTAGTGACGTCCTTAGGCAATTGTAGTGTGATATGTCTTTTGTTTCTTGTCTCGTGTTTTTCCTTCTCAGTTTGGTAAGAGATTGTAGTTTTGATAGGTCTAAATCAGTCAAGTAGCATGGTTTACATGTTTTGTAAGCATAATGTAAGAGACTCGACCGAATGTATGACCTCAGTATGATCTAATGAAGTTTATCATGTACTTATTTAAAGAAGGAAGTTTCGTTTTTTTAACCAATGACATAAACAAGAATGCAGCTAATCAGGAACATTATGCACAATATGCTCTTAGGGAACTATAATTAATAACAAGATACATGCATATCATTGCACCCATTGCATCATTATGATTGATTTCTTTTGCTTGATTTCATAAATTGAGTTATGATTTGAATTCTGCAATTTGATATTATCAAAATTTCTTGACTTAGATTGCATGATTTGAAATTATTATGACTTGTTGAAATTTTGATTGATTACTTGATTTCTGTGAATTATAATTAAGTATTTGAGGGATAACTTAAAGAAAATCTTAAAGCTTACATAGTCATGTACAAACGTACGAATCCGAAGAAATCGAAATCGTGAACAAGGAAATTCCTTGGTAAAAGAAAATAACCAACCTACTTTACCCCAGCAAAACCAACAGAGGATGGTACCCTAGAACCAGCAAATGGACTTAATAAATGCAATTGAACAATTAGCTAATTTTCTAAACACATTCATCCAAAATTCAAACAAAAAACAAAACCTAAATCAAAGCCAAAGTGTGTAGGATTCCACACCATCACCACTGTCACCTTACCAAAGACCCCCTCGAAGCTCTTTACCAAACTTCATAAAGTGTAACTGGTATTTAGACAGAGCCTTTGGTAAACTCAATGAAGCGGAAAATTGGTTGCCTTAAATTGAGAAATCTTTTGTAGCTTAAGAGGTTCTACCATACCTTCAGTAGACCATGGACCTACATGCTCAGATGCAATGCTAGAATATGGTAGGAATCGAGGAAAAGGAGTTTGATACCTACGATCACTTGGGAAGCTTTTGTCGGGAATTTTTGGAAAATTATTTTCTTTCTAGTTTGAGGATGAGGCATAGTGCAAATTTTCTGCATGCGAAGCAAATAGGCAGAAGGATTGAGCAATATGAAACTGAGCTCACTCACCTTCTACATCATGCACTCGAATCTTTCAAAGATAGCACAGAACTGAAGAGATAAGTGTTCTTAGGAGGTCTAGATGAAGACCTAGGAATTAAGTTGGAAGGAATCAGATTGAAAACTAATTTGGAGTTAGTGGAAGGGCTCAAATAATTGAAGGAGCAAGGAAAAGGAAGTCTCAAATGCCAAAAAAGAAAGTTTTTGAGAAAGGATCATCTGATGCCTCAAGTTTAGGATTCAAAGGCAAGAGACACAAGTCTTATTATGGATTCCGAGAAAGTGGGAGTGTAAAACCCAACCCAGCAAAGGGCAAAAGTAGGAATGGGAGTCGTGCCGCGTCAGCCATGCACGGATTGAGGCTCTATAGTTTTGAAGAAAAGTGGATGGTAAAGGAAGAGGGTGGTGATGAGATGGAATTGACAGCTTTGAACCTAGGTGGAGAGTATGATGCCGGTCTAGTCACTAGGCATGTCATGGTAAATAGAAGTGAGGCCTATGTATTGTTCCATATAGGAGCAACACACTCGATCCTCACCGCTAGTCTTGTTAAGCCCCGGAGGCTATCCTAAACATAGCAATCCGCCGCATATAAAATTAAAGCTAATGAATGACAACCTTAGTCATGTAGGAGCTTCGATATCACATGCAAGGCGTGCTTTCAAGATAGTAGGAGACTCACAGGGTATTCATTAAGTAGATAATAAAAGCAAGCAAGGACTTATATAAATAAACATAAGATTTCTATAATTAATATCCTTACATCATCTTAGGGGCATTCCCCTTTTAATAGTCTTCCAAAATAATAACAACTATAACATAAGCCTACAATATAGATTTTCCTAGAAGCCTATGTTCAAAACTTAAATACATAAAGCTTCTCCTAAAAACTCCTAGTAGCTTATTATACTCGTACCTGGCAAACGGGGTTCCTTGGGGCCAACCAAGAGGTAATCATACTGCACAAAAGCTATAAGGGTATAAGCAAAACTAGCTTAGTGAGATAATTCCATCTATAAGACATTTCCATAATTCATACAAGTATTTAATCAAAACATATGATAATGCATCAATCATATGAACACACAAGATACACATGATTAACCGAAAATCAAGTGTAGCATGGATTTAACGCCTTCCATGACAAGGGTTGGGAGGTTACAGGCCCATACGACCATCAATATCCACAGATTTACCGGCTCCTGCTTGCCTTGTAGACTATCCTGCTCCTTTAGCCACCATGTAGACTTTCCGGCTCCTACCAGCCACCACTACCATTTCCTCTCGTTTCCCTACACGAAGAATAGTAGTGAACAAATGTGACTCATGTGTATGATATGCATGAATTGATTTCAATATAAATTTAACCAACAATTTTTAGTTCAAGTTAAAGGCGATCAACACAATTTTCATCATATCAATACAAGAATCACAATTTATTTATGAAACCATCTTATGATATTCTTAACTTGTATTCAATCATCCATAATACCAAGTCACACAACAATTATCCATTTTATCTTTTTCTTAATTGCTAGTGCTACTAATTACAAGCACAAAACAAGGAAATGTAACTTAGTAAAAAAATAACTCACTCCATATGGTAGATCTAATCGAAATAGTCCTCCGGATAGATGATCTCAAGTCCTTCGTTACCTAAACAAGATGAAATACCCAAAATGAGTCTTTCATAAAACTTCTATTCTTGAAGATTCTAAACTTTTCTTAAAATCGCAGTAAAATCGTATAAGAGGAAATTCCAACTTAAATGGCCATAACTTGCTCATTTAACTCGAATTTCGCGTAAATATACCATTTCTGCTATTCGAAAAGATCTATCTATTTCTAAACTAATTTTCATAAAACTAAGTCGTTTGGGTCCCGAAAAGGCAGCGACCAGATTCATTGCGAATTTGAAAAAAAACTTGTTTTCCTTCTTTTGTCAAAAGCTCACTTGATGAGATAGACAATATAATAACTTGTAAAACTTTGGAAAGTATATTCTATATATATATTTATTAACTCATGACAAATGTATGAAGTTAATGAAGTTGGCTCAAATTATGAAAAAGTAAAGTTTTGAAAGATTTTGAATTTAAGAATTTTTTAAGTGTCCATTTTACTTTGGAAAGATTTTTGGTTATTTGAAATGAGTATTTCTAAATTTAATTGCTTGTAATTTTAAGTTTGTTTATAATGAGTATTTCTTTCATTTTCCTAAATCTTATAATCTTCTTAATTTCTTAAAGAATGATTTTTATTTTCTAAAATTAGCTTCCAGCACATTTTGAAAGTATTAACACTTCTATATTTAGAAAAATGACTTCTTGATTTCTTGAGATCATCTTATTTTTTTATGAAAAGGAATTTCTATTATATGAAGAAAAGATGAAGTTGTTGAAAAATCCTTGTTTTCTTAAAAAATCCTTTTTATGTATGTTTATAAAAATTCTATTAGGAAGTCCTCTAAGTTTGTTTAAGATGGCTTCTTAGTTCTTAGAAAAACATTAACTACTTGTTTTTGGTTTCTAGAAAAGAATCTTTATCTTTAAGAAAATATTTCTTCATTTGTTTTGTTGAGACAAAACCATTATGTTCCTGCATGAATATGAGTCATAAGTTATGAAAACATAAAGGAACATAATACTTGAAAGAATAAGCTAATTAAGAAATAAATCAAGTATTGGAACTTGAGCTTGTTCAAGGTATCCCAGGACTAAGAAATGACTAGTCTAGAAGAAAAAGAAAATGTTTTGACTTAATGAGGACAAGTCTAAGACTAGAAAGCTAGTCTTAAAAACAACTTGAAATTAAATAAATTGCAAGGAAGTAAATAAATTGCATGAAAGGTAAATAAATTGCAAGACAATGAGCTTATATGCTCTAAACAATATATATAGTTACATAGATATATTAGATAGTTATGAACATAAAAGAACATAAAGGAGTTGAGATTATGAACAAAAACAAAGTATGAACATATTGTTGCTTCCTTAACCTTCATGGTTTTAAAAAACACACACTAAGTTCATACTAAGTAGATGAACATAGAAATTTCTTGAAGAAATTTTACCTAAAAGAGATGAACTAAAGAGAGCTTCTTGGGAGAGAATTCTTGGGAAATTTTTAGAGAGTAACTTTAGAAATGAAGAAGTGTGAAAGAAGTGAAAGTGTGAAGGTATTTATAGGAAAATGTGGGAGGTAAATTGTGTTAATTAAATAAATGAAAAAAAAAACAAATGAGGCATAAATGGGGGGTGGCCGGCCAAAAGAGAGGGTGAGAGAGAGTGAAATTTATTTTTTGTTATTTTGTTAATTAAAGTAAGAAATGAAAGATGTGAAATTGTATTGAAAATGAAAATGTGTAAGAAATAGGTGTATGGGTTGTAAGAAAAAGTAGAGATAGATGAATAGTGTAAAATAGTAGAAAATAGTGTAATGTAAAAATAGACATGACAATTAAATGCCGGTAGTAAGAAAATACGCGTATAAATGCGATATCTGATATTTTTAGCTACCGAAAATTTATGAAATTGATACTTTTAAAAATTTTATATTTTTACGAGTCTAACGGTATATTCGGAATATTTTTCCTATTCCAGGCTCCGGGACATGTTTTTCAAGAACTGTGTCCGATCGGGTTGAAAAGACACTCGAATTTTGCAAAACTGATATTTTTACATAACCTATAGCTATTACGAACTATTATAGCTAATTATTCCAACTTCGTTTTTTAGGGCTAAGGAAAACGGCAATGCCGAACTTAAACTGTTACAGTAAACTAGGTTTTGTTGACTCTGGAAATCCGGTTGACTTCCGATTAGGTTTAAGCTGTAATTTGAATCCAAAAATTTCGAGGATTTACAAGTCTGGCTAGACAGCTCAAATTTCCAATAGTCACCACCACCTCTAGTCTATGAATCAAGACACCCACAGGAAGGTCGTGTTGACTCAGGAGAAGTTGAAAGATTATCCGTCGGAAATATAAGGACACCCCTTTTAAGAAGGTGAGCTAATAGTGTTAGAGATCAGTAGTACGAGGTCATTCTTGGTATGGGCTGGTTAACCATGGTTAGAGCTATTGTGGATTGCCGAAAGAAGATAGTAAACTTTAATGATCAATACGAGAAAGAAGTGGAGTTTGTTGGGGAGACCCCAATCCCTAGAGGAAATGGGTTAAATTCTTTTGAGTTAATGATGGAGGTTGAAGACATAATGCCTATTGAGGATACCTCTGATGAGGAGGAATCACAGGAAATAAAAGATATACCTATAAGCCCCGGAAAATTTCAGTAAATAATTCCAAAATAAACATCGAAAATAAACTCTAAAAATGACTCTAAATTAAAACCGAATTTCAACTAGTCCTAAATCACGAACGAATTCAGAAATTTCTTAATCTTGAGAAAATGATAATCCTTAAAAATAAAATAAGAACTCAGCAGTCTTCAATTTCAAAACCACTATGTACTACAAATTCCATACTTATCTCTGAATTGTAAAATCGAGTAATATAAATCTAAAAAAAATTATTAAAAAAATAATGATAAACTTTCGAAATAAAACTCAATTCAAGAATTCCGAAAAAGTTAAGAGATATTAAATACTTACAAAAAAAAATTTTAAAATAATTATCTCAAATTAAATATATTGTATAAACATAAAACGTCAGTTTCCAAATTGGCAAAGATCTAAATCGGAAAATCACCCGGGGACCCTAAGTGGAATATAATAGATTAAGTCCGGCAATCTCGCCCCCTTAACCCTAGAGGCTGAGGTGTAGTTTAAGTATATAGAATAACTCGTAGTAATATAAGGTCGCTTAAAATAATCAGATTGGTAATTTTTTTATCTATTTTGAACTCGTTTGGATACAAACTTTGAAAAGCGTGTCCCGGGCTCAAGATATAAAAATATACCATTAATACCGTTAGACTCATATTTTCATAAGGATTTCTAAAATATCAGTTTTATAATTTTTTGATAACTAGAAATATCTTATTTTGGCAATTATATTCGTATTTCATTACTACCGATAATTAACTAGTCTTTTGGTACTATTTACTACTATTCATTACACAATTTTATTATTCTTATAAACCCTTATATTTTTAGATAAATATTTTATATATTATAAAAAAATTCTGTTTTTCTAAATTAGTTAGTTTCGGGTTTTTACGGGATTAGTTTCTATTTAAGACTCAATATTAAAAATAAAATAAATCAATTTAATAATTGGAAAATATTTGAAAAATATTTTTTATTTTCATAAAATAATCTTTTAGAATTTTTCGAGTTATAAAAATATATTTATAGCTCATATTCTCGTATTTTGATCATACTGGTAACATATTTGTTGAAACACTAAAATATTCAAATAAATATTTAATTTTATTTATGAAAATTCTGCCATTCATTTAAAGATATTTTTCTTAATTTTGTTTAATTTTCTTAATAAAAAGTACTTTTTTCAACCCACACTTCAAGTACACTTCAATTGTCACTTCTATACATTAATCAAGTTTTCTTTCACTCATTCTATACTCCATTTCCCCACAAATGGCAGCTGACCATACTCCTAATAATAGCCTATTTTCTTTTATTTTAATGATTTATTTAATGAATTAAAGTCTCTTTTAGTTAGCACGTTAAGTAACATAAGTTACACTTTGAAAAATTTAAGTTACAAACTAACTAAACCTTCTCTCTCTCTCTCTCTTTAAATTCACGTGCAGTGTAAACATTGGTTTTCCTAGTAGTCAAGTAAACTTCGGAAACCGAAAAACAAAATCCTAAATCGATTAGTTCAAGCTTTGTGAGAAAAACCTAGAAACCCTAGATCCGGTTTTCTTCGGTTTCATATCAAAAGAAATTTTATAAAATAATTTAATGTGGAATATTGTTTTAAAGTGTACTTCAAACTATAGAAAGTTTTGATTTCAAAAAATTTCTATTCTGGGCCTTCCCGAGCTCCATTACGGAAAAGCGAGCCTCGAAACTAGAAAATTAGAAAAATATTCCGGAATACTCTTTGGAATCGAAATTTTATAAGGATTTCAAAAATATAAGTTTTATAATTTTTCGGGTTATAAAAATTACAGTTATAGCCTTTTTCCAGTATTTTCTTTATTAATAGTAAAGTAAATGTCTTGTCTACTATTTATTACTATTCACAAGTACAACCTATTACACATACAACCCATACCCTAGTCTTACATCCTTACAAACACTTATTATATTTTCTTTTCCAAGAAATTTTTGTTTCTTAAATAAATTATTACATTTAACACTTTTATTTCATAAATTGCAAATTTAACAAATTCAAATCTTTCCCTCTCCCTTCCTCTCACTTGTCTTCTATTTGCTTATTTTATTTCCTTTTATTAATTAATACAAACACTAATTATCTTAATATAAATAGTCTTTTAATTTTCTCTCTCTTCCATTCTCATTTCATTTGTTAAAAACTCACAAAACTCTCTCTTTTTTTCTTGTTGTTGCCGTGACACTCTCCACCACCACACACACACACGATAAGCTTCTTTCTTCTTCATTTCTTCACTTAATCCAACCTTAGGTGATGATTCTTAAGCCTCTCTACCATTTAATCTTGTAATGGCAATATTATTCATGTGTATTTTCATCTTAAATCCCCATAAGCATTTGCTAGGGATAAGAAAATGCTAATACATTAATATCAAGCCATCACAAGAGTAAATCTTGAGTTTGATGAGCTTTTGTTAAGATAATGTCATGTTCATGCATATAAAAGTAGAGATCTTGCATGAAAATATATGTTCATACTTTTAAACTCCTTCTCATGCATTATAAGTAGTAGATCTAACACTTAGACACTCATATTATACTTGACATTCATGTTCACATAAACATTTTGTATCTTCATGCATTAATGCTCATAAAGACTTTATCTTGTATATATAAATGTTGTGGTTAGTAGATCTTTATGTAGATAAGACAAAGAACTTAAAAGGAAAAGTTTTTGTTAGAAATGATCAAAAGAAAATTCGTATGACTTCAAAACTATATTTTGAAAACCCTTGTATCAACTTCAAAACTCATGTTTTATGTGAAAAATGAAGGGTATAGGTAATAGGTATCATTAAGTAGTGATTTTCATAAGTTGAAATGAATTTTGATGAGATTAATGTGTAAAACAAAGAGTAGAAACAAAATAGAAAATTTTGAGTTATTAGTCAACTTGTGAAATTCGTAACTTGGGATGATGCCCATGAAAACACCTATTATCCAAGCTCAAAATAAAAGTTTTATGTATTAAATGAAGTCTTTAAGTGGTAGGTATAGTAAATTCTTAAATTTTAATACATTAAACAAGTTTTTCCCAAAGGAATCATTCAAAAAGATAGATTTCTAAAATTCGGATTTTTGAGTAAATCCTATTTGAAAACATATTTGCAAAGTGTAAAATGCAAATTTTTATGTACAAATGAAGGTCCTAGGTAGTGGATATTATGAAGACTCAATTTTAACTAAGATGACTAGAAATTCCTAAGAATGAATCCCAAAACACAAGTGTATTGTCAAGGTTAGAAAATTAGATTTTTCAAAGCTAGTTATTATTGAAGTCTTACAAAATAAAGAGTCCAAAAATTTTCTTCTAGCAAAAATCATCAAGATCATGTATACATTAAACTCATCACATGTCATTCATGCTAGAAAATCATTCGTATTTCATGTATACATAATTTGTCAAGTAGAAACATTACAAGCCTTTACAAAACTATTTTTCAAAATCGGGAACCGTTATTGATCAGAACTGATCCCTTTGTTTCGTGACCTAAATATTTTCAAAACTTAAAAATAATATTAGAATTAGATAGATCTTTCGAAGTAGATATAAATCGATATAGAATTTGCGAAATTCCAAGTTAAAATGACCAAGTTATGGCCGTTTTAAGTCGAGACTTTCGCAAATAGCGAGAATTATGATTTTGATTAGTTTTGATATATAGTTTGGATTAGTTAAATGATGAAATACTTATTAGGATATTTCTTCTTTGTTAGGTGATCCCGAAACCGACGAATCCTTACCACCAGACTACTACTACTAAATGACCGGCGAATTATGGCCAAGTGAGTATTACTTCCGATTCCATTTATTGTATGTGATTGTAATGATAGTTGCACTAGATTTTTGGTAAAGATAAAATGGATGTGCATGATGGGGATGAATGGGAACTATGTATGGTTGTTGTTGATATGAGAAATGTAATATAAGAATATCGAAGCCGGGTGATTTACTATTGCTTGTATAGATGAATTAGAATTGACTGTCTGCGATTATTGATTGGTCACTTAAAGAATTGATATTGTAAAGACCCGACATGCTCAATTCTCCATTAAGCACACCAAGTCCCCAACCACGTATAACTCTTACGAATTATACGTAAGGTTGTCTTAAAAGAATGTGTTTATGTTGAATATTGCTAAACCAATTTTAGCATTTATGAAATCGTTTAGTTAAATTTCTAAATAACTGGATTCTGCAGCGGAAAATCAAATTTTATAAAACAACTTATAAACTTCTACTCCCTATAGAGCAAACCAGTTTTCTATGAAACTAACTTTATAAAAATACTTTATGATCTACTCTTAGGGGTAGATAATCATTTACAATCAATTGAGCATTAACAGGCCCTTAAAAGAAAATACAATTTATAAATAAATCCAGTCCTCTTACAAAACAAAACAAAAGAAGAAACAAAATACAAATAATATCTAGATCCTATCACACTTCACTCATTCTCCCATATCTTCAGAATCGCCCAAAACCCGGGACAAACACCATCACATCAATCATCATCACCATCACCATCCTCATCAACATCAACATCAACATCAACATCAATAACAAAAATAAGAACAACAACATCAACAACCTCCACATCATCATCAAGTCATCATCTCATCATTATCATCAACAACAACAAACCTGTAAAAAGAATAACAACAACAAGGATGAGCCGAAGCTCAGTACACAGTAACATAATCACACACGGAGTGGCACGCGAGCTTAACTAAATGCAATGCATCAATCCACAAGTTATTATCTTTCCATTAAAATAAACAAATCAACAATGGAGCACTCACACTCCGGAACAAGCCAATGAGAATCTGAGGATCCTGAGTAACAGCAGCTACTCAGAGGGTTGATATAAGCAACCCGAATACTTATATCTCCTATATCTATTTCATCAAGATAATAGCTTCATTTAGGGTTCAAAAGCCGTTGCCCGACTCTATTTAAACTCAATCCATAACATGAGCCTAGTTCACAAGTTCCCATAAACTTTGAACTAAACCATGGTATTTCCCCCTAAGTTTAAGTAAACGTTACTAAGATACTATTCCCCCTATCGGCTACCCACTTAACCAAAAAGAATCGCTATTGGATCATAGCATACCATTGCATCATGGTAAAGTCATTGCATCATAACTTGGTTAAGCGCCTAACTAACATGTCATTGCATCATGACAGGTTTGCTGCTCTTCGGACCAGATTAAACAGCGTAATAGACATCCAATTCATTCAAATATTAAGCCGAATCAATTTAAGTCAGATTAGGAATGCCTATTCCTAGCAAACATCAAATAAGTTATTACGTACCTTGAATATAAAATCCAAACAGAGCCTCGGAAGGAATTTCAGAAGATAATCCAGAAGATAAATCAGATATCCACCACTGTTTAAGGAAAGAACTCATATAAGAAACTAAACTAACATCCACTTATATCAAACTTTTATTAATCTTATTTGATCAGATATTAATGTGGAACCCCACAATGGCTGCGAATATTGCCCAGCCAAAATATGGATAGTTCTCCTTTGTCTGTCAAAGAATTTCTTTCACTTTGATTATGGTTTCTTATCCACAAAACATCAACAAAACATTTATATTCAAAAGCATATAAATCCAAAACAATTAAACATTTGAAACAACATATTCCTCATGTTATTCAAAGATCACCTTAACACATTCATTTAACCCAATTATTTGTTACTAACCCATTTTAGCTTAACTTTAGTCAAATTGATTAAAATTAGTCATTTAAGTCATCATTTCCAAGTCAAATTGATTAACCTTAGCCATTTAATTCAAAAACCAAGCCAAGTGGATTAAGCTTAAGAAATCTAGTTCAAGTTGATTAACTTAAGTAATCTAATTCCTTTTAGCTAATTCAAGCTCATTTAGTCAAGTTGAACTTAGATTCATTACTAATTCATTATACATGTAGGATCTATGTCAACTTGAACTCACCTTAACTTAAACTTAGCTAAATTAATTAACCTTAATCATTTAGTTCAAAAGCTAAAAGATGGTTAAACTAACTCAATCTAATTCATTTTAACTCATTCAAGTCTATTTAATCAAGTTGAACTTAAGTTTGTTAACTAAGTTCATTTTATGTTAAACTCGCATATTTAACTCAATTATTCATTAAATCTATAAATCTATCTAAGTCATGTTTAATTATATCACTAAATCATCATTACACATCAAATATTATTTATCTATTTCATTTTAGGTCAAAAATATCCATTTGTCAAAGTAAACACACATAAAACAATCTATAACAAGTTTTTAGCTTAGCTTGAAAAATGCATCAGTTGGAAAGAATTAAAATTTAAGCACTGATACTTTTCTAATTTGTAAAAACTAAAAACATTAAAGTTGTATATCTCTTTCTTATCTTTCCAACGCAACTTAAATCACCTCAATCGGAGATTAGATGAAAAAGTTACAGGCAAAATACAAAAGGACTGCGAAACTGGGAAAAGTTGCAAAACGAACGCCGGCTTTCAACACCGGAGGCGTAAATTAAAAATTTGCCAGCGTTAAGGGTCGAGCGATCTGGTCACCATTGGACTCTTCAACACCGCCAAATTCCCAATGTACACCGGCAGTATAAATGTCAACATCGGCAGCGTCGAGTGCCGGCATACATGCATTACGCTGCTGTCAAATTTTCCCCTGTTTTCATTTTGAGAAAAACATTTGGTCAAATTCATTTCAAGCTTCTTAAAACTTGTTATTTGATCTTACTACAATCTAATAAACACAAACTCCCACTTCAATCCATCAAACATCACTATAATCATCATAAACAACTTCAAACCTCAATTTCACAATTTATGTTCTTTCTCAACAACTCAACTTCAACAACCATAAGCTTTACAAATACAAACTTAAACAACCCTTCTCAACTCATATGCATCATCTATACAACATTTAAATTCGAAATTATAAATAAGACAATAAATAGTAAACTATACTTAGCTTTTAGAAAAGAACACAAGTTGAAACTTCATTCTCTAGCTCGGTTTCCTCCATCTAGTTCATCTCCTAGTCTTGATTCATCCTCTAGTTAGCTTTGATCTTGAGATTTGTTGAAGAATTTGAAGAAAAAAAAAAAATGAAGAAGAGAGGAAGAGAGAAAGAACCATTGGTTGGAAGAAAAAAATAAAAGGAAGGGAAAAGTGAAAAGAGAGGGGCAGAGGAATGAGAATAAAAGGGTAAGGATAAGGGCTAAAATTAATATAAAGAATTATAGGTATAGTTTTAGAACTATCAGATCAAATATCTATAGTATCAAGAGTATCTAAAAGTTTGTTTCGAAACCAATATGTTAGAAATTAAGAGTTTGCAATAAGAACTTAATTTGATAATTTATTTTAGATAAAAGATATTTAATTTGAGTTCGGGTTTAAGAACTGATATTTTAAGATAAGCAAATGAACTCAAATTTTACTGAGATTTAGGAATTAGTATTTAGGCTAAGAATCAATGATTTAGGAATTCTCTAAACACTTTGATGACATGTTTAGGGAATTTGAAACTCAAATCTCAAACCAACATAATTATTAGCTAATTAAATTAAATCAACTTGTCTATTTAAATCCTATAATTCATTTTAGTCATTTAAATCTATCTAAACCCAATTTCTATTTTAGGTGAAAAGTTGGGGTATTTCAGGTATAATTGACTATTTGAAATTGAAAATAAATATGGACTCATTCATATCATAAATGGGGATGGAGCATTAGCATTTGTTCGGTTGTCCGTGATCCTAAACGGTATAAAAGTTCGGTTAATCGTGATCCTCAAACGAATTTATAGTTAAGTTGACCGTGAACTTAAACGGCATCGTACCGCAGGATTCGTTAATCTGCTAACCCAGGATAGAGGGCGCAAGTCCATCCATATTTGGTTTCTAGCTAGTCATATGTTTTTGATTCCATATTTTTGATACAATCACTTGTCTGATTAATCACTTGTTTGTATGAAGTGTGACAAATGTGATATTGGAAGTTCTCACTCACTAAGCTAGTGTAGCTTATACCCCAATAGATGTTTGATTAAACAGGTTAACTCAAGAATGCTACGTGGGGACTGAGATGTCTAGAGCTGAGTGTGACCTTAGGATTCCGACAAGAAGTATGAATACTTGAAGATATTAGCTAGGTTTTGTGAATTGCTTTGTAATAGTTTTATGTAGTAAAATCTTTTGATGAATTGTATTGAAGTATAGTGAATTGTATTTCTTTTAGATTGTTACTCAAGCTGTATCAATATAAAATGTATCATTCAAATGTGTCTCCTCCACGTGTTAGACACCTTGTACATAGTATGGAAGCCTTTGCCTGACTAAGGCGGTCATTCCTAGGCTTTAATATTGTCGGTGGACTATCACATTTAGGATATCCTTCGGGGCATGATAATACCGGTTGTGGATGAGTACTCGGATGTACTTGCCCGGCTTACCCTCGAAGATAGAGATTGATTTTGTAGTAGTTTTGGCCTTATACATAACCGATATCAAAGGCACTTTACCGGGTGGCATCGGTAGAGCTGAAGGAGTTGAAAATTTAGTTGCAAGAATGGTTGGATTAGAAGTTCATAAGGCCTAGTGTGTCGCCATGGGGGGCACCGGTTCTGTTTGTAAAGACGAAAGATGGATCTTTGAGGCTGTGTGTCGATTGTCGTGAGCCCAATAAGTTACAATTAAGAATAGATACCTTTTGCCTAGGGTTGATGATCTATTCGATTAGTTGCAGGGAACACGTGTGTTTTCACGCATTGACTTATGCTCCGGGTATCACCAATTAAGGATAAAACCTGAAAACATGCCAAAGATAGGTTTTTGTACCATATGGGCACTATGAATTTATGGTGATGTCTTTTGGTTTGAATAATACACTAGATGTGATAAATCCCAATGGGGGTTAACAATTTTTCACAATCTTTTTGGGTTTCTCTTTAAAGGAAAACAGAAAAAATAATATGATATTATTAGTCGATTAGTGCCACACTAACAAAAATAAACTGGTTTGTGAATGGAATCACAAATCGATATAACTCACGATTTGTAAAAAACTCACACGAATTGCTAAAAATATAAAATTCAATCAGCAAAAGAATAAAGAAAATCATAATTCTCAATATTCATAACATGTATTGACAATCCTGTCAATTACAAGAGAGAACTCTCTCACATGAACTCACAAAATAGAAATCAACTAAAACCTCCTAATTCTCATAACCAAGCTAATATATAGTCTTTTACATACAAGAAATTAAAGATATGTAACTAACAAAAATAAGTAGCTGACTTAACTGACAAAAAAATTAAAACATATAACTGACAAGAAATTAAAGGCTGTTACTGACAAAAATAAGTAACTGACTATAACTGATAAAGAAATAAAAAATGACAATTAACTGATAAATTGGCCCTGATGCGTTCACATCATTCTCCCCTTCTTGGAAAAGATTCGACCTCGAATCTTGGCATTTAATCTAGATGAAACATCATGTGGAACATGTTGAATCTCTTGCAACTTTTGAGATTTTTTTTTTTTTGTGATGATCTGCATGGCAACAAAAACAAACTTCTCTGACAATTAGTTTTCACATGAACAAACTGCTCCTGTAAAACATCAGCCCTTGTCATTGGAAGCATCTTAAAATACTGGCCATTCTTTTTTATTGTATAAGTGTTCCTGTAACCATCATATATGGTTCGACGGTCATATTGCCAAGGCCTACCAAGAAGCACATGTGTGGTATCCATAAGAGTAACATCACACAGCACAGTATCACAATACTTTCCTATGGATATAGGAACCTTTGCTTGCTAGTGAATATGCAGGACGTTCTTTGCATTTAACCATCTTAACCCATAAGCTTAGGATGTGGAATCACTGGAAGTTGCATCTTCTTTACAAACTCCTGTGAAACTACATTAGCACAACTGCCACTATCAACAGTTAATTTACAAGTCTTACCCTGAATTAAGCATCTGGTATGAAACAAATTCTCCCTTTGCCTTGGGTCTTCTTTAACCTGTAAACAATTATCGACATCTACAATTACCTCTTCTTCCTTCTCAGCCTTAACTATTAATACCTGCTCTACAGATGGTTGTTCAATCGTATCATCATCCTCCATTCCTTCTAACTCAGCAACATCTGAATTAGGCTTCACCTCAATAACTTCCACTCTTTCACTATATTCAAGTTATCATCACTCACCACTTCAACCTTTTTCTCATCAGCAGATTTTCTAGGTTCAACCCAAAACCACTTGCGACTCTTTCTTTTTCCTCCTTCTCTGATTTAACTTTTTTTCATAACTTTTAAAGAACGCTCAAAATCCTTTCAAGTTTATTAAATGCTTGTCTAATTTCACCCAATAACAAATTTTGTAATCTGAAGTACCATCATGATATTTTCGAGATCGTTTTTCTGGATAATTCAGATCATTTTGTTTATAAGATTGCTCGTTTTGATAATACAAATCTTCATGAGTACGTCTATGAGATCGCTCACTTCGATAATTCAAATTATCTTCAACATGCCTTGAACGACCTTTATAAAAATCCTTTCTTGATGTTGAATCTCATCCTTATAATAACTTCAGGACGACTTAATCTCAACATGATTTAGACAACACAAGCAATTCAATAACAAATTCAAGAACCTAATTCTCCAAATCCCACAATTCAACAACAACAGAAATTTCGCAGCACAATCACAACCCCCAAATTTCCAGATCTAACAAGAAAATATGAAAAGACATAAAAAGAAATCTAAAAAGACACAGAAACTTAAATATCCCTAATAAATACAATAAATATCCCTAAGGAAATAACAAATATCCTAAAAAGACATAAACTTAAATATGATATGACGCCATCTGATTCTCATCAAGTTGCCTTCATGGATCTTAGGGATAAAGTTTATAAACCACTCTTGGATAAGTGTAGTAGTTTTTATTGACGACTTTTTGATCTATTCAAAGAGTGAGAAGCAACATGAGGAGCATCTTAGGATAGTGTTACAAGCTTTAAGAGAAAGTAAGTTATACGTTAAACTGTCTAAGTGTGACTTTTGGCTAGATCGGATATCCTTTTTAGGACGAGTTGTGTTGAGAAAAGGTATTTCGATCGACCTGAGAAGATCAAGGCTATTGTGGATTGGAAACAACCACAAGTAGTAACCGAAAAGAATGAGAAATTGTATGGACAGAAGGAGTAAAGTTTCCAAGAATTAAAACAACGACTAGTATCGGCACCAATCTTAGTTTTGCCAGACCTGAAGAAATCTTATACGTACATAGTGATGCTTCAAGGTGTCACGCCCCAAAGGGTACTTAAAACGCGACAGTCCACTACACTCGATATTTAAACTTAAGTATGATAACCTTAGTCATCCCATAAGTTTACATATCGGGTGTAAGGTGTACTTGCATAACTTTTAGGATCACACTTTGAATCGAATAGTCTAAAGGAGGCATACATTAGCATTAAGAATACAAATCACAACGAAATAAATAAATTAAATCTTTTCAAAAGTCAATGGGGCATACCCCTATCCAAACAAAAAAAAAAAAAAAAAACAATGGAAGTCCATCCGATCTAAACCATATTACAATCATTAGGGTTTATGTTAAAGAGATTTTTCTAGAAGTCCATGCCTCTATCTAGGTCCCGACTTCTTCAAAAGCTCCTTCATCCAAAAGATAACCCTGTGAAATGTGTTCTCTTGGAACAACAAAAAAATAGGAACACCACAACAAAACTATCGGGGTGTAAGCTACAAGCTTAGTGAGATTCAATTTCCAAATATTCAATACTCAACAATAGTATATATCAGACAAGTCATTAGCAATCATATGAATGCACAAGCATATGAGCATACAATATATAAGACCATCCAGAAATTTTATGTTGAATGGATTTACGCCCTCCATTCGAGGTTAAGGGTTTCAGGCCCATACGACCATCATTTAAATACTTCTCACTTCTTATTATGGTTGATACAGGTGCCCATCCACCACTTTTTAAAATTTTTATTGTGGTTGAGACAGGTGCCCACCCATGCACATTTTAATTCCGATCCATCCGCCAACAACCGAGTTTACCGGCCCCTCGTTGCTCGAATTACTATGCCTTCTTCCCACAAAGGTATAATCACTCATGCAATGTGACTCACTACGTGATATGCAAGTACAGTTTATTCATATAATCATGGCATATTAGTTAGGCAGATTAAGTGCGATCATAGAGAATTTTAGACAATCCAAGTCTATACTAGCTCATACAATGATTTATCAACAAGTCTTGTCTCATATACTTACCGTTCATTCAACCAAAAATTAGATCACAAATCATCGTAATTTTATCTTTCCTTAATTCTAATGCCTCTACAATTACTGATAAGCTCCCAAGGGGATTAACAATTTTTCACAATCTTTTAATAATGTGAATGCATAAAAGCTAATTTATCAGTTAATTGTCATTTTTAATTTCTTTGTCAGTTACAGTCAGTTACTTATTTTTGTCAGTTACATGTCTTTAATTTCTTTGTCAGTTATATATCTTTAATTTCTTTGTCAGTTACAATCAGTTACTTATTTTTGTCAGTTACATATCTTTAATTTCTTTGTATGTAAAAGGCTATATATTAAGCCTTGGTTAGGAGGTTTTAGTTGATTTCTATTTTGGTGAGTTCATGTGAGAGAGTTCTCTCTTGTAATTGACAGGATTGTCAATACATGTTATGAATATTGAGAATTATAATTTTCTTTATTCTTCTTGCTGATTGAATTTTTATATTCCTTTAGCAATTTGTGAGAGTTTTTACAAATCGTGAGTTATATCGATTTGTGATTCCATTCACAAACCAGTTTGATTTTTGTTAGTCGTGGCACCTATCGACTAATAATATCATCCATATCATTTATTTCTGTTTTCCTTTAAAATCAGAAAACCCAAAAAGATTGTGAAAAATTGTTAACCCAAAAAAATTGCTAAAGGAATATAAAAATTCAATCAGCAAGAAGAATAAAAAAAATTATAATTCTCAATATTCGTAACATGTATTGACAATCCTGTCAATTAAGAGAGAGAACTCTCTCATATAAACTCACCAAAATAGAAATCAACCAAAACCTTCCTAATTCTCATAACCAAGAATTAATATATAGTCTTTTACATACAAAGAAATTAAAGATATGTAACTGACAAAAATAAATAGCTGACTGTAACTGACAAAAAAATTAAAGACACATAACTGACAAAGAAATTAAAGATATGTAACTGACAAAAATAAGTAACTGATTGTAACTGACAAAGAAATTAAAAATGACAATTAACTAATAAATTGGCCTTGATGCGTTCACATCAATTACAAGCACAAACATGAGCACAACTATTCAAGAAATGAACTCACTCAGCCATGGAGAGAAATCCACTAGTCGTAGTAGTCCTCGGGGAGTGGAAATCCGTCCTCCAATTCACCTAAGTACAAGGAATACCCGAAATGAGTATTTCTTATAAGGTTCTAATAACTTAACAATTCTAGCTACTAAGTTCGTCAATTTTCGTATAAGATAAAGTCCTAACTTTAAATGACTATATCTAACTCATTTTAACTCGAAATTAAGCATATAATATATCGATTTCTATTTACTTCGAAAGATCTATCTATTCCTAATATTATTTTCAAGTTTCAAAAATATTTAGGTCATGAAACAGAGGGATCAGTTCTGGTTGTTCGAAAACTTCAATTCCGAAAAATAGTTTTGTGGATGCTTGTGATGTTTCTAGCCTATAGCTTAACTACACATGCAATATCGATGATTTTCCCATCATGAATGATATAATATGAACTTGATGCATGCATGATTTTGATATTATTTTCAAAAAGGAAAATTAAGAAACTTCCTACTTGTATAACTCCATGATTATACACTTCCAAGAAAACTAGTTTCCTAACTTAGACTATCTCATTTGTTTTGAAGTTATTTCCTTAAGAAAATCAATTTGTCCTTATCTAAATTGAGTCTTCATTATACCTATTATCCAAGCCTTCATTTCCACATAAAAATTTGCATTTTATACTTTGCAAATATGTTTTCAAGTAGATTTATCCAAAAATCTGAATTTCTTGAAATTAAATTTTTGAATGATTCATTTGGGAAAAACTTGTTTAATGCATTAAAACTTAAGACTTTAAGGTATCTATTACCTAAGGAATCCATTTAACACATAAAACTTTTATTTTGAACTTGGATGATAGGTGTTCTTATGACCTATATTCAAAGTTACGAATTTCACATGTTGAGTACTAACTCAAAATTTTACATCTAGATTCCACTTCTTGTTTGATACATTAATCTCATCAAAACTCATTTTAACTTATAAGAATTACTACCTAATGATATATATTACCTATATCCTTCATTTTTTACATGAAACATGAGTTTTAAGATTGATAAAAGGGTTTTTAAAATAGGGTCTTGAAATCATACGAATTTGACCTTGAGTATTTCAAACAAAAACTTTTTCTTTTCAAGCTCCTTGCTTTATTTGCTTAAGGATCTACCAACCATCACATTTATACACCTAAAACAAGGCCTTCATGAGTATGAATGCATGAAAACATAAATCATTCATAAGATCATAAACGTCAAGCATGGTATAACAATCTAAAAGCTAGATCTACTACTTATGATGCATGATATGAAGTTTAAAAGCATGACCATGAAATTTTATGCTAGATCTCAACTTTACTCCACTTCTACATGCATGATCATGAAGATATCTCAACAAAAACTTAATCAAACAAAAGATCCACTTTTGTGATGGCTTGATATTCATGTAGTAGCATTTTCTTTTCCTTAGCAAGTGCTCATGGGGACTTTGAGTGAAAATACTCATGAATAATCTTGCCATTATAAGATTAAATGGTAGTAAGACTTAGGAATCATGACCTAAAGCTTGAAATAGATGAGAAATGGAGAAGAAAAGTGAAGCTTGTGTGTGTGTGTGTGTGTTGTAGTGTGTCGCGGCAAAGAGGGAGGAAGAGGAGAGGATTTGAGAGCTTTTTGAAACAAATGAAACAAAATGGAAGAGAGAGAACATAAAAGGCTATATATATTAGATGAAATTAGGGTTTGTTTTAAGTAATAAAAAGAGATAAAATAAAACGAATGGGGGGGAAAATTGAGGGGTGTTGCGCTGGCCACTATTGAGTGAGAGAGAGGGAGTGTTTTGACTTTATTTGAAATTGTAATTTGTGTAATAAAATGTATTAAATGTAATAATTTGTTAAGAGGCAAAATTTCTTGGAAAAGAAAATATAATTGAGTGATTGTAAGGATGTAAGACTAGGGTATGGGTGTGTGTGTAGTAGGTTGTACTTGTGAATAGTAATAAATAGAAGATAAGACATCTACTTTACCGGTAGTAACGAAAATACGGGAAAAGGCTATAACTGTAATTTTTATAACCCGAAAAATTATAAAATATATATTTCTAAAATCCTTATAAAATTTTGGTTCTAAAGAGTATTTCGGAATATTTTTCTGAGTTCCTAGTTCCGGGGCTCGCTTTTCCTTAATGAAGCTCGGGAAAGCCCGGAATAGAAAATTCTTCGAAATCATAATTTTGTATGGTTTGAAATATACTATAAAACAATAATCCATATTAATTTATCTTATAGAGGTTCTTCTATATAGAAATCGAAGAAAAGTCGGAATTAGGGTTCCTAGGTTGCTTGTACTAATCCTATTTAGGGTTTTGATTTTCGATTTACAGAGTTTACTCAGTTACTAAGAAAACCGGGGTTTACACAAGGAATGGCCTTGAATGTGTACAAGTGCAAGAAGGAAAAATCATTGCTTATGGTTTACAACAAGTGAGACTACCTGAGTAGAACTACACCACGCATAATTTAGAGTTAGCCACAGTTGTTTTACCTTGAAACTTTGGAGGCATTACCTATATGGACAAAGATGCAAGATATATATATATAATATATAGATCATAAAAGCTTTAAGTATCTATTTACTAAAGAATTAGGATAACAAACCCTAATTGCGAAACACTCCACAAGAAGGTGATCGATCTTCTTTGAATGTTCCTAAAGCATGTATTCTATCAAGAACACAAAGATTTCAAGCAAAAGCTTCGTTTTTTTTCATTCAACAATAATCTATCTTGTACAAGGACCCAAATAGGGTTTATATAACTCAAACAATGAAAACGTCAAAACAATGAATTCAATACGTCCTAAATGTTGGCTGGCGGCCAATCAAAGATGGCAGGCGGCCATGAGCATTCTGGAGCAAAATTGTAAAGTTCGAAAAATTGGCCAGGGGAGTCATGGCCGGCGCCATGGGAGAATGGCTGGCGGCCATTCTTGCTTCTCTGCACAAATCAGCTTTCCTTGGCTCTATTTGATGATTACTTGAAAATATTGAAGTATACTTGCTCCCTCCTTGTTCCAAAACCTTGATAATCTTGTGATTCATCCTTGGCATGCTCTAATAAGCTTTAATCTCTTGTATCCCAAACTTTAACTTGTGATTTAATGATCATAACTCCCGTCAACAAGCCTTCTTTTCCTTTAACTGGATTATTGATCTTGAACTTGATGGGCTCAATTGATGATGCTATATGGATCACATCATTCCCCCTTTCCTCAAGAAGATTCGTCCTCGAATCTAAAGGATAAAGAATCTGCAAGCTATGATCTATATCAAGTAATAACTTTGGCATCTTCAAATGAATGAACACCTGCAAAAACAAGTTAGAGATAAAAAGACAATAAATTCCCTCACAAGTGTGTTTATATCCTTTCAATACTCTCGTGTATCGCTCACACTCATGTTTAACATGTGTATCTCTCTTCACATAAGGATTATCATATGGAGCACAAAACACCCATCTCTTAACATAGTTCCAGTGAACACCATACAAGTAAGTCACATCCATCACATAATCACAAGATGCTTCACTCTTCATAGCAATTCCTGAATCATTCACACTTGAAAACAACCGCCTCACCTCCCACTTGTAGGCCATCTCCTGCACAACTATAGTACCACCAAACAAAAGAACACTCCTCCAATACATGAATCCATCATAAATACTCCAATGAATCCCAACGCAGATAACATATGATCTCATAGGCATAATACAATCATGGTAATCAACTCCTCCTCCCAATCCCATCAACAGATTAATACAACAAATTAAATGATGGAATAAGGATATAGAAATACCGGTGTCTGTCATTAGCTCCTGGAGTTCGGGGAAGTGGCTCTAATGCTAGCATACAAGAATCAACACACGACTCCTCCACAAGAAAACTATGGCTATTCTCAGCAACAACCATCTCCTCCTTATCAACATCACCTATACTCTCCTCTACAAGGCTACTATTCTTACCATGTGTACCATCTGCTTGCTTCTTTTGATCACTCATTGGAATCTTTGCACGGATACATTACTAGCTCTTTCAATCTCATAACCCTGATGAGTGTGAGTCACTACTGAAGAAGTTATTACTGTATCCCCAATTGATAGAGATATCTCAGCCCACAAAGCAGCTTGGATAGTTTCCTTTAAGGTCATGTAGCTATTACACCCAATACGTTTGACAATATCAGAATTTAATCCCCTCTTGAACCTAAGAATAAGGCGCCTAGGTGATTCATCCAACTCACAACGTCTGACGATTGTTTCAAACTCTTGTGCATATTCCTTAACTTTCATACTCCCCTGCATTAACAATAACAATTTTTCATATAGTTGATCTTGATAATATGGTGGCACGAGTTTTTCTCGCAAAACCCCTTTCATGTAATCCCATGAAACTCTATCACCATACCCATTTATCTTCATCCTCATTAGATGAGCTTTCCAGAAAATGCCGACCCGACCAACTAACTTCTTACCAATGATTGCCCCCAAACGAAGGCTAGAATATGGAAAATCATCAATAATATAATTCACATCCAATTCCCAATCTATATAATCCCCTGGCAGATCACTATCAAACTCAGGCAAGTCACACTCAATTTCATCCAGTGCACAGTCTATCAAATAAGCTTCATGATTATATCTATAACCCATAATTCAAGACTAAGATGATATGAGTGATACAATTGGAAATTTTCTCTCTCCCTCTTTTTTTTTTTTTTTTAACTCAATTCACAAACATGAAGATTTCAAAACCCTAACTTGTGTTTCCCTATAGATCTGAATAGATCACACCCAAAAAGAGATCAAAGAACAAATTTTTATGATGTAATATGAATAAAGGTGCAAACTTTTTGTTCTCACAAGAATCAAGATGTGAGCTTTATGATCTAAAAGAAATAAAATGTAATCTTTTGATTGATTTTTTTTTTTGAATTTGAATTCAAAAAAAAACAAAGATAGATAAAAAGAAGATATAACCTGATCTAGAGCCAAAGCTCTGATACCAAATGATGATGATGCGAGAACCTTCGTATTCACGCGTGAGAACCCCTTTGGATATTGCGAACCCCCAACACAATGAATAGAAAACCCACATTGCCTTTGATTTCAATCCCTAAGAAGGATTAGATATCAGATTTGTCTTAGGTTGTTGATCTAAAGAATTAGGATAACAAACCCTAATTGCGAAACACTCCACAAAGAAGGTGATCGATCTTCTTTGAATGTTCCTAAAGCATGTATTCTATCAAGAACAAAAAGATTTCAAGCAAAAGCTTCGTTTTTTTTCATTCAATAATAATCTGTCTGGTACACGGACCCAAATAGGGTTTATATAACTCAAACAATGAAAACAAAACGTCAAAACAATGAATTCAATACGTCCTAAATGTTGGCTGGCGGCCAATCAAAGATGGCAGGCGGCCATGAGCATTCTGGAGCAAAATTGTAAAGCTCGAAAAATTGGCCCGGGGAGTCATGGCCGGCGGCCATGGGAGAATGGCTGGCGGCCATTCTTGCTTCTCTGCACAAATCAGCTTTCCTTGGCTCTATTTGATGATTACTTGAAATATATTGAAGTATACTTGCTTCCTCCTTGTTCCAAAACCTTGATAATCTTGTGATTCATCCTTGGCATGCTCTAATAAGCCTTTAATCTCCTGTATCCCAAACTTTAACTTGTGATTTAATGATCATAACTCCCGTCAACAAGCCTTCTTTTCCTTTAACTGGATTATTGATCTTGAACTTGATGGGCTCAATTGATGATGCTATATGGATCACATCATTCCCCTTTTCCTCAAGAAGATTCGTCCTCGAATCTAAAGGATAAAGAATCTGCAAGCTATGATCTATATCAAGTAATAACTTTGGCATCTTCAAATGAATGAACAGCTGCAAAAACAAGTTAGAGATAAAAAGACAATAAATTCCCTCACAAGTGTGTTTATATCGTTTCAATACTCTCGTGTATCGCTCACACTCATGTTTAACATGTGTATCTCTCTTCACATAAGGATTATCATATGGAGCACAAAACACCCATCTCTTAACATAGTTCCAGTGAACACCATACAAGTAAGTCACATCCATCACATAATCACAAGATGCTTCACTCTTCATAGCAATTCCTGAATCATTCACACTTGAAAACAACCGCCTCACCTCCCACTTGTAGGCCATCTCCTGCACAACTATAGTGCCACCAAGCAAAAGAACACTCCTCCAATACATGAATCCATCATAAATACTCCAATGAATCTCAACGCAGATAACATATGATCTCATAGGCATAATACAATCATGGTAATCAACTCCTCCTCCCAATCCCATCAACAGATTGTAATACGACAAATTAAATGATGGAATAAGGATATAGAAATACCGGTGTCTGTCCTTAGCTCCTGGAGTTCGGGGAAGTGGCTCTAATGCTAGCATACAAGAATCAACACACGACTCCTCCACAAGAAAACTATGGCTGTTCTCAGCAACAACCATCTCCTCCTTATCAACATCACCTATACTCTCCTCTACAAGGCTACTATTCTTACCATGTGTACCCTCTACTTGCTTCTTTTGATCACTCATTGGAATCTTTGCACGGATAGCATTACTAGCTCTTTCAATCTCATAACCCTGATGAGTGTGAGTCACTACTGAAGAAGTTATTACTGTATCCCCAATTGATAGAGATATCTTAGCCCACAAAGCAGCTTGGATAGTTTCCTTTAAGGTCATGTAGCTATTACACCCAATACGTTTGACAATATCAGAATTTAATCCCCTCTTGAACCTAAGAATAAGGCGCCTAGGTGATTCATTGATGAGGATCATCAAGCATCAATGGGTCCAAAGTTCAAATCCAACGATCCATTGCAAGATATTGGAAGTCCCATGACAAGAGCTAAGGCTAAACGAATGAGGGAGGCATTGCAAGGACTTGTTATGGAGTTGCAAGAGAAGGAATTGCATTTATCCACCAATAAAAATGAGTCAAAAGTGTTTAACATCATCAAAATAAGCTCCGGAGGCTCTAAATGGAAAACAAGTGAAATAGAGCAAAGAAGAGCCAAGAAGTACCCTGCAGGATTAATGGCCGCTAGCAGTTACTTATTTTTGTCAGTTACATGTCTTTAATTTCTTTGTCAGTTATGTCTTTAATTTCTTTGTCAGTTACAGTCAGCTATTATGTTTGTCAGTTACATATCATTAATTTCTTTGTATGTAAAAGGCTATATATTAAGCCTTGGTTCTAAGGTTTGAAAACAAGATGATTTATATGAATGTTATTCATTCTCTTTGAGAGAAAACTCCATCTTATTCCTTGTGAACGAATTTCCATTTGATTTTCTTGATCTAAACACTCAAGGAGGTCGACGTGATAACTAGTTGCGATCACAGGTTTGTTCGAGGTCTAGTTCATTCCATTCATTGATAATTAGGTTGCAATCAACAGGTTTGATTGAGGTCTAATTCCATCCTACGACACTTGTCTCAAACGATCCTTGGGTTCCAATTTCAATCAACGATTTGGGGGTTCTAAGTTTAAT
The DNA here is from genome assembly GCA_024138025.1 of Combretum micranthum. Lineage (NCBI taxonomy): Eukaryota > Viridiplantae > Streptophyta > Magnoliopsida > Myrtales > Combretaceae > Combretum > Combretum micranthum. The sequence continues at coordinate 28,868 of JAMXBD010001596.1, forward strand.
ATACCTAGGGTTACCATATCATTTGGTATCAGAGCTACGGTTTCTTGTCACAAGTAATCTATCCTTTTATCTTTATTTAATCTTGCTATCTATTTGTTGTTGTCTTGATTAGGGTTCTTGAGTCAAAAAAAAAAAAGAAAAAAAAAAAAAAAGAAAGAAAGGAACCATCTTTATATTGTTCCATCTGTTAAAAAAAAAAAGAAAAAAAAAAAAAGAAAGAAAGAAAGGAACCATCTTTATATTGTTCCATCTGTAAAAAAAAAAAAAAAATTGTTATCAATATTATCTTGGGATCTTGTCATAGATCTAAGTTTCTGTTTCGTCCTTTCAATTCTCAGAAATTGTGGTATATACATTCTTGAGATTGGATCTTTGATTCCGACCAATTTGTTGTTGAAATTTTCTTGTTGTTGCGTGAGTGATTTATTTTGAGAAAATCATTGAGAGAATTCCGAACAAGGATTGTGAGATTGAGTTGTGAGACAATTATTTTCTTGAGCGAAAAGACACGAGTCTGAGTGTCATTTGTTGAGTAAAACACGTGAGGGAGCGAATTGTGAGGATTATTATTTTCTTATTTGATTATTACTAACCAATTTTCTGCAGTGTTAAGATATGGGTAGTGACGGAGAAAGTGATAAGATTGATATGAAATTGTTCGTCAAATCGATACAGGATCAGTTTAGGATGATGAATGCAAGGCTTGACAATATAGAATCCGCAAGTAAGACTAAGAGCAGTAGAGGAATGAGACATAATGAAGAAGAGATTGATGAATCTAAGTCTGAAGGATCCGGAGTTTATAAGAAGGTGGATGAATGCTCTAAAACAAGATAATTCCTTAGGGAATATCAAATTAAAGATACCTCCTTTTCAAGTAAGAATGACCCGGAATTGTTTTAGAATGGGTGAGAAAGGTGGATCTTGTCTTTGATTGCCACAATTACTCCGAAGACAAAAGATCAAGTTGGCTTCTGTTGAGTTTTCTGACTATGCTAGTGTATGGTGGGATCAACTTGTGCGAAATAGGAGGAGAAATGAGGAGAGACCCATTAGTACTTGGGATGAAATGAAGGCGGTGATGCGAAAAAGATTTATCCCTGGTCACTATTATAGGGATTTACATAGAAAATTACAAGGTTTGACACAAGGGTCAAGAAGTGTAGAGGATTATTACAAGGAAATGGAAGTAGCTATGATCCGGGCTGATGTGAAAGAGGATGATGAAGCTACTATGGCTAGATTTCTCAATGGATTAAACCGTGAGATTGCTAATGTGGTAGAACTCCATCCTTATCTTGATATTGAGGAGTTGTTACACAATGCCATAAAAGTGGAGCAACAATTAAAGTTTAAAGGGTCTTCTCGATTTGGTTCTACTTCTAATTCTTCATGGAAGTCCACTTGGAAGAAGAACAATTCAGATTTGAAGTCCAAGGAGGATTCCAAGGCCAAAAGTCCGTTACTCCATACAAAGGTAAATCTGAAACTAAGACTTATGGTAAATCTCGTGATATTCAATGTTTCAAGTGTAAAGGATTTGGACATATTGCTTCTCAATGTCCGAATCAAAGGGCTATGGTTATTTTGGATAATGGCGATGTTGAAAGTGTGAGTTCAGGAGATGATCCTGATATGCCAGCTTTGGAAGACTGTAGTGATGTAGATGTGGAAGGTCCTGTGAAAGGAGATTATTGGTTACTAGGCGAGTCCTTAGTACTCAACCTAAGGATGAGAGTGAAAGTGAAGAGGTACAGCGTGAGCATATTTTTCATACCCGGTGTCATGTGCAGAAGAAGGTATGTACACTGATTATTGATAGTGGTAGCTGCACTAACGCTGCGAGTACCTTGCTAGTTGATAAATTGAAGTTAAAATCTGTGAAACATCCAAAGCCCTACAGATTACAATGGTTGAATGAATGTGGGGAGATCAAGGTGACAAAACAGGTTCTTATTTCCTTTTCTATAGGAAATTATCATGATGAAGTTTTGTGTGACATAGTTCCCATGCAGGCTAGTCACTTACTGCTAGGCCGACCTTGGCAGTTTGATAGGAAAGTGACATATGATGGGTACAAGAACCAATATTCTTTTGTTCTAAATAAAAGAACTGTGATTCTCACTCCTCAGAAACCATGGGAAGCATGTGAAGATCAAGTGAGGGTAGCGAGAGAGTTTCGAGAGAAACACATGAGTGAACAAGATAAGAGTGGCAAGGAGAGAAAAAGTGAGAAACAAACACTTGTGAGTTATGATAGAGGAGAGTTAAACACATTGAGTGGAGAGGAAGTTGCAAGAAAAAGTGAGGTTAAAAGTGCAATCATGGCAAGGAAACAACTACTTGTACTCATGTACAAGGATGTTTATTTTACTACTTCTGACCTTAACTCTTCGTTGCCAAGTGTGGTGGTTTCTCTTTTGCAGGAATATGAGGATTTATTTCCTGAAGAAGTTCCAAGGGGATTGCCTCCACTAAGGGGGATTGAGCACCAAATTGACTTTATTCCAGGTGCTTCTATTCCTAACCGGCCAGCTTATAGGGCCAATCCCGAGGAGACAAAGGAGATTCAAAGGCAAGTTGATGATTTGTTAGAAAAGGGGTTTGTAAGGGAGAGCCTCAGTCCATGTTCAGTTCCTGTTATTTTGGTTCCAAAGAAAGATGGAACATGGAGAATGTGTGTTGACTGTCGAGCTATCAACAAGATTACAGTTAAGTATAGACATCCCATTCCTAGACTTGATGATATGCTTGATGAGTTGCATGGAGCTTGTTTGTTTTCCAAAATTGACTTGAAAAATGGCTATTACCAAATTCGTATGAAAGAGGGAGATGAGTGGAAAACTGCTTTTAAAACTAAATATGGTCTATATGAATGGATGTAATGCTTTTGGATTAACAAACGCGCCTAGCACGTTTATGCGATTAATGAACCATGTTCTTCGTGCTTTTATTGGAAAGTTTGTTGTTGTTTACTTTGATGACATCTTAGTTTACAGCAAAACATTGGATGAACATGTTCAGCATTTACAATCTGTTTTCACTGTCCTGAGAGAAAACAAATTGTATGCCAATTTGAAAAAGTGTACCTTTTGCACGGAAACTGTTGTTTTTCTTGGATTTGTTGTAGGTGCACATGGGATTTCCGTTGATGAAGACAAGGTGAAGGCAATTCGAGAATGGCCAACACCAAGGAATGCAAGTGAGGTAAGAAGCTTTCATGGTTTAGCAAGTTTTTATAGGAGATTTGTGAAAGACTTTAGTTCTATAGCTTCTCCTTTAAACGATCTTGTTAAAAAGAATTGTGAGTTTAGGTGGACAGAAGTGCATGAAAAAGCTTTTAATGATTTGAAAGATAAATTGACAAATGCACCATTACTTGTTTTACCTAATTTTGAGAAAGTTTTTGAAATAGAATGTGATGCTTCCGGGAAGGGTATTGGTGGTGTTTTGATGCAGGATTCGAAGCCAATCGCTTATTTTAGCGAGAAGCTCAGTGGAGCAGCATTGAATTACCCCGTCTATGACAAGGAGCTTTATGCCTTGGTGAGACTTTGCAAACGTGGCAACATTACCTATGGCCCAAGGAGTTCATCATTCATTCAGATCATGAAAGTCTGAAATTTCTCAAAACTCAAGGTAAGTTGAACAAAAGACATGCAAAGTGGCTTGAGTTCATTGAAACTTTCCCTTATGTGATAAAGTATAAGCAAGGAAAAGAGAATGTGGTTGCTGATGCACTCTCTCGAAGGTATGTACTTTTGACTTCTTTACATACTAAGTTGCTTGGGTTTGAGCTTATTAAGGGATTGTATGAGACTGATTCTGATTTCAGTCAAATCTGGGCTGCTTGTGCTGTTTCTGGTTATGCTGATTATTATAGGCACGATGGTTATTTGTTTAAGAAAAGTAAATTGTGTGTGCCTAGGAGTTCTGTGCGTGAGTTACTTGTTAGAGAAACTCATGGGGGTGGATTGATGGGACACTTTGGTGTTCAAAAGACATTGGATATTTTGCATGAGCATTTCTTTTGGCCTAAGATGAAACGTGATGTCCAAACTGTTTGTAACAAATGCATTGTATGTAAACAGGCTAAGTCTAAAATAATGCCTCATGGAGAATACATTCCTTTACCTGTGCCTAATCAACCTTGGACCGACATCTCTATGGATTTTGTATTAGGATTACCACGATCTCAGAGTGGTAAAGATAGCATATTTGTTGTTGTTGATAGGTTTAGTAAAATGGCTCATTTCATTGCTTGTTCTAAATCTAATGATGCACAACATATTGCTGATTTATTCTTTAAAGAGATTGTGCGTTTGCATGGGTTACCTAGATCCATTGTGAGTGATAGGGATGTCAAATTTTTAAGTCATTTCTGGCGTACTTTGTGGAACAAGTTAGGCACAAAATTGTTGTTTTCCACTGTTGCACACCCTCAAACGGATGGTCAGACGGAAGTAGTCAATAGGACTCTTTCAACTTTGTTACGTGCTGTGATTCCTAAGAACTTGAAGCAATGGGAAAAATGTTTACCCCATGTAGAATTTGCTTATAATAGAACTGTACATTCCACAACATCATATTCCCCATTTGAAATGGTCTATAACTTTGACTCCATTGGATATTTTGCCTTTACCTGCTAATGAGTTTATTGATGTTGAAGGTAAGAACAAGGCAGATTTTGTGAGGGAATTGCATGCTCAAGTTCGGGCCAATATTAAAAGAAAAATGAACATTATGCACGTCAGGCCAATAAGGGTCGTGTGAAGGTTGTTTTCCAACCAGGAGATTGGGTGTGGGTGCACTTGCGAAAGGAGCGATTTGCTGCTCAAAGGAAAACTAAGCTACACCCTAGAGGCGATGGGCCATTCCAAGTGTTGGAGCGCATCAACGATAACGCTTACAAGATTGACTTACCAAGTCATTATGGTAATGTAAGCGCAACTTTTAATGTTTCTGATCTTTCTTTGTATGATGCAGGTGATTCGAGGACGAATCTATTCGAGGAAGGGGGGAATGATGAGGATCATCAAGCATCAATGGGTCCAAAGTTCAAATCCAACGATCCATTGCAAGATATTGGAGGTCCCATGACAAGAGCTAAGGCTAAACGAATGAGGGAGGCATTGCAAGGACTTGTTATGGAGTTGCAAGAGAAGGAATTGCATTTATCCACCAATAAAAATGAGTCAAAAGTGTTTAACATCATCAAAATAAGCTCCGGAGGGGCTCTAAATGGAAAACAAGTGAAATAGAGCAAAGAAGGAGCCAAGAAGTGCCCTGCAGGATTAATGGCCGCTAGCAGTTACTTATTTTTGTCAGTTACATGTCTTTAATTTCTTTGTCAGTTACAGTCAGCTATTTATGTTTGTCAGTTACATATCATTAATTTCTTTGTATGTAAAAGGCTATATATTAAGCCTTGGTTCTAAGGTTTGAAAACAAGACATTTATATGAATGTTATTCATTCTCTTTGAGAGAAAACTCCATCTTGTTCCTTGTGAACGAATTTCCATTTGATTTTCTTGATCTAAACACTCAAGGAGGTCGACGTGATAACTAGGTTGCGATCAACAGGTTTGTTCGAGGTCTAGTTCCATTCCATTCATTGATAATTAGGTTGCAATCAACAGGTTTGATTGAGGTCTAATTCCATCCTACGACGACTTGTCTCAAGACGATCCTCGGGTTCCAATTCCAATCAACGATTTGGGGGTTCTAGGTTTAATATACCTAGGGTTACCATATCATTCATCCAACTCACAACGTCTGACGATTGTTTCAAACTCTTGTGCATATTCCTTAACTTTCATACTCCCCTGCATTAACAATAACAATTTTTCATATAGTTGATCTTGATAATATGGTGGCACGAGTTTTTCTCGCAAAACCCCTTTCATGTAATCCCATGAAACTCTATCACCATACCCATTTATCTTCATCCTCATTAGATGAGCTTTCCAGAAAATGCCGACCCGACCAACTAACTTCTTACCAATGATTGCCCCCAAACGAAGGCTAGAATATGGAAAATCATCAATAATATAATTCACATCCAATTCCCAATCTATATAATCCCCTGGCAGATCACTATCGAACACAGGCAAGTCACACTCTATTTCATCCAGTGCACAGTCTATCAAATAAGCTTCATGATTATATTTATAACCCATAATTAAAGACTAAGATGATATGAGTGATACAATTGGAAATTTTCTCTCTCCCTCTTTTTTTTTTTTTTTTAACTCAATTCACAAACTTGAAGATTTCAAAACCCTAACTTGTGTTTCCCTATAGATCTGAATAGATCACACCCAAAAAGAGATCAAAGAACAAATTTTTATGATGTAATATGAATAAAGGTGCAAACTTTTTGTTCTCACAAGAATCAAGATGTGAGCTTTATGATCTAAATGAAATAAAAAATGTAATCTTTCTGATTGATTTTTTTTTTTGAATTTGAATTAAAAAAAAAAACAAAAGATAGATAAAAAGAAAGATATAACCTGATCTAGAGCCAAAGCTCTGATACCAAATGATGCGAGAACCTTCGTATTCACGCGTGAGAACCCCTTTGGATATTGCGAACCCCCAACGCAATTAATAGAAAACCCACGGATGCCTTTGATTTCAATCCCTAAGAAGGATTAGATATCAGATTTGTCTTAGGTTGTTGATCTAAAGAATTAGGATAACAAACCCTAATTGCGAAACACTCCACAAAGAAGGTGATCGATCTTCTTTGAATGTTCCTAAAGCATGTATTCTATCAAGAACACAAAGATTTCAAGCAAAAGCTTCGTTTTTTTTTTTTCATTCAACAATAATCTATCTTGTACAAAGACCCAAATAGGGTTTATATAACTCAAACAATGAAAGCAAAACGTCAAAACAATGAATTCAATACGTCCTAAATGTTGGCCGGCGGCCAATCAAAGATGGCAGGCGGCCATGAGCATTCTGGAGCAAAATTGTAAAGTTCGAAAAATTGGCCAGGGGAGTCATGGCCGGCGGCCATGGGAGAATGGCTGGCGGCCATTCTTGCTTCTCCGCACAAATCAGCTTTCCTTGGCTCTATTTGATGATTACTTGAAATGTATTGAAGTATACTTGCTCCCTCCTTGTTCCAAAACCTTGATAATCTTGTGATTCATCCTTGGCATGCTCTAATAAGCCTTTAATCTCTTGTATCCCAAACTTTAACTTGTGATTTAATGATCATAACTCCCGTCAACAAGCCTTCTTTTCCTTTAACTGGATTATTGATCTTGAACTTGATGGCTCAATTGATGATGCTATATGGATCACATCATTCCCCCTTTCCTCAAGAAGATTCGTCCTCGAATCTAAAGGATAAAGAATCTGCAAGCTATGATCTATATCAAGTAAAAACTTTGGCATCTTCAAATGAATGAACACCTGCAAAAACAAGTTAGAGATAAAAAGATAATAAATTCCCTCACAAGTGTGTTTATATCCTTTCAATACTCTCGTGTATCGCTCACACTCATGTTTAACATGTGTATCTCTCTTCACATAAGGATTATCATATGGAGCACAAAACACCCATCTCTTAACATAGTTCCAGTGAACACCATACAAGTAAGTCACATCCATCACATAATCACAAGATGCTTCACTCTTCATAGCAATTCCTGGATCGTTCACACTTGAAAACAACCGCCTCACCTCCCACTTGTAGGCCATCTCTCCGCACAACTATAGTACCACCAAGCAAAAGAACACTCCTCCAATACATGAATCCATCATAAATACTCCAATGAATCTCAACGCAGATAACGTATGATCTCATAGGCATAATACAATCATGGTAATCAACTCCTCCTCAATCCCATCAACAGATTGTAATACGACAAATTAAATGATGGAATAAGGATATAGAAATACCGGTGTCTGTCATTAGCTCCTGGAGTTCGGGGAAGTGGCTCTAATGCTAGCATACAAGAATCAACACACGACTCCTCCACAAGAAAACTATGGCTGTTCTCAGCAACAACCATCTCCTCCTTACCAACATCACCTATACTCTCCTCTACAAGGCTACTATTCTTACCATGTGTACCCTCTGCTTGCTTCTTTTGATCACTCATTGGAATCTTTGCACGGATAGCATTACTAGCTCTTTCAATCTCATAACCCTGATGAGTGTGAGTCACTACTGAAGAAGTTATTACTGCATCCCCAATTGATAGAGATATCTCAGCCCACAAAGCAGCTTGGATAGTTTCCTTTAAGGTCATGTAGCTATTACACCCAATACGTTTGACAATATCAGAATTTAATCCCCTCTTGAACCTAAGAATAAGGCGCCTAGGTGATTCATCCAACTCACAACGTCTGACGATTGTTTCAAACTCTTGTGCATATTCCTTAACTTTCATACTCCCCTGCATTAACAATAACAATTTTTCATATAGTCGATCTTGATAATATGGTGGCACGAGTTTTTCTCGCAAAACCCCTTTCATGTAATCCCATGAAACTCTATCACCATACCCATTTATCTTCATCCTCATTAGATGAGCTTTCCAGAAAATGCCGACCCGACCAACTAACTTCTTACCAATGATTGCCCCCAAACGAAGGCTAGAATATGGAAAATCATCAATAATATAATTCACATCCAATTCCCAATCTATATAATCCCCTGGCAGATCACTATCGAACTCAGGCAAGTCACACTCAATTTCATCCGGTGCACAGTCTATCAAATAAGCTTCATGATTATATCTATAACCCATAATTCAAGACTAAGATGATATGAGTGATACGATTGGAAATTTTCTCTCTCCCTCTTTTTTTTTTTTTAACTCAATTCACAAACTTGAAGATTTCAAAACCCTAACTTGTGTTTCCCTATAGATCTGAATAGATCACACCCAAAAAGAGATCAAAGAACAAATTTTTATGATGTAATATGAATAAAGGTGCAAACTTTTTGTTCTCACAAGGATCAAGATGTGAGCTTTATGATCTAAAAGAAATAAAAAATGTAATCTTTCTGATTGATTTTTTTTTTTTTGAATTTGAATTCAAAAAAAAAAAAACAAAAGATAGATAAAAAGAAAGATATAACCTGATCTAGAGCCAAAGCTCTGATACCAAATGATGCGAGAACCTTCGTATTCACGCGTGAGAACCCCTTTGGATATTGCGAACCCCCAACGCAATTAATAGAAAACCCACGGATGCCTTTGATTTCAATCCCTAAGAAGGATTAGATATCAGATTTGTCTTAGGTTGTTGATCTAAAGAATTAGGATAACAAACCCTAATTGCGAAACACTCCACAAAGAAGGTGATCGATCTTCTTTGAATGTTCCTAAAGCATGTATTCTATCAAGAACACAAAGATTTCAAGCAAAAGCTTCGTTTTTTTTTTTCATTCAACAATAATCTGTCTTGTACAAGGACCCAAATAGGGTTTATATAACTCAAACAATGAAAGCAAAACGTCAAAACAATGAATTTAATACGTCCTAAATGTTGGCCGGCGGCCAATCAAAGATGGCAGGCGGCCATGAGCATTCTGGAGCAAAATTGTAAAGTTCGAAAAATTGGCCAGGGGAGTCGTGGCCGGCGGCCATGGGAGAATGGCTGGCGGCCATTCTTGCTTCTCTGCACAAATCAGCTTTCCTTGGCTCTATTTGATGATTACTTGAAATGTATTGAAGTATACTTGCTCCCTCCTTGTTCCAAAACCTTGATAATCTTGTGATTCATCCTTGGCATGCTCTAATGAGCCTTTAATCTCTTGTATCCCGAACTTTAACTTGTGATTTAATGATCATAACTCCCGTCAACAAGCCTTCTTTTCCTTTAACTGGATTATTGATCTTGAACTTGATGGGCTCAATTGATGATGCTATATGGATCACATCACTTTGCCTATCCCTGAATGGAAATGGGATCAGACATCCATGGATTTCGTGTGAGGTTACCTAAAGACTTCAAAAGGTTGTGATGCAGTGTGGATGATTGTGGATCGATTAACCAAGTCAACGCACTTTTTGTCAATCAACATCACGTACCCTATGGGCAAGTTAGCCAAGTTCTACATTCGAGGAATAGTGCAACTACATGGTATACCCACGAAAATTATATCAAATCGAGATCTAAGGGTTGTATTTAAGTTTTGGACAAGTCTAGAAAAGAGTTTGGGTATAAAGCTACATTTTAGCACCGCCTATCATCTTTAGACCGATGGATAGTCTGAGCGGACAATCCAAACCCTATAAGACACGTTGAGAGCATGTGTTTTGGGAATCCAAGGGAAGCTAGAATAATTATGTATCGCCAATTGAGTTTATTGACAATAACAGCTATCACTCGTAACCATTCAGATGCCACCCTGCGAAGCCTTGTATGGACAACGTCATAGGTCAACTCTGTTTTGGGATGACATAGAGAAGCTTGCTAGTGGGCCAGACTTGGTACAAGAAGTAACTAATAAAGTGAGAATTGTATAGCAAAAGAAGAAAGAAACTCAAGACAGGAAAAGAGTTAGGCAGGTTTGAAGAGACGAGTTCTCAAGATTCGAGTAGGTGAGCATGTGAACTTGAAGGTGAATTCCATGAAGAATATACGAAGAGTACTACATGAGGGAAGTTGAGCCCGAGATACATTAGACCCTTCGAGATACTAGAAAGAGTTGGAGATCTGGCACATCGATTGGCCCTGCCCTTGAAACTATTAGGGAATGCATCATGTGTTCCAAGCCTCGGTACGAAGGAGATATGTGCCCACCCGGGAAAGAATCATGGAATTAGGACCTATCTAGTTAAAGGAAAACCTCACCTACGAGGGACACCCAGAGCAAATCTTTGATTAGGAAACGAAAAGGTTGTGTAATAAAGAAATCTGGTAAGTGAAAGTATTATAGAGGAACCATGCATTTGAGGAGACACCTTGGGAGGCTAAAGAGGAAATTTAGAGAAAGTACTCCGAGTCGTTTCAAAAAGGGGTACATAAGTTTCAGTTTTGAGGACAAAACTCTATTTAAGGGGGGGTAGGTTATCAGCCTTGGTTCTCTTAGCAACCTGAATTCGGTTTTGGAGATTGAAATCGGAAACCGAAAGCCTAAAAGAATACTCTAGGACTAGTTGGACCTAGAAATCCTAAGTCTGGCAATCTCGAGAACGAAACCCTGGAACTATCAAAATGAGTTAGCTCTAGAATATAGCTCTAAATAATTTATCAAAACATAAAAACATCAGATTTTAGAGAAATTCATTCATTTTAGACCCAACCGGGCATCTGTTCTCCAAAACCGGTTTAACCGGTCCCCGGACTCGAATAGAAAAAAATTGTATAGGACTCTTTAGAATCAAAATTTAATGAGGAATTCAAAAATATAATTATAAAAATTTTTCGATTTATAAAAATTACAGTTATAGCTTTTTATCGTATTTTCATTATTACCGGTAATTTAATTGTCTAATCTACATTTTGATTTTCATCATACTATTCACCAAGTACAATCACCTATACCTTATTCTTACATCCTTACAACCTATTCTTACAATCTTACATCATTTTTCTTACATTTTCTTTTCCAATACAACTTTTACTACTTAAATTACTTATTAAATTTGAATTTTATACACAAAGAAAAAACACATGTCCCTCTCTCTCCCCTTTTCCAAAACCGGCGTAACCCCCTCCTACATGCCCACAAATTGTTTTTTTTTTCTTCATTTAATTAATCATGCAAACCCTAATTTCTTTTCTTATATAATCTCTTTTTTACCATTCACTTTTTCACTTTTCTCTCTTCCTTCACAGAATCAACTTTTTGAAAAAAGTTTTCTCTCCCTCTTACCCTCCTTCTTGCCGTGAGCTCCCTCTCCATCACACACACACACGCACACACACACACACACACAATTTTTGTTCAAGTTTTTCTTACTCCAAACATTAAATAGGTAATAGATCTTGACCCTACTACAGTAAAACATGTGACGGTAAGATCCTATGTGTGTGGTTCCACTAAAATCCCCATGAGCATTATGCTAGGGATGTGGAAAACACTAAAGCATGACATTCTTGCCATCATAATGCTGTGGATTTTGTTATTTAAGTTGTTTTGTTATTGTAAACTCCCAAAGTTTTGTGATCAGTTTAACTTAAACCCTAATCGAAAGGTTAATTGGAAGCCTTAAAGTTAACAAAACTCTAGTTAGACGTAATAGTTTAAGTCTAACAATCCTGTGTTCGCAACCTTAAGAAAGTAAGTAAGATATTAGTATATTGAATAGTTCGTAATAACATAAAAAAGCTTAAAAAGATCAGATTAGTAAAACCGCAATTCGTTTTGAACCGAACGGATACAGTTCTTGAAAAAGGTGTTCCGAGGCTCGAAATAGTAAAAATATTCCAGATATATTATTAGACTCGTAAAAATATAAGGTTTTCAAAAATATCAGTTTTATAATTTTTCGATAAGTAAAAATAACAGATATAAAAATTATACGTGTATTTTCTTACTATCGGTACTTTATTAGTCATATCTACTTTACATTACACTATTTATTACTATTCTACACTATTTTTTTTTTATACTTTTTCTAACACCTACTCTTATAACACCATACACATACACCATTATCTTTACTTTTACCTTTCCCATAACTTTATTTTATATCTACTTTACTTATTATTACATTTAATCAACAAAAATACAAAATTAAAACTCTCTTTCCCCTCCTTCTAATAGTGGCCCGCGCCCCCCTTCTCTCTCTCCCTTAATTTTGTTTCAATTTTTTTCTTTATTTAAATTATACAAAAATTCACTCTTCATTTCCTATAAATACCCTCCTCCTTCTCTTTCACTCTTTCACATAATTACTACCCAAAATTCTTTATCAAATCTCTCTAAAATTTTCCTCTCAACACTCTCTCCATACACTCTCAAAACCCTCTCAAAAACACTCTTAAATCAACTTCTACATACACAAAACCCATTCACACATATCTCAAAACACTCTTTAGGTAAAAATTTTCTTTACCAAATTCTTATTCTCATGTCATGTAACTTTACATGACCATGGTGTGAGTTTTGAAAGACTAAATGTTATGGAAGCTACACTATGTTTATGTATCGTTCTTGTTCATGAATATCTATTTATAATGTTACTTTACCTTGTTCATTATTTATTTCATGCAAAGTAATTTATTTATTTCTTTATTTGCAATTTATTTATTTCATGCTGTTACAAGACTAGTCTCTAGTCTTAGACTTGTCCTCATCAAGTCAAAACAATTTTCTTTCTTTTTGGGACTATTATATTTTCTAGTCACGGGAGTCTTGAAGAAGTTAAGACTCCCAATACTTGACTTTATTTAATTATTATTTATGTTATTTTTTCTTGCTATTATTTCTCATAATCATGCCCATAAAGATTGTTGTCCAAACATTATACTTTTACAAAAAGAGGATTTTATCACCTATGAATGATTTTATATGAAAAATTAGAATCTATGATTTAACAAAAGTAAAATTATTCTTTTCTAAGCTTTAGGAAGAACTCACTACAATTTTAAAAGCTACTTTTGTTTTGAAAAACTTTTTAAATCATTTTTATATTACTTTGTTTTCCTAAAAAAAAAATGACTTTTTGTACTAAAAATTTTTCCATAAAACATAATATAAGGAAATTCCATAAAAACGGAATGAGAGTTTTCAAACCAAAAGATTTTCAAATAAAAGGTCAAAGAAAACAAATAGAAAAAGTAACACTAATATTGAGAATTTAGAAAGGAAGAAATTTATTTATTTATAATCAAAAATTCATTTAGGAAAATAGTAAGATAAACATGAAGTAATTCTTTAAAAACAAAGGAATCAAAATATTCATTTTAAAGGATTTACAAAATGAAGTTCTTGTAAACTATGGTTTTCTACACTCTTAATTAACATTGTTTTACTTAAGAAATTTGGTTGGACAACAAACACTTGAGTATGGATGAAATGTGAGTTATATATCTATGAAAAAGGATTTTCTCAACTATATAGATAACTAAGTATTTATCAAAGCAATTTTTTAGATGGTTTAATGTTTGAAACAAAATTTTTTTGGGATAGAAAAATTCGTGGTGAATTTGTTCGCTACTTTTTCAGAGCCTAAATGATCTAGTTTGTTGGAAATGGTTCTAGAAATCGATAAATCTTTTCGAATAGATAGAAATCGGTATATTATATGTGCAATTCCGAGTTAAAATGGCCAAGTTATGGCCATTTTAAATTGGAATCATCATTTATACGAACTTTGACGTTTTTATTAGCATAGTTTAGACAAGTTTCAAGAAAGTTATCAAGAAATACTCATTTTAGGTATTTTCCTTGACTAGGTTATTTCGAGGAAGAATACTCATATCCCGAGGATTATTTCGACTAACGGATTGTTTGAGCGACTCATCCATTTAGAAGAAGTGTTGACATGGCATCGTGAGTTTATTTCCTTAAAGTGCTTTACTTGATTGTGCTTATAGTTTAATCGCATTAGAATTAAGAAAAGATAAATTGATATGTATGTGAAAATTGTTGAAAGGATTCTAAGAACATCGACGCCGGAATTGATTGTAAGTAAGTGTTTGTTTTGGTATAGCACTTGAGATGTATGAAATTCTATGATCACCTCAAATTTGATAATAATGATGCTATGATATCTTAAATAAATCGATTCATGCATATTACGAAATGAGTCATATTGCATGGGGTTATTATCCTTGGGTGAAAAGGTAGTAGCACGATCGAAAGCAACACTTGGTGGTTATGATCGAAAGCGATTGCTTAGCGACATGGAATCAAACAAATGCTTGGAGAAAATCTGGAGGCATGGCTTAACTCGAGTAGACTTTATATGCTTGATGGTATTGATCGAAAGCATATCTTAACTAAAACTACTCGTTTTGAGATTATACTTCACCAAACCACAGATGGAGGGTGTAAATTCATTCAACATATAGTTTCTAGAAAACTATATGCTTTGTTTGCTTATGTGTATGTTGCATTTCACTTGATTGCTTAAATAACTTGTTTGACCTTCATTACACAAGAAATTTATTAATGCAAATAATTCTCACTAATCCTATTAGCTTATACCCCTATAGATATCCTTTGCAGTTTATCTATTTGTGGTTAAGGTCACATGGACCCTACAGCCAGGTATTTTCCTTTTTTAGAAAAGTTTAGCATTAGTTAAGGTGAAGACTTCGTAGAAAATTTCATGTAATAAATTATAGTTATTTTAGCGGGAGAATGCCCCTAAGTCTTGTAAGATTATGGTTATGAATGAATGAATATTATGAATCCTCTTTTCTTAAATTGTTATTGTATCTTCTTAAGCTTCATAATCCCATGTATGGTCCTCTAAAGTTGTGAGAGCACGCCTTACACTTAATACCGAAGCTTCTGCAAATGACTAAGGTTGTCATACTTAAGCTTTAATATTGAATATGATGGAATGTTATGTTTAGGGTGCCCTTTGGGGTGTGACAGTTTGAGTTAGTATCAAAGCATGGTTAAGAATCTAGGAATCATGATTATAGAATTGGACTTAAGAAGAAACAAATTAGAATAGAAAGACCTAGATAAGATAGAATGGGTAGAATAAGTTTTTCGACTTCTCTCTCTTTTGCATAGATTACCTTAGACGAGGCCCGTCTACAGGCTAAAAATTTCAAAAAAGGACCCTTTGAAGCCATGGAGAGTTACCGTATGAGACTTAGGGTATTATGTGAAGAGTTTGCTTTGGCTGGACAACTTAAGACCATCTGAGAAATGTTTCTGATCTGGAAGAAAGGATTGTTGACTACAAAGTGGAAAGGAATAGTACAGACCATCATAACTGTCTTTTAGGGAAGAATGGTCGGAAATAGAGATGATCTATGCTGTCGAGTGAATCGCTGCTATAACCGGAGATCGACCGATGCTAAGGGAGGCAACATTTTATCCTTAGGGATGATGGAAACCGAACTTTCCCTAATTTCCGAACTTAGAATCCAATTGGACCAGTGCTCGTGTACACGCGCGATGATTTAATAGGTCACCTAGAATGGATTAAAATTGATATCAACAACGCTTTCCACCGGCACGGAGTTTACCAGGAATTTCTATGACCACCAACGGAAGTATCCACTGAGCCACCAACCTTCACAAGAATTCAACTAAGAAGGAATGAGGTTCTACGTCTAAGTAAGAGTGGAACAGTGATAAGAGAAGAGGGAATGAGGGAAGCAAGTGAAGAGTCTGAGGAAGATCTGGATGAAGGCCAATAGGAAGAACCAAAACAAGAAACGAGAAGCCAGCCCGCTCCTGGAAATGATGAACCCTGGAATAACGAGGATCCATAGGAATAATCTGCTATCCAGAAAAGTAGCAGGCTCGGAGGAGATAGGAGACAAACTCAACCATGGACATGCATGGCACCCCACCAACGACAAATGTCAATGATAGCGAGGAAGCTGGAGAGGATGTTACCTGGAAGACTATTCATGATATAATGCCGGATCTGGCTGAAGCCGAACTGGCTAACATACATGAAAGGTCGAGGGAAGTAGCCAGAAAGAGGAAGAAATATTTTCAAATGAGGAAAAGATGTCACGCCCCAAAGGGTACCCTAAAGTGGCAGTCCGCCACATATAATATCAAGGCTTAAGAATGGCTACCTTAGTCATGCGAAAGCCTTAGTATTATATGTAAGGCGTCTAACACGGTAATAGGAGACGCTTTTGGGAAGCATAGTTTAAGCAAGTAAAGATAAACATACAAGAATTCAGAAATAAAGTATATCATATCATAAATAACCAAAGATCTGTTACATAATTTCTTAGGGCATACCCCCGCTAATTCCAAGGATCGAGATAAACTTCATAACCTCCAAAATTAAAGATTTCAAAGGAATTCTAATCTAAGTCTTCGAGTAGATTTCCTCCAAAAGCTTCAACATAAAATGTATACGGACACGGGATGGCCTCGGGCTCAACATAGGTGTCCTGAGAATACAAATATCTATATAGGTGTAAGCTTATGGACTTAGTGAGTAAATCCCAAAATTCATACTCGAGTAAAATTTATCAATCCAGTTTATTATTCAAACATATGAAATGCAACAACCACGTGAGCATACAAGACATATGACTTTCCGGGAATCATATGTGAATGAATTTACACCCTTCATTCGGGGTTGGGATTCAGGCCAATTACAGCCACAACTTTTAAAAACACTTTTATATATCTTATCGGCTCCTATACGCCATCAAAACTCGTAGTTATTACAGGCTCCTACTATCCACCAATTTTGTAGTTCTTACTGGCTCCTACTCGCCACTTACATGATATACCGGTTATGTCTACCACCCTATTATACACTTGTCCCACCAATTGTATAGTAGTGAATGCAATGTGACTCAACATTAAAGTGCATGAATAATTTCTTTAATTAGAGTCTAGTAGTAGTTACATTTAACTTCTTTCAAGTGATCAATCAATTTCAAACATTTCAAGATATTAATTCACATACAACTTTATTACAAACAAATCGAGTTTCGATATACTTAGTATTCTTTCAACGTATTATCATACACTTTCTTTTGATTTTTCTTAAATTCTAGTGCAACTAATTCTACAAGCACAATCAAAAGTATGAAAAATAACGGGAATAAACTCACTCGGCCATGATGACACCGTTCTTGAATCGGATGGGTCGTTCGGAAATTCCACTTAATCGTAGTAATCCTCGGGATACGGACAATCCTCCTCGTGATTATCTAATCAAGAAGAATACCCAAAATGAGTATTTCATGAAATTCTATCCTTGAAGATTCTAATCTTTTCTTAAAATCGTAGTAAAATCGTATAAGGGGAAATTCCAATTTAAAATGGCCATAACTTGCTCATTTTAACTCGGAATTTCGCGTATAATATATCGTTTTCTACCTACTCGAAACGATCTACGCATTTCTAAGCTTTTTTTCCATAAAACTAAGTCGTTTGGGTTCCGAAAAGACGGCGACCAGATTTTCCACGAATTTTGCAAACACTTGTTTTCTTCTTTGTAAACAAAGCTCTTTTGAAAAGATAAATATTT
The DNA here is from genome assembly GCA_024138025.1 of Combretum micranthum. Lineage (NCBI taxonomy): Eukaryota > Viridiplantae > Streptophyta > Magnoliopsida > Myrtales > Combretaceae > Combretum > Combretum micranthum. Next base: position 46,985 of record JAMXBD010001596.1, read on the forward strand.
CAATTATTTTGTAAACTTTTGAAAGGTATATATATATATATATTTGTAATGACTCATAACATATGTATGAAGTAAATGAAATTATCTCAACTTGTAAAAAGTAAGGTTTTTAAAAGTCTTTGAACTCGAGATTCTATTTTATTTTTTGAAAGATCTTTTAGTTATTAAGATGAATATTCTATTTCTAAATGGAATCTCTTGTAATTACTTTAATTTCTTAGAGTGTGGTTTTATTTTCTAAACTTGGATTTCAAAAGTAGCAAAATGACATTTTTATTTCTTGTAATGATTCCGAAAGAATTTCTATTTTTTGATAAAAGATAAGTTTTCATAAAACCTTTTGTTTATGTAAGAAAATCATTCCTATGCATGTTCATGGGTTTTTAGAAATCCGTTTTCTATATTTATTTCCTTAGAAAGAATCTTTAATTCAAGAAAACATTTTCTCATTTATTTTTGTTGAGACAAAAACATTATGTTCATGCATGAATATGAATCATAACTATATAAAGGAACATAATAACTTGAAAGTTTAAATAATAAAGTAAATCAAGTATTGGGACCTTAGCTTCATCAAGGTACCCCGGGACTAAGAAAAGACTAGTCCCGAAAAGAAAAGAAAGAGAAATTGTTTTGACTTGATGAGGACAAGTCTAAGACTAGAATGACTAGTCTTAAAATCAACTTGAAATTAAATAAATTGCAATGAAGTAAATAAATTGCATGAAAGATAAATAAATTGTAAGACAATGAGCTTATATGCTCTAAATAATATATATAGTTATATAGATATATTAGATAGTAAAGAACATAAAGGAAATATAAAGAAACATAAAGGAATTGATGTTATGAACAAAAACAAAGTATGAACCTATTGTTGCTTTCTTAACCTTTATGGTTTTAGAAAACACACACTAAGTTCATACTAAGTAGATGAACATGAAGAATTCTTGAGAATTTTCTTACCTAAAGAAGCTAAACTAAGAAGACTTCTCTTGAGAGAATTTGGAGAGAAATTTTTGTAGAGTAACTTTAGAGAAGAAGTGGTGTGAAAGAAGTGAAGGTATGAGGGGGTATTTATAGGAAAATGTGGGAGATAAATTGTGTTAATTAAATAATTGGAAATTAAAACAAATTGAGCATGGGAGAGAGATGGCCGGCGCCATTTGTGTGTGTATGGGGAGGAGAGAAATTTATTTTTTTGTTATTTTGTTAATTAAAAGTAAGAAATGAAAGATGTGAAGTTGTATTGGAAATGAAAATGTGTAAGAAATAGGTGTATAGGTTGTAAGAATAGGTTGTAAGAAAAAGTAGAGATAGATGAATAGTGTAGAATAGTAGAAAATAGTGTAATGTAAAAGTAGACATGACAATTAAATACCGGTAGTAAGAAAATACGCGTATAAAAGAGATATCTGATATTTTTAGCTACCGAAAAATTACGAAATTGATATTTTTGGAAATTTTATATTTTTACGAGTCTAACGGTATACTCGGAATATTTTTCCTATTCCGGGCTTCCGGACACATTTTTCAAGAACTGTGTCCGTTCGGGTTTGAAGGACATCCGAATTTCGCGAAACTGAAACTTTTATAAAACCTATGGTTATTACGAACTATTCGAGCTAATTATCCAAACTTCGTTTTTCAAGGCTTGAGAAAACGGCAATGCCGGACTTAAGCGGTTACGGTAAACTAGTGTTTGGTTGACTCTGGAAATCCGGTTGACTTCTGTTTAAGGTTTAAACTATACTTCGGATCCAAAAATTTCGGGGATTTACAAAAGAAACCCGGGATTGTCCAACAGAAACCCTGGAGACGCACCCGACAGATGAAGGAAGGAGGAGAGAAACCAAGCGTATCCCTTTTAAGTCTAGCTAAGGATTTTTGTAATCGAAGATTAGAGCAACGATCCTAGTCTATCTTTTTTCGGAAAGGTGTTTTGTTGTTTTCTTTGTGATTGTTGTAAATGACTTTGTTTCTATTTTAATTTCCATGTAAGGGTCTCGCACCCGCTATGTTAATTTTTAATGAATTTTATTTCTTATTTCAGTAAGCTATTTATGCAAGTAAGTTTCCGTGATCTTTGCAAATTTCTGTCAAAGATTTAACTAAGATATCAAAATAATAAACCTAACTTAGAAAAATTTAAAACAACCAAAGTAGAAAAGGACGCAGGATGGAGCAAATTACCTCCAATCAACCGAAAATTGGAGCAGAACAGCCTGCCCCACAAGCAGCCGTTGCACCACAAATAGACTTGCATGCTACAATAGGAAATCTAACCCAAGTGCTAGAAGCAATTAGGCAGAACATGCCTGCACCTACACCTGAACCCACACCAGCACCAGCGCCTATACCAACTCTGCCGCAACAGCAAGTGTCTATTGAAGCATCTGTGCAAAGGAGCATGCACTTTCAAGATGTATTGTTACCTCCACCCCCACCGTTAAGGCCGTACAAAAGCTCGTTGCCCGATTTTAACCGAAGTAACCATTATTTTGATGGATCTTACAATAAGCCAGATGAGGCTGAGGATTGGCTTGCTTAGATCGAAAGGTCTTTTGATACATACGAGGCCCCGCATTGCCTACAAATCAAGTATGGGACATTCATGCTTCGTCTGAATACTAGAATATGGTGGGAATCAAAGAAAAGAGAGCTAATGACCCCAATCACTTGGGAAATTTTCAGATATGAATTCTTGAAAAATTAATTCTCGAGGAGCTTACGAGTGAGGTATAGTGCAAACTTCTTACAAATTGCTCAGAAAGAAAGGACTATTGAACAGTATGAGGTTGAGTTTAGTAGATTACTGCAATATGCCCCTGACTCCTACAAGTACAACGAGGAATTAAAAAGACAAGTCTTCTTAGGAGGATTGGACGAATATCTGAGAATGAGGTTAGAAGAATTCAACATCATAAGTTATCGAGAATTGGTAGAAAGAGCTCGAATTGTAGAAGGAGCAAGGGAAAGGAAAGAAAGAATAGAAGAAAGAAAAGTCCAATCTTTAGGAGAAAGTTTTATGATGGATCCAGTTCCACACCCCCACAAAAGAGATTCAAGTTCTCCAACAACTATAAGAACAAAGTTAACAATGGGACGTTCATGCCTAAAAACATCAATTGCTGAAAGTGCAATGGAGTACACTACCACAAGAAGTGCCCTCAGTTGTTTGGGAAGTGCTTCTTCTGTGGAGACGTAAACCATAAGATACAAGAATGTCCAAAGAAGGCAAGCAATACTTTCTACGTTTGTAAGCAAGTAGGGCATTTCACCAATGAATGTCCACAGAGGAGATATGTTTTGACAAGATCTTTTGGAGGAGCTGTTCCTATAAGGACCGGGAATGGAAAAGGAAGTAGAAGTGGAAGCAAGTCAGGATATACTACTTCAACATTCAGAGTCTACAACCTAGAAGGCTGATGGATAAGTGAGGAGATGGATGAAGAGGAAGGAGACTTAGCTGCGTTGGACTGCAGTGAAGACTACAGTTGTGACCTGGGAAATGGTAAGCCTAGAACCTTTCTCGTTGTTTATTCTTATGTTCTAGCCATGCAAGAATTTAAAGCTTTATAGATAAGTAGATGGATGAATAGAAGTAGTAATCCCCTTGTTAGATACGCAGGAAGCGTACAATTAGGATGCCTGAATGCTTTTGCTCTTTTGATTCCGGAGCAACACATTCTTTCATCTAGTTTAGCTAAGAAGTTTAAGTTACCAATAACAACAACAACTTCCGGCTTTAAGATCAAAAACTCCACAGGAAGTGTTGTTGTAACCCAAGAAGTGTTGAAGGATCGTCTAATAAAGATACAAGGACATCTATCCACTTATAACTTCATAATGATGGAATTAAGTAAATATGAAGTAATCTTTTGTATGAGATGGTTATCTTTAAAGCCACAATAAAATTGTTGCATGAAGAGCATAAAATTCGTGGAACAAGAAGGAAGGAAGATAATGTTCGATTTCAAGGAAAGAGGAGTTATATTCGTTCGAGTTACTGAGGGAAGCTCCATAGGAAAATGGATAACTACCTTGATGACTCGGAAGAAGATAAAGAGAAACCTATCTTGGAAGATATTCTATTGTCAATAAGTTTTCAGATGATTTTCCAGATGAATTGCCTCGATCATCTCCAAAGAAAGAGGTCGATTTCGAAATTAAACTAACGGCCAATACGGAACCAATTTCTAAGGTACTATATCAAATGGCCCAATGAAATTAAAAAGAGTTGAAGAAACATCTATAAGAGCTTTTGGATCAAGGTTTTATAAGACCCAATATGTCATCATAGAGTGCACCAGTTTTGTTTAGAAAAAGGGATGGATCCATGATATTATGTATTAATTATCAAAAGTTGAATAAAGTCACAATCAAGAATAAATACCCGCTCCCTAGGATTGATGATCTCTTTGACCAACTACAAAGAGCAATTGTATTTTCTCGATTTAATTTAAGGTTAAGGTACCATCAATTAAGGATCAAATCAAAAGATGATTCGGAAGATTGCTTTTTGAACTCGTTATGGACACTATGAGTTTCTCGTAATGCTTTTTGGATTGACCAACGTACCAGCCGCTTTGATGGATTTGATGAACTAAGTATATAAGCCTCTATTGGATAAGTGAGTAATTGTCTTTATTGATGATATCTTGGTCTATTCTAAGATAAAGGAACTAAACATGAGGAAAATGAGATGGCTAGAATTCATCAAAGACTATGATCTCAAGACCAATTATTGACTTAGGAGATTTAAAACATCGTTGCAAACGTGTTAAGCCATAAGAGTCATGGAGAAATTGCTGCCTTGCTCACAAATCAGAAGGAATCGATAAAAGGATTTGAAAAGCTGAGTATTGAAATTATGAGACAAAGTGTATAAGTGGAGATAATTAATCTAGTATTGAAACCAACCTTGATAGAAAGAATTAAAGAAACTCAATGATGAGAAGATACAAAGGATAAAGAGGATAATACAATAAGAAAAGTTTACTAATTTCATGATCAACGATTATGATGTCGTGAGAATGAAAGGACAACCTTGTGTGCCTAAGGATAAGGAAATAAGAAAGGAAATTATGAGCAAAACTCATAACTCAGAATATACGGTACATCGAGGAGGAACCAAAATCTACCAAGAATTTCAAGGATCATCATTGGTGGGATGGGATAAAACAAAGATATAGTCAATTATGCGATGAAGTGCCCAATCTAACAATAAGGGAATATAGAGCACCAAAACCTGATAGGATTGATAAAACCTTTGCGGAAATCTGAGTGGAAATGGGATCAAATTTCCATGGATTTTGTTTGTGGATTACCAAAAATACCGATCGGAAGTGATACCATTAGTGTCATAAATGATCGATTAACTAAGTTGGCTCACTTTGTAAACCTCCAAAGTTTTGGAATTGGTTTAGCTTAAACCCTAATATGAAAGTAAACCGAAAACCCTAAAGTCACAAAACCCTAGTTAGACGTTATGGTTTAATCCGGCAATCCCGAATGAGCAACCCTGAAAAAGTAAGTAAGAGTTTAGTATGTAGAATAATTCGTAATTACCTAAGGAAGCTTAAAAAGATCAGATTAGTAAAACCACGAATTGTTTTAAACCCGAATGGATATAGTTCTTGAAAAACGTATCTTAGGGCTCGGAATAGTAAAAATATTTCAAATATACCATTAAACTAGTAAAAATATAAGGTTTTTCAAAAATATTAGTTTTATAATTTTTTGGTAAGTAAAAATAACGGATATTGCTATTATACGCGTATTTTTTTACTACCGGTACTTTATTAGTCATATCTACTTTACATTACACTATTCATTACTATTCTACACTATTCTTTTCTCTCTACTTTTTCTAACACCTACTCTTACAATACCATAACCTATAACCTTTACTTTTTACCTTTCCTATAATTTTATTTCACATCTACCTTACTTATTACTTCATTTATTCAACAAAAATATAAAAAAAATAAAACTCCTTCTCTCTGTTACTCCCATGGTTGGCACCCCTTGTCCCTCTCCCTCTCAATTTTGTTTTTTTTTCTTTTTATTTAAATCACTCAATAATCACTCCACATTTTCATATAAATACCCCCCTCTTCTTTCACTTCTTTCACACAATTACTACCCACAAATTTACTACCAAATCTCTCTCAAATTTTCCTCTCAATACTCTCTCCAAATGCTCTCTCAAAACTATCTCAAAAATCCTCTCAAAGTTATCTCAAACCACCTTCTACATACACAAAACCCATAACCACATAATACTTCAAAAACCTTCTTTAGGTAAATTTTTCTTTACATATTCTTTTTCTCATGTCATGTAACTTTACATAATCATGGTGTGAGTTTCCAAAAAACTAAATATTATGGAAGCTACACTATGTTCATGTGTTGTTCTTGTTCATGAATATCTATTTATGTTTATGTTGTTATTTTACTTTGTTCATATTATTATTATATCTAAGTATTATTATGCATATATATATATATATATATATTCTTTTGAGCATATAAGCTCATTTGCAATTTATTTATTTCCATGCAAAGTAATTTATTTATTTCTTTCATTGTAATTTATTTATTTCTTGTTGTTTTAAGACTAGTCTCTAGTCTTAGACCTATCCTTATCAAGTCAAAATAATTTTTCTTTCTTTTATTTTATTTTTCTTTTGGGATTAGTTTACTTCTTAGTCTCGGGAGCCTTGAAAAAGTTAAGACTCCCAATACTTGACTTTATTTATTATTTATGCTATTTTTGCTTGTTATTATTTCTCATAATCATGTCCATTAAGATCGTTGTCCAATTTTTCAAAGCTCCAATTATACTTGATAAAAATGAGATTTTATCACCTAAAGAATAGTTTTACATATTAAACCTATGGTTTAACCAAAGTAAAATTCTTTTCCAAAGCTTTAGGAAGAACTCACTACAATTTTAAAAGCTACTTTGTTTTGAAAAGCTTTTTATATTACTTTATTTTCTTAAAAAGAAGATGACTTTGATACTAAAATAATTTTCATAATATAAGGATATCCCTTGAAACAAAAATAAGAGTTTCTAAAACCAAGATTTTTCAAATAAATAGTCAAAGAAAACAAATAGGAAAAAGTAGCACTAATATTGAGAATTTAGAAAAGAAGAAATTTATTCAAAAAGTCATTTAGAAAAATAGTAAGACAAACATAAAGCCTTTCTTTGAAAAAAAAAAAGGAATCAAAATATTCATTTTAAAGGATTTACAAAACGAATTTCTTGTAAACTATAGTTTTCTAAACTCTTAATTAAACATTGTTTTACCAAGAAACATGATTGGACAACAAACACTTGAACATGGATAAAATATGAGCTAAGTATCTATGAAAAAGGAAATTTTCAATAGATAACTAAGTATTTATCAAACAAATTTTGAATGATTTAAAGTTTGAAACAAAATTGTTTTTGGGATAGAAAAATTCGTGATGAATCTGATCACCACTGTTTCGGGGCCTAAATGGTCTAGTTTCATAAAAATAATTTTAGAAATGGATAGATCTTTTCAAGTAAGTAGAAATTGGTATATTATATGCGCGATTCTGAGTTAAAATGACCAAGTTATGGCCATTTTAAATTGGAATTCTCCTTTATACGAACTTTGACGTTCTCATGACATTGTTTTATGAAAATTCAAGAAAGCCATCAAGAAATACTCATTTTGGGTATTTTCCTTGACTAGGTGATCCCGAGGAAGGATACCCATACCCAAAGACTATTTCGACTAAGTGAATTGGGGGAGCAACTCATCCATTTAGAGAATTATCAACATGACATCGTGAGTTTATTTCCTTGAAATGCTTTCCTTGATTGTGCTTCTAGTCTAGTCACATTAGAATTAAGAAAAGACAAATGGTTATGTATGCAATAAAATTTGTTGAAAGAATCCTAAGAATATCGAGGACAGAATTGATTAATTGTTTGTTTTAGTATAACATTTGATTTGTATGAAACTCTATGATCACCTTAAATTTGATAATAATGATGCTATGATATCATAAATAAATTGATTCATGCATACCACGAAATGAGTCACATTGCATTGGGTTATTATCCTTAGGTGAGAAGGATGGTAGCTCATGTCGAAAGCAATATCGGCGAGTGATTGAAAGCGATTGCTTGGCAACATGGAATTAAATGCTTGGCGGAAAGTCCGAAAGACTCAATTTAAGTAGACTTAATATGCATGGCGATATTGATCGAAAGCATAAATCTTTTTAACTAAAACTACTTATTTTGAGGTTACGTATCACCAAACCCCGAATAGATGGCATAAATCCATTCAACATATAGTTCCCGGAAAACTATATGCCTTATTTGCCCACGTGTATGTTGCATTTCATTTCTTTGCTTAAATAATTTGTTTGAATTCTATTACACAAGAAGTTATTTATGGAAATAGTTCTCACTAAGCCTATTAGCTTATACCCCTATAGATATCTCTTGTAGTTTACCTATTTGTGGCTGAGGCCACAAGGACCCTGCAGCAAGGTACTTTCCTTTTGATTAAGGAATTTCTAGATAAAGCTTTAGTATTGGATGAGATATAGACTTCATAGAAATATTCTTGTAATAGATTATAGTTATTTGTGACTGAGGAATGCCCCTAAGATTTGTAAGACTGTTGTTTTAAACAAATAAATATTATAAATCCTCTTTTCTTAAAGTGTTATTATATCTTCTTATGTTTTATAATTCCATGTATGGTCCTCTAAAATTATGAGAGCACGCCTTACACTTAATATCAAAGCTTCTGGGAATGACTAAGGTTGTTATACTTAAGCTTTAATATTGAGCGTGGCGGATTGTTACGTTTAAGGTACCCTTTGGGGTGGGACAGTTTAAGTTGGTATCAGAGCATGGTTAAGAATCTAGGAATCATAATTATAGAATTGGACTTAAGAAGAAATAAGTCAGGATAGAAATAAAAAAGACTTAGATAAGATAGAATAGGTAGAATAAGTTCTCTGACTTCTCTCTCTTTTGCATAGATTACCTTAGACGAGGTCCGCCTGCAGGCTAAGAATTTCAGAAAAGGACCCTTCAAAAACTTGGAGAATTATCAACTGAGACTTAGGGTGTTGTGCGAAGAGTTTACTTTGGCTAGATAACCTAAGACTATTCGAGAGATGTTTCTGATTTGGAAAAGAGGAATGATGCAAACAGAGTGGATATGAATAGTACAGACTATCCATAATTGTCCCATAGGGAAGAAAATGTCCGAGTTAGATATGATTTACGCTGTGGAACGAATTGCCACCATAGCTAGAGACCAACCAATGTTGCAAGAAGCAACGTTCGTCCTTAGAGGAGGTGGAGGTTGAACTTTGCCTGACTTCCGAACTTGGATAAGAATTGGACCAGTGTTCGTGTACGCACATGACAATTTGATGGATCACCTAGAATGGATGAAAGCTGATCTCAATAAAGTCTTCCACCGGCATGGAGTTTACCAAGAAGTTCTACGACCATCAACTGAAGTGTCCACTGAGCTACCAACCTTCATAGGAGTCCAACTAAGAAGGAATAAGGTTCTGCGTCTAAGCAGGGATAGGACGGTGATAAGAGAGGAGCCGATGCAAGAAGCAAGTGAAGATTCTGAAGAAGAATCCGAGGAAGATCCGGATGAAGACCATGAAAGAGGACCAAGACGAGAAGCAGGAAACCAGACCGCTACTGGAGTCGATGAGCCCTAGAACAGCGAAGAAGCAAGAATCATCCGCTATCTGGAGGAACAGCAGGGTCGAAGAAGATGGGAAGCAAACCGAACCATGGATACGGACAATACCTCACCAAATGAGAACGATAGCATGCAGGCTGAAGGGGCTGTTACTTGAAGAACCATTCATGACATTGTGCCGGAACTGACTGAAGCAGAACTGACCAATATACATGAAAGGTTGAGGGAAGCAGCCAGAAAGAGGAAGAAATATTTTGAACAATTTATAAGGAAGCGAAACTCAGGGTCGTCCAGCAGTAACCCTGGAGATGCACCGGAAGAATGAAGGAAGGAAGGAGGAAGCCGAGCATATCCCTTGTAGTCCAGCTTAAATTTTGTAATTAAAGACTACATCAACAATCCTAGTCTATCTTTTTAGTTTTCGGAACGGCGTTTTGTTATTTTCTTTGTGATTGTTGTGATTTACGTTGTTGTTATTTCAATTTCCATGAAAAGGTCCTGTACCCAATTTTTTTCAATTTTCTAAATGAATTTATGTTTTATGTATGATCTCAAAATTTACCTTAATTTAAAATTTACTTCAGTAGCTACTTATGTAAGTAAGTTTCCGTTACATCCGTTTCCGTCAAAGATTTAACTAAGATATAAAAATAGTAGACCTAACTTAGAAAATCTAAAATAGCTGAAGTAGAAGAGGACGTAGGGAGGAGCAAAGTGCCTCCAACCAATCGGATGTCGAAGCAGAGCAACCTGCTGCTCAAGCAGCCACTGCACCACAAGTAGATTTGCACGCTACACTAGAACATCTGACTCACATGCTGGAAGCAATTAGGCAAAACATGCCTGCACTTGCACCTGTACCTGAAACCGCACCAGCATCAGCACATGTACCAACGCCACCGCAACAGCAAGTGCCAACTGAAGCATCTGTACAAAGGAGCATGCACTCCCAAAATGCACCTTTACCTCCACCCCCACTGTTAAGACCATACAAGCATATGTTGCTCGATTTTATCTGAAGTAACCGTTATTTCAATGGAGCTTACGATAAACCAGATGAGGTTGAAGATTGGCTTGCTCAGATCGAAAGGTCTTTTGACGCATATGAAGTTCCACACTACCTATAAATCAAGTATAGGACATTCATGCTTCGTTTGAATGCTAGAATATGGTGGGAATCAAAGAAAAGAGAGCTAATGACCCCAATCACTTGGGAAATATTCGACATGAGTTCTTGGAAAATTATTTGCCGAGAAGCTTACGAGTAACGTATAGTGCAGACTTCTCACAAATTGCTCAGAAAGGAAGAACTATAGAGAAATATGAGGTTGGGTTCAGTAGATTGCTGTAATATGCCCCCGACTCCTGCAAATACAACGAGGAATTGAAAAGACAAGTCTTTACAAGAGGATTGGACGAAGACCTGAGAATGAGGTTAGAGGAATTTGACATCAGAGGTTACCGAAAATTAGTGGAAAGAGCTCGGATTGTAGAAGGAGCAAGGAAAAGGAGAGAAAGAATAGAAGAAGAAAAAGCCCCAATTGTTGAGAAAAATTTTTATGATGGATCTAGTTCCATACCCCCACAAAAGAGATTCAAGTTCTCCAACAACTTTAGGAGCAATGATAACAGTGGGAGGTTCATACAAAAAAATGTCAAGTGCTGGAAGTGCAATGGAGCACACTACCCCAAGAAGTGCCCTCAGTTGTTTGGGAAGTGCTTCTTCTGTAGAGATGTAGACCATAAGATATCAGAATGTTCAAGGAAAGGAAACTATACTTGCTATGTCTACAAGCAAAATGGGCATTTCGCCAATGAATGTCCATAAGTTAGGAATACTCTGACAAGGCCTTCTGAAGGAGTTGTTCCTACAAGGACCGGGAAAAGAAATGGAAGTAGAAGTGAAAGTAGATGAAGAAGATGGGGACTTGGTTGTGTTGGATTACAATAAAGGTTATTGCTGCGACCTGGGAACCGGCAAGCCTTGAACCCTCTTTATTGTTATTCTTTTATTTCAAGCAATACAAAAGTTTAAAGTTTTATGGATAAGTAGATAAGCGAATAGAAGTAGTAATCCCCCTGTCAGATACGCAGGAAGCATATGGTTAGGAAGTCAGAATGTTGTTGCTCTTTTGGACTGCGGAGCAGCACATTCTTTCGTTACACCTAGTATAGCTAAGAAGTTTAGACTACCAATAACAAACGAGATCAAAACCTCCACGAGAAGGGAAGTTGAAACCCAAGAAATGTTGAAGGATCATCTAATAAGGATATAAGAACATCCATCCGCTCGTGACTTCTTGAGTAGTGGGGTTAAGTAAATAAGAAGTAGTTATTGATATAAGTTAATTATCTTTTGATAAAGCCCTAATAAGATGGTCGCAAGAAGAGCATAGAACTCATAGAACAGTGAGAAAGGAAGATAACATGGTTGGAGAATCCACTATTGCAAGAAAAGAGGAGTTATATTCTTTCGAAATGATAAAGGAAGTTCCAAAGTGAATGGATGACTACCTCGATGACACAGAGGATAAAGAGAAACCTATCTTGGAGGATATCCCCGATTATCAATAACTTTTTAGAAGTTTTTCTGGATGAATGGCTTGGATCACATCTAAAGAAAAAGATCAATTTTGAGATTTGACTAATGGCCAATGAGGAACCAATTGCTAAGGCATTATATCAAGTGGCCTCAATAGAGTTAAAAGAGTTAGAGAAACAACTACAAGAACTCTTGGATCAAGGTTTTGTGCAAACAACTCTATCACCTTGGAATACACCGGTTCAGTTTGTAAAGAAAGAAATGGATAAATCCCTGAGTTCATGCACTAATTATCGAGAGATGAATCAAGAATAAATACCCGCTCCCTAGGATTGAAGATCTCTTTGACCAACTACAAGAAGCGAACGTGTTTTCTCATGCTGATTTAAGATCAATGTACCACAAATTGAGGATCAAATTAAAATTTGATTCAGAAGAATGCTTTTCGAACTCGTTATGGACACTACGAGTTTCTAGTAATGCCTTATATATTAACCAAACACGAACTAAGTATATAATTCTCTGTTGAATAAGTATGTTATTGTCTTTATGGACGACGTCTTGATCTATTCAAAAACAAAGAAATTAAAAAAGGAGAAAAAGGAGATAACTAGAGTTAATTAAGGACTATAATCTTAAGTGTTTGCCTTGCTCACAAAATAAAAGGAGTTGAGGATTTGGAAAGCTAAGCGTTGAATTTATGGGAGAAAGTAGAGATAGTTAATGTAGTATAGGAACCAACCTTGGTAGAAATGATTAAAGAAGCTTAATGCTAAGATGAGAAGACGCAAATGATAAAAAGAAAAATATAGAAAGAAAAGTGTACTGATTTTTATGGTCAATAATGATGATATCATACGAATTGAAGGACGATTTTGTGTGCCTGAAGATAAGGAAATGCGAAAGGAAAAATTATGAGTGCAACCCATAACTCAGGATAAACGGCACCTTTTAGAAGAACCAAGATGTACCAAAGATTCAAAGATCATTAGTAATAGGATAAGAAGAAACAAAGACGTAGTCGATTATGTGATGAAGTGCCCAATTTACCAACAAAGGAATAAAGAGCATCAAAAGGTCGAGAGGATTGAAAAAACCATTGCTAATATCGAAATAAGAATGGGATGAAATTGCCATGAATTTTGGATTGTCGGTAGTATCGACCCGAAACAATGCTGTATGTGTCATAATTGGTCGATTGACTAAGATTGGACAAGCTGGCAAAGCCTTATGTAAAGGAAATAGTATAATAGCATGGAATACCAGTTGAAATCATATCAACTCAGGACATAAGAAATGTACCCAAGTGTTAAACTAACCTATAAGAGATTATGAAGACAAAGGTACACTTTGATACCGTATGCCATCCTTAGACTAATGGACAATCAAAGAGAACAATTCAAACCTTGGAGAGACATTAAGAACATGTGGCACGAATTTCAAAGAACGAGGAAGGCACAAGACAAATAAAAGAAGTAAGACTGATTAGAAAATGTAGACCTTGGAAATTTCAAATGGAGGTCAGGTGTACTTAAGGATAAAAAGTAAACATCGTGTGTGCTCCCAAAGAAAACTTGAGCTCACGATACATTGAATCTTTTTGAAATACTAAAACAAGTTGGAAATTTAGCTTATCATCTAATCTTGTCACCAAACCTATTGGGAGTATATGACATTTTTCACATCTCTATACGACGATTGACCAAAGAACTAGTTTTGGAGTTAGAGCCAGTACCCCTTAAAGGAGGATCTCACCTATATGGAATACCCAGTACAAATCTTTAGCCGAAAAGTTCAAAAGTTGGGAAATAAGGAAATCAAGTATGTCAAGAGTCTATAGAAAATCTTTCACAAGGAAGCAACATAAGGAACTGTGGACAAGATACGGCACACGTATCCAACGTTGTTTGAAGCTTCAGATATGAATTTCTAAGTTTTGAGGACAAAACTTTCTTTAAGGAGGGTAGGTTGTAAACCCCAAAGTTTTGGAATTGGTTTAGCTTAAACCCTAATCTAAAAGTCAACCGGAAACCCTAAAGTCCACAAAACCCTAGTTAGACGTAATGGTTTAAATTCAGTAATCCCGAATAAGCAACCCTGAGAAAGTAAGTAAAAGTTTAGTTTGTAGAATAGTTCGTAATTACCTAAGTAAGCTTAAAAAGATCAGATTAGTAAAACCGTGAATCGTTTTAAATCCGAACGGATACGGTTCTTGAAAAATATATCCTAAGGCTCGGAATAGTAAAAATATTTCGAATATGCCGTTAGACTTGTAAAAATATAAGGTTTTTCAAAAATATTAGTTTTATAATTTTTCGATAAGTAAAAATAACAGATATCGCAATTATACGCATATTTTCTTACTACCGGTACTTTATTAGTCATATCTACTTTACATTACACTATTCATTACTATTCTACACTATTCGTTTCTCTCTACTTTTTCTAACACCTACTCTTACAACACCATAACCTATAACCTTTACTTTTTACCCTTCTCATAACTTTATTTCGCATCTATCTTATTTATTACTTCATTTATTCAACAAAAATATAAAAAAATAAAACTCCTTCTCTCTGTTACTCCCATGGTTGGCGCCCCTTTATCCCTCTCCCTCTCAATTTTGTTTTATTTTTCCTTTTAATTTAAATCACTCAATAATCACTCTACATTTTCCTATAAATACCCCCTCCTCTTTCACTTCTTTCACACAATTACTACCCACAAATTTACTACCAAATCTCTCTCAAATTTTTCTCTCAATACTCTCTCCAAACTATCTCAAAAATCCTCTCAAAGTTATCTCAAACCACCTTCTACATACACAAAACCCATAATCACATAATACTTCAAAAATTTCTTTAGGTAAATTTTTCTTTACATATTTTTTTCTCATGTCATGTAACTTTACATGACCATGGTGTGAGTTTCCAAAAAACTAAATATTATGGAAGCTACACTATTTTCATGTGTTGTTCTTATTCATGAATATCTATTTATGTTTATGTTATTATTTTACTTTGTTCATGTCATGCCCCAAAGGTACCCTAAACACGGCAGCCCACCATATATAATATCAAGACTCAAGAATGATTGCCTTAGTCACGCGAAAGTCTTAGTATTACATGTAAGGTGTCTAGCACGGTAATAGGAGACGCTTTTAGGAAGCATAGTCTAAGAAAGTAAAAATGAACATACAAGAATCCAAAATAAATAAATTATAGAATTAATAACCAAAGGTCTATTACATGATTTCTTAGGGGCATACTCCTGCTAAATCCCAATGATTGAAATAGTCTTTACAAAATTTAAATACTACATTAAAGATTTCAATGGAATTCTAATCTAAATCTTCAAGTAGATTTCCTCCAAAAGCTTCAAAAGAATACTTACGCGGATATGAGGAGACCTCGGGTACAAAAATAGGTGTTCCTGAGAATACAAATACCTATAGGGGCGTAAGCTTACGGACTTAGTGAGTAAATCCAAAAAATTCATACTTGAAGTAAAATATCAACTAAGTTTATTAAGCAAGTAAATGAGATGCAACAAACACGTGAGCATATAAGACATATGACTTTCCGGGAATCATATGTTGAATGAATTACGCCTTTTATTCGGGATTAGGCATTCAGGCCAATTACAGCCATGACTTTTAAAACACTTTTATAGATCTTTTTGGCTCCTATATGCCATCAAAATCTTGTAGTTATTACAGGCTCCTACTAGCCACCAATTTATGTAGTTCTTACTTGTAAGCCTCGGAAAATTCCAGTAAATAATTCTAAAATGAACTTCGAAAATAAACTCTAAAAATGACTCCAAATTAAAACTGAACTTCGACTAAGCCTAAATTACGAATGAATACAGAAATTTCTTAATCTTAAGAAAATGAGATTCCTTAAAAATAAAATAAGAACTCAACAGTCTTCAAAAATCACTGCGTACGACAAATTCCATACTTAACTCTGAATAGTAAAATCGAGTAAGATAGAACCAAAAAAAAAAAAAATTATTAAAAAGTAAACAACGATAAACCTTTGGAAATAAAAATCAATTCAAGAATTCCGAAAACGTTGAGAGATATTAAATACTTACAAAATAAAATTTAAAATAAATTTCTCAAATTAAATATGTTGTATAAACATAAAATATTAGTTTCCAAAATTGCAAAGATCTAAACTAGAAAATCGCCCGGAAACCCTAAGTGGAATACAGTAGTTTAAGTCCGGCAATCTCGTGCCCTTAACCCTAGAGGCCGAGGTATAGTTTAAGTGTGTAGAATAGCTCGTAGTAATATAAGGTCGCTTAAAAATATCGATTGGTAAACTTTTGACCTATTTTGAACCCGTTCGTGTAAACCCCTGTTTTCTAAGCCTTAACCTTAAGCCGGAAAGTCTACCGGAGACCTTAAGTCAATAAATCTTGAGTAAAACCCTACCGTTTAGATCCGACAAACCCAAGCTCGTAAATCGAGGAGTCGAAAAATAATTAAAGTGTTTAGAATAGTCCGTAATAATATTTGATTTATTAGAAATATCAGATTGGTTTATTTTCGGCTTATTTCAAACCCGTTTGGATACTGCTTTGGAAAGCGTGTCCTGGGGCTCGGAAAATTAAAAATATATCTTTAATATTTTTAGACTCTTATTTTTATAAGGATTTCAAAAATATTAAGTTTATAATTTTTCGGATCTTAAAAATATCAGTTATAGCTCATACAAGCTTATTTTACTCTTACCGGTAACTTAATTGTTAAATCTCTAAAAATAATTTATTTGATTATTTTATTTAAATCATAAGAATTCTGCCACTTAAATAAAAATATTTTTCTTAATTTATTTTATATATTTTCTTAGTCAAAAAGCCACTTTATCAACCCATACCTTAAGTACACATCTATTATCATTACTACCCATTATTATGTCTTCTTTTGCTTTTTCTTACACTCCCATTTCCCAAAAATGGCAGCTGACCATTCCCCAAAAATTAGCCACTTTTCATTATTTTTAATCATTTATTTGATTTTTTAAAAGTCTCTTTTAGTTAAAAATGGAAGCTACAAGTTATACTTTCAAAAATACAAATTGAAATCAAACCACACACCCTCCCCCACACAATGCAATTCACGCCAGCCCCCTCCATGCAGCTACTTGTTTTATTTTTTTTTATCGTTTATTTAACACACTTTCCATTCTATTTAAGCATCTCATTCCATCTCTATTTTACCTTTACAAACCCTATATTTTTCCTCTCTCTTTTTCCCTTTCTTTTCTCTTCTTCCTTGCCTTGTCTTCTTAAGAACAAGCTACCACCATTTTCTTTCCTTGCTTCCACATACATTTCTTGCAAATATTTAAGGTAATCATCCTCTTTTAGCTCTCATATGATGTTATAGGATGATATTATGGATGTTTCATGCATCAAAGGACATTCCACAAGCTTAAAAAGCTATGGATGATGATGCCAAAATTGAAACACTCTTGATGATGATCTCTTGTTATTAGTTATTTGTTATCTTGAAGGCTTGTTTATCTTCTTATTTTTGTGATAGCTTGTAGATCTAGAGTTTTACCAAGCTTTAGTTATGTTTATGTGTAGATCTAGAAGTTTAAGGCCTATTACTAAGTTTTTCTTATGTTTTCATGGATGTATTTTGAGTAGATCTTAGATTCAAGTTGGAATGAAAAATAAAATTCGTAACTTGTCAAGGCACCATGTTAAAAACCCCTTCCAAGTCTTAAAATGGAAGTTTTTGTTAAGAAAATGAAGGTTTGATGGATGTATATCATCAAGACTTCATCTTACAAGAATCAAAGTTGATTTTCAAAAAACAAAAATTGTATTTTCGGATCAAGACAAAGATCTAAAATAAAAACATGTTTTCCAACTCAAAAATGAGGATTTTATTCAAGAAATGAAGGGTTCTTAAGATATAATATGTAATAGGTTGTTTTTCATGAGTTTTGATGAATTTTCTCAAGAGATATGTTCAAAATACATTTATGAAAATTCGGATCTAGACCAAGACCCATTTTTGGAACCCATCATTCAACTTTAAAATGAAGATTTAGACAAAAATATAAGGGGCTCTTGATATAGATATCTTAAGGAATGAATTTTCATAAGTTTAAATGAGCTTTCCTAAAAGGTATTGCTTAAATCAAGTGTTTTGAAAAAGACAAAATTTAGGTCTTGTCTTCATTGTAAACTTCAAAGAGGAAATTCGTAATTAAGGGGAGACCAATTTTTAAAACCTTCTTTTAGATCTCAAAACAAGTATTTTATATTGAAAATGGAATGCTTTGATGATATATAATATAGGAAAAATTATTTTCATTGAACTAAGTAAGTTTTAGTAAAGGAATTACTCAAAACAAGACAATGAGTTTCAACTTGTAAATTTCGGTTTTATGAAAATGGATTCTTAGAAGTTTCATTTGAACTTTATGTTTGGGATTAGATAAGTGTGAAATCTCTTAATTTTGTTTTGAGAATCTCCTTGCAAGTTTA
This sequence comes from Combretum micranthum, assembly GCA_024138025.1. Taxonomy (NCBI): domain Eukaryota; kingdom Viridiplantae; phylum Streptophyta; class Magnoliopsida; order Myrtales; family Combretaceae; genus Combretum; species Combretum micranthum. The sequence continues at coordinate 65,775 of JAMXBD010001596.1, forward strand.
AGACTAAAATAAGTTGGTCTAAGTAATTAAATAGAGTAGATATAGAAATTTTTCACAAAGGCTCAAATCTTGGATTTTCGCAACCCTACTATACAGTATGTTTCCGACCCTTAAATGACCCTAAATGTTTGAATTAACTCTCGAAATAGATAGCTCTTTCGAAGTAGGTATAAATCGGCATATTATAAGCTAAATTCCGAGTTAAAATGAGTTAGATATGACCTTTTTAAGTTAAGGATTCAACCTAGGCGAAAATTGACGAACTTAGTAAATAAAATTGTTAAGTTTAATGGAACTTCTTAAGAGATACTCATTGAGGGTATTCCTTATACTTAGGTAAATTGGAGGACGGGTTACCACTTCCTGAGTACTATTACGACTAGTGGATTTCACTACATGGACAAATGAGTTCATTTCTCAATTAATTATGCTCTTGGATGTGCTTGTAGTAGTAGTGGCATTAAACTTAGGAAAAGATAAAATTGTGGTTGAATGGTGATCTAAGCTTGCATGAATGAACGATAAGTATATCGAGGCAAGATTTGTTGCAATAACCATGTATGAGCTAATATAGATTTGGAGTATCTGAAATCGGTATGATCGCTTTTAAATTACTTAATTAATATGCCATGATTATATGAATAAACTGTACATGCATATCACATAGTGAATCACATATCATTGTCGAGTATGCCTTTGGTGAGACAAAGGTGTATTTGGGAGGCAGCGGGTCTTTAATGAAGGGGACTAGGGTTGCATGACTTATGGACCACCCCCATTCAAATAATGAAACTATGGTTGCATGACTTATGGACCAACATTAAAGATTGTGGTTGCATGTCTTATGGACCACCCCACTTAAAATATGGTTGAATGTCTTATGGACCAACTTTGGAACTGTAGTTGCATGACTTATGAACTACCCCAAATCCCGAGTGGAGGGCGAAAATCCATTCACATATGACTACCGGAAAGTTATATGCTTGCTTGCTCATTTGCTCGTGCATTCATATGGTTGCTTAATTATAACTTACTTGTATAGATATTTTAGCTTGGTCGAGTATGTTACTTAGAAAATGAATCTCACTAAGCATTAGCTTATACCTCAATAGTTTTTGTTGCAGTGCTCCTATTTTTGGATGTTCCGAGAGAGCACTTTGTGCAGGTTTATCACATGGAATTAAAGAGCTTTTGAGGAAGTCGGGACCTAGTATAGGCGTGGACTTCTAGGAAAATCTCTTTAATGTAGATTCAGATATTTGTAAATGGAGCTAAACGATGTAGACTCCTATTAATTCGACGGGGGTATGCCCCCTTGGCTTTTGTAAAGAAAACTATTTATCTTGTTGTAATGTATATTCTTAATGCTATGTATGCTTTCTTAAGACTACTCAAATCAAAGTGTGATCCTAAAAGTTGTGTGAGTACACCTTACACTCGATATGTAAACCTATGGGATGACTAATATTGTCATACTTAAGCTTAAATATCAGGTGTGGTGGACTGTCGCGTTTAGGGTACCTTTTGGGGCGTGACAGTTCGATTACAGACTTTGAAAAGCATGACTCAGAGCTCGAGATATCAAACACCATTAGTACCATTAGACTCGTATTTTCATAAGAATTTCTAAATTATTAGTTTTATAATTTTTCGATAACTAGAAATATCTGATTTTGCAATTATATTCGTATTTCATTACTACCGATAATTAACTAGTCTTTTGGTACTATTCACTACTATTTATTATACAATTTTTTTATTCTTATAAACTCTTGTATTTTTAGATAAATATATTATATATCCTAGAAAATTTCGTTTTTCCAAAATTTAGTTCGTTTCGGGTTTTTACGGGATCAGTTTCTGTTTAAAACCCGATACTAAAAGTAAATTGAATTAATTTAATAATTAAAAAATATTGTTATTTCCATAATATAATTTTTTTGAATTTTTCGAGTTATAAAAATATCATTTATAGCTTTTATTCGCATATTTTGATCATACCAGTAACATATTTATTGAAATACTAAAATAATTCAAATAATTATTTAATTTTATTTATCAAAATTCTGCCATTCATTTAAAGATATTTTTCTTAATTTTATTTTATATATTTTCTTAATAAAAAGTACTTTTTCAACCCATACTTCAAGTACACTTCATTTGTCACTTCTACATATTAATCAAGTTTTCTTTCACTCATTCTACACTCCATTTCCCCACAAATGGCAGCTGACCACACCCCTAATAATAGTCTCTTTTCTTTTATTTTAATGATTTATTTAATGATTTGAAGTCTCATTTAGTTAGAAAATTTAATGACACAAGTTACACTTTCAAAAATTTAAGTTACAAACTAACTCAACCCCCTCTCTCTCCTTGGTCTTTCACGTGCAGCACCCCCTAATTTGCTGCCCTTGTTTTATTTTTTTTTTTTCTTTCAATTAATACACTCCTCTCTCTCCATTTAATGCCTCTCATTTACATCCTTTTATTCCTTTAAAACCCTACACCATTTACTCTCTCTTTTCCTCTCTTTTTTCCTCTCTTTCTTTCTTCTTTTCTTCTTGTTCTTGCAAGACACAAGCTGCCCCCATCTAAAAAATCACTTCCACACTCCATTCTTGAAGATCCTTTGAGTAAACTTCTTCTTAAGCTTCCATAGATGATATAGGTAAAGTATAGTGAGAGTTTCATGCATCAAATGACCTTTCATAAGCTTAAAAGCTAAGGATGATGTTGCTAAAATGAAACACTCCTCTTATCCATGATTATTTTCTTGTATCATTATTATTTTCTTGCTAAAAGTAGTTATATTTTGTATATCTTACTTTTTCTTATAGCTTTGATTTTGTTTATGCTTTAAATCTTGTTATATGAGTTATTATTTTGCTATTGCTAATGAGTTATGCATATATTCATCATTCACATAACTATCTTAGTGTTCATACATTTATAGCGAGTATAGTAAACTAGATCTAGTGTTTTAGGTTCATAAATGAATTAGACTTTTGATTTATTTTCTTAAATAACTTCTAATAGTTTGATGATAATAGAAAAGTTTTAGAAATCACAAGAGCTATTTTAGTTTCAACAAAAATCATTTTTGAAAATTCGGATAAAAATGGAACCATATTTTTAAAAGCTATTTTTCAATTTCAAAATGTGTATTTTTCATTTAAAATGAAGGGCTTAGGGAATAGATATCGTAAATGAATGATTTTAGGGAGTAAAGTTTAGATCTATGAGTTTATGGTTTACTACCATATATTTCTTTTATATTCATGTTCATATTATGTGTAGATCTTAGATTTGAATGTGAATAAAAATAGTGAAATTCGTATCTTGACAAAACCTATATTTAAAAACCCTCTTCCAAGTCTCAAAATGGGAGGTTTTGTTGAGAAAATGAAGGTTTAGTGGATGTCTATCATCAAGACTTCCTTTTACAAAAATCAAAGGTGATTTTCAAAAGTTATTTTCAAAATAAAATCTCATTTTCGGATTTTAGCTAAGGCATGGTTTAAAAACATGTTTTACAATTCAAAAATGAAGATTTTATTTGAGAAATGGAAGGCTCTTAAGATAGGATATGTAAAGGATGATTTTTCATAAGTTTAGATGGATTTTATCAAAAATATGTCCAAAAATAAATTTGGTAAATTCGGATCTCAACCAAGACCAATTTTAAAAACCCATTTATCAACTCCAAAACTCATGTTTTATGTGAAAAATGAAGGGTATAGGTAATAGGTATAATTAAGTAGTGATTTTTACAAGTTGAAATGAGTTTTGATGAGATTAATGTGTAAAACAAGAAGTAGAATCAAGATGAAAAATTTTGAGTTAGTAGTCAACTTGTAAAATTCGTAACTTTGGATGATGCCCATGAAAACACCTATTATCCAAGTTCAAAATAAAAGTTTTATGTATTAAATGAAGTCTTTAGGTAGTATATGTTGCGAAGACTCAATTTTAACTAAGATGACTAGAAATTCCTAAGAATGAATTTCAAAACACTAGTGTGATGTCAAAGTTAGAAAACTAGATTTTTCATAAGTAGTTATTATTGTGGTCTTGCAAAATAGAAAGTTATAAAATTTTCTTTTAGGAAAAATAATCAAGATCATGCATACATCAAACCCATCACATGTCATTCATATCAGGAAATCATTCATATTTCATGTATTCTTGAATTATCAAATAGGAACATTTCAAGCAATTACAAAACTATTTTTCGGAAATGGAGATCTTACTGATCAGATCTGATCCCTCTGTTTCGTGATCTAAATATTTTCAAAACCTAAATATGATATTATAATTAGATAGATCTTTCGAAGTAGATAGAGATCGATATATAATTTACTAAATTTCAAATTGAAACGACCAAGTTATGACCATTTTAAGTTGAAATTCTCGCTTACGACGAGAATTACGAATTTGATAGTTTGTATAAGATAGTTTGGATTAGTTAAGTGATGAAATACTTATTATGGTATTTCTTCCTTTTTAGGTGTTCCCGAAATCGACGATTCCCTACCACCGGATTACTTTCACTAAGAGACCGGTGATCCAATGGCCGAGTGAGTTTTCTTCTTATTTTGTTACCTTGTTTGTGCTTGTAGTTAGTTGCATTAGAATTATAGGAACAAGATAAACACCGATATGAATGGGGATGGGATGGATGATGAGATTTGGATGTATGTATGCCAAAGAATACTAAAGCATATCGAAACCATGATTCAATTAGATAACTGCACTGTTCATATTACTTCTGTTATGTGTATGATATTGGTTGATCACTCTAAAGAATGTATGAATATTTTGACCTAAGCAAAAATTTAAATTGGTCATGTATCGCATCGGGCATGTTGCATTTGGTAGCGTGCTACTCCTATGTAGGTCGATCGGTATGGTCCGATGACTCGTTTGGATAATGAGACCTGGTGCCAGAGCTCATTCATAGGGAACTAACGCGCATCGGGGATGCATTCTATGGGTGAGCCTAGCCAAGTCGAGTGCTATGAGCCAAGGGTTCGGGGACTAGCAGTCGTGTAGGCTTTCAATACCATTCATAACCCAAGATACGGAGGGCGTAAATCCGTTCTATGTGTGGATTCTGGATGCCCATACATAATTGTCTGCTCATGTGTTTGTTCATGCATAACATATGGTTGATTTATAACTTGCTTGTTATGGTACGAAATTAAGGGAATTCTCACTAAGCTAGTGTAGCTTATACCCTAATAGATGTTTGAATGAAAGGTCATCTTAAGAATGCTAAGTGGGGACCGAGATGGTTGGAATCAGGAATGACTTCAGCATTCCGGCGAAAAGTATGAATACTTGAAGTTATTAGCTAGGTTTTATGATTTGCTTTGTAATAGTTTTATGTAGTGAAATCTTTTGATGAATTGTAATTTGAAGTATAGTGAAGTATATTTCCTTTACATTGTTACTCAAGTTGTACCAATATAAAATGTATTACTCCGATGTGTCTCCTCCATATGTTAGACGCTTTGTACATAGTATGGAAGCCTTCGCGTGACTAAAACGGTCATTCTTAGGCTTTAATATTGTGTACGGTGGATGCCATGTTTAGGGTACCCCTCGGTGAGTGACAGTTTAGTTGGTATCAGAGCGACAAGGTTTTTGGAATTAGGTGGGAAGACTTTAGGAGAATAGAATGTTAAGATATGATCTTAGAAATGGATAGGTAAGTGTTAGATAACCCTTAAATAAAGAAGAAACTAGATTTAGCTCCATGACCCTTAAGATGTGACTTTCGATTATTAAGGATTTGAATTCTATCTTAGAGACTTCTGAAGGACATAAAAACTGACATATATGGAACAAAGAATGAAAATATTTGATGGGACGATTGAATCTACTCTAGCAACTACAAAATAAAGGAGTAAGTGACTTTACTCGACTTTTGGTTCAAGCCAATAATAGAAATAGTAGATTACCCCTTTGACCTATAAGACCACTAGGTGGGAAAGATTAACTGCGCTCTTTCACCATTTTTCTAAATAAACGAGTTTAAAGAAAATAAAAGTTTATAACTCTTTTTCTAAATCATAAGCAACTAGTGTATAGTATAATTAGGCTAACGTGATCGTTTCGTCTTGTTTCTAGGAGATTACCTGAGGGGAACATGCAACAGTCGACTAACCTTCCCGAGGAACAACAAGTGAGAGACACTTTACCACCACAAGATCCAATGCAACAAGTCATAGACCTTCTAGGATGTTTGGTGAATGCACGAAAGCTCCTCTTGCAACAAGTGCTTATTAGGATGTGCCGGTTTAGATGGAAGGACCCCACCAAGTGACAATGCAAGGAATTAAGACTCCTTCTTTTATGGCTAGTTCAAGCTCCAAAGTCAGGAGGTCTAAGACAACTAACCTATCTGTTAAGAATGAACCTTTTAAGAGGCATCAGATCCATTGTTGGAAGTGCAAGGAAGGTCATTATCTAAAACAGTGCCCACAGCTGAAGGAAAAGTGTTACCTCTGTGGGGATCCTGAGCATAAGATTATGGATTGTCCAAGGAAGAAAACCCTAAGGTGCTTCATCTGCAAAAACCGAGACACAGGGTGAGTACATGCCCCAAATAATTAGCAAGTGGATAGCTGCCCTTGTTTGGAAGAAGTCAGTCTCCCAGAAATAGCAATAAATCTCTCGTGTTTAGCGTTAGGAGCAAATAACTTTGTGAGTAAAAAGAACAAAGATGTTTTGAAAATGTAAACCAATGTTGTGGTTTATTACCTAGTTCGTGATTTGACTCCAATGTATGTTTTGCATCCTTTTTTCGAACTTTTGTAAAGGAAGACTTACATTTTCTCTTGCTTTCATGCATTTCTTTTGAATATTATGAAGTATTTCTTATTGATTTTGATTTTAGTAGAATTTCAATATTTCTTATATATGTTTTTGTTTCCGCAATTCTGTGTCCTGTATTTCTGATAAGTTTCTTTAAGTATCTTTTAATGCCTTAAGACGTGATAAAAGATTTAGAATTTTCACTCGAGCTTAATAAATTGTAGGAGACATACCTTGATACGAGAACCTTCGTATTCACGCGTGAGAACCCCTTTGGATATTGCGAACCCCCAACACAATGAATAGAAAACCCACGGATGCCTTTGATTTCAATCCCTAAGAAGGATTAGATATCAGATTTGTCTTAGGTTGTTGATCTTAAAGAATTAGGATAACAAACCCTAATTGCGAAACACTCCACAAAGAAGGTGATCGATCTTCTTTGAATGTTCCTAAAGCATGTATTCTATCAAGAACACAAAGATTTCAAGCAAAAGCTTCGGTTTTTCATTCAACAATAATCTGTCTTTTACAAACAACCAAATAGGTTTATATAACCAAACAAAGGAAAACAAAACGTCAAAACAATGAATTCAATACGTCCTAAATGTTGGCTGGTGGCCAATCAAAGATGGCAGGCGGCCATGAGCATTCTGGAGCAAAATTTGTAAAGTTCGAAAAAGTGGCCAGGGGAGTCATGGCCGGCGGCCATGGGATAATGGCTGGCGGCCATTCTTGTTTCTCTGCACAAATCAGCTTTCCTTGGCTCTATTTGATGATTACTTGAAAAATATTGAAGTATACTTGCTCCATCCTTGTTCCAAAGCCTTGATAACCTTGTGATTCATCCTTAGCATGCTCTAATAAGCCTTGGAAGTGATTATTGTAGGCTTGTTGAATCTTCTTAGCTCTAGCTCTTGTGATTGGTCCTTGAGGAAAACTTATTGGACTTGAATTTCTTTGAGGTTCCATGGTTGCCACTTGGTCTTCATGTTGATTCGGATCTAAACTTTGGACCGTTGGCTCTTCTGTAACATTCCCCCTCTCCTCAAAAGGATTCGTCCTCGAATCAAAAGCATCACCTACATCAAAAGGACTAAGATCAGCAACATTAAAGGTTGCACTAACATTGTACTCACCTGGTAAGTCCACTTTATAGGCATTATCATTGATCCGTTCAAGTATCTGAAATGGACCATCTCCTCTTGGACTCAATTTAGACTTTCGTTGTATTGGAAACCGCTCCTTGCGAAAATGAACCCAAACCCAATCTCCGGGTTGGAAAATCATAGGTCTCCTTCCTTTGTTCACTCTTGAAGCTACCTTGGCATTTTGTTGCTCAATCCGGTCTTTCACCTGTTTATGTAGCTTCCTCACAAAATCTGCTTTAGATGCAGCATCAAAACTAACAAACTTGTTAGGCGGTAATGGCAATAAATCAATAGGAGATAGAGGATTAAAACCATAAACAATCTCAAATGGAGAACAATGAGTAGTGCTATGAATAGCCCTATTATATGCAAATTCCACAAAAGGTAAGCAATCCTCCCAAGTCCTAATTTTTCTCTATTATTGCCCTTAACAATTGAATCAAAGTTCGATTTACCACCTGTTTGCCCATCAGTTTGTGGATGACAGGTAGTCGAAAACATAAGCTTAGTTCCCAACTTTCCCACAAAACTCTCCAGAAATGACTCAAAAATTTTACGTCCCTATCACTAACAATGCTTTTAGGTATGCCATGCAATCGCACAACCTCTCTAAAGAACAAATCAGCAATATATGTTGCATCATCAGTTTTATGACATGGGATAAAATGAGCCATTTTACTAAATCGATCTACCACAACAAAGATACTATCATGACCTTTCCTAGTCCTAGGTAAGCCAAGAACGAAATCCATAGACACAGCAGTCCAGGGTTCATCAGGAACAGGCAATGGTTTATATAGTCCATGTGGTTGCAGTTTAGATTTAGCCTCTTTACATGTAATGCAAGTTTTACAAATTTTATGCACATCATGCCTCATGCCAGGCCAAAAGAAATGTTCATGTAGCATATCATAGGTCTTATCTACCCGAAATGCCCCATTAAGCCCCTCCATGTGCTTCCTTAACCAACAATTCCCTTACAGATCCTTTAGGAATGCACAACTTATTCTTTTTAAATAGAAATCCATTGGATACAAAGTAATCATTAATTCCAGTCCCATCAACACAAGCAGAAAATACTCCAGAAAAATCATCATCAGTAAGATACATTGCTTTTACCAATTCAAATCCTAGCAAAGAAGTACTAAGAGAATTTAGTAAAGCGTACCTTCTTGAAAGTGCATCAGCAACAATGTTCTCCTTACCTTGCTTATACTTGATCACATATGGGAAAGTCTCAATGAATTCTACCCATTTCGCATGCCTCCTATTGAGTTTGTCTTGACTCTTTAGATGCTTCAAACTCTCATGATCGGTATGTATGACAAACTCCTTAGGCCAAAGGTAGTGCTGCCATGTTTGCAATGCACGCACTAAGGCATACAACTCCTTGTCATATGTTGGATACTTCAATGCCGCTCCACTCAACTTTTCACTGAAGTACATTAGTGGCTTGTGATCCTGCATTAAAACAGCTCCAATCCCTATACCACTAGCATCACATTCAATTTCAAAAGTTTTATCAAAATCAGGCAAAGCAAGCAATGGTGCGTTACACAATTTTTCTTTAAGTTCATTAAAAGCAAGTTCTTGTGTATCACTCCATACAAATCCAACATTCTTCTTAACTAACTCATTCAAAGGTGCAGCAATAGTGCTAAAATCCTTGATGAATCTCCTATAAAACCCAGCAAGTCCATGAAAACTCCGCACTTCACTAGCACTCTTAGGTCTAGGCCATTCCCTAATTGCCCTAACCTTTTCCTCATCCTCCACTCCTTGACTAGAGACAACAAAACCTAGGAAATTAACCTTATCCATGCAAAAACTACACTTCTTAAGGTTGGCATATAATTTCTCCTCTCTTAGCTTTGTTAACACTAGTCGCACATGCAAAACGTGATCATTTAGACACTTAGAGTAAATCAGAATATCATCAAAGTAAACCACAACAAATTTACCTAAGTAGTCACGCAACACATGATTCATCAATCGCATAAAAGTACTAGGTGCATTCGTAAGACCAAAAGGCATGACAAGCCATTCATACAAACCATACTTAGTCTTAAATGCAGTTTTCCATTCATCGCCTACTTTCATGCGAATTTGATAGTAACCAGATTTTAAATCAATTTTGGTAAACAAACATGAACCATACAATTCATCCAACATATCATCTAACCTAGGTATAGGATGACGATACTTTACAGTGATTTTGTTGATGGCTCTGCAGTCTACACACATTCTCCAAGTCCGTCCTTCTTAGGCACTAATATTACAGGAACCGAACAAGGACTCAGACTTTCTCTCACATACCCTTCTAACAACTCCTCAACCTGCTTCTGGATCTCCTTCGCCTCACTAGGATTAGTTCTATAGGCAGGTCGGTTGGGTATGACAGCTCCAGGAATGAAGTCAATCTGATGCTCAATGCCTCTCACAGGTGGAAGTCCACTAGGCATCTCTTCAGGAAACACGTCTTCAAATTCCTGCAATAAATCAGAAAACACACTAGGCAAAGATTGGTTAATCTCATTAGTTGCCAAACAAGCCCTTTGTACAATAGTACAAATATAGGTCGATTGGCATGCAAAGCATATCTAACCTCACTCGTCCTAGCAATCAAGCTTCATTCTTACTCTTTTTTTCTCTCTCTCAAAAGTGCTTTTTTCTACTCTCACGCTCTTTTCTTTCGGCCTCTTCTCTCAATCTTCTAAAGCACATTGGTCTTCATAACTTCTTTGGATGACAATGGTGTTAAAGTAGTTTTTCTGCCATTTGGTGAAAGTGTATCGATTGGTGTAGCCATTATGCACTGTTTGTCTATCAAATTGCCAAGGTCTTCCTAATAGAAGATCATAGCATGCTAGGAACTGACGTAATAATATTTCATCATGGTATTTGCAATGGTTAGAAATTAAAGCTTGCCTATTTACCTTAACCTCACCACAATCGCTAAGCCATTGTAGTTTGTATGGTCTAGGATGGGGTACAGTAGGCAACTCCAATTTAATTAGAAGTGTACTTACCACATTAGTACAACTTCCTCCATCGACAATCACACTACAACCTCTCCCTTGCACAAGGCTCTAGTGTGGAATAAATTCTCTCGCTGCTCTCCTGGCAATCTTCCTTCAACTGTGTACTAAGTGCAGCCTAGTAAACCAATATTTCAACCTTTTGGGCTCATCAATGCTACCCTCATCACTACAGTCTTCTATTCAGGCATGGCTTCCTCTCTTTGTCACTATCAGCTCTCTTCATCAGTGACAACTTCCATTTCTCACCACATAGTTTCCTATTAGGGCACTCCTACTAATGTGTCCAACACCTTGACACTTCCAACATTTATATCTCGATTTCTACTTCTGATCATCTACTTTAGGTTTCTCAGATGAAAACCACCAGACTTACTCTTTGCTACATCAACTGTAGACTTATTTCCACCTTTAAATTCAGATTTTCCATATCCTTTCCAATTATTATTATAGCTTGAAGAAGATTTGGAAACATACCTGTTTGAACCTTTGCCATGAAGTTGCTTCTCGATTTTGATGGCAAGATGTACCATCTCTCCAACTCGACATATGGTAGCAACTCCACTTTATCAGCGATTTCTTTGTTCAAGCCACCCAAAACCGTGCCATGGTGGATTCTTCATCTTCAACCACATCAGCCCTCGTCATGATCATCTCCATCTCCTTGTAGTAGTCCTCTACACTCCTACTACTTGTCTCACACTTGAAGCCGCTGAATCAATTCCCTTTGAAAGTACTTGGGAACGAAACGCTTCCTCATCACAGCCCTAAGCTCCTGCCAAGTATCAATAGGGTACTCCATATTCCTTCTCCTACTTGTCACCAACTGATCCACCAAGATATAGCATAATCTTGAAATTGGGTAACAGCCAATTTCACCTTTTTTCCTCACTAAATTGGTGACAATCAAAAATCAACTCAACTCGCTTTTCCCATTGCAAATAAGCTTCAGGATCAGACTTACCTGAAAGATAGGAATTTTCAACTTGATACTCCCAAATCTCGATCTACATAATCATCATTCCATCTATTCTAGCAACGGGATAATTCTCCTGCATTCTTCTCTTCCTATACCCCTACCGCCTTACCACCTCTACCTCTCCTATTGAATATCATAGGTGGACTATCATCATACTCCTCTCCGATACTCATTAACATCCCCACATCATCAACCTGGGGTGTGGTAGAACTAACTCCTCTATTTACTCCCATAGGACTCGCCTCCTTCTCAACAGCTTGTAGTCTCAAATTCATATTTTCTAGAGACTCCTTCATATCCATCATCGTCTCGATTAGACGCTTATACTCAGATGCTCTAGCGTCTTGCATCAAAGCCCCTTTTTATACCTCCGTCCCTACCTTCAATCACACCCTTACCGACATCTTTTCCTGCAAAACAAATAATCGTTAGCAATAATAAAGTTCAATTTCCTCACAAGCGCTCCCTTTTGTTTATCACTCACAAGATGGGGGTGTTCACTCTGTTTCTCTAATCAAGATGCCACACACAGGGTTTCCCTCACACCTCTCGAGCCTGTTCTTTTCGTGTTCTTAATCGAATCACACTCTTAGAACAATTCCAAGAATTTCGATACCAAGGTGTTTAGAGTGATACAATGGACAATTTCAAGACTCTTCGAATCAGACAAACGAGAATTGAAGAAAACTCAACGAACTCTACAAGAATTATATTGTTGGAAAGACACTCAATACTCAAGACAAGAATTGATCTTTGGTGATTTTTTTTTTAATTTTTTTTTCGATTTTTTTTTTTGAACTCAAATCTCAAGAATAGAGATTTTCAAACCCTAATCTTTCGCTTGTAACAACAAAAAGATCACACACACGAGATATCTAATAGTCGTTCAATTGATGAACAAACCTAGGAACAATAAAGATTCAATCTTTTTTTTTTTTTTCACTAACAAGAATCAGATTTGATCTTGATGAACAATCCAAGAATTGAAAGCAAGAAACAAAAGATTAATAGAAAGAACGATATAACTGATCTAGAGCCTAGGCTCTGATACCAAATGATACGAGAACCTTCGTATTCACGCGTGAGAACCTTTGGATATTGCGAACCCCAACACAATGAATAGAAAACCCACGGATGCCTTTGATTTCAATCCCTAAGAAGGATTAGATATCAGATTTGTCTTAGGTTGTTGATCTTAAAGAATTAGGATACAAACCTAATTGCGAAACATCCACAAAGAAGGTGATCGATCTTTTGAATGTTCTAAAGCATGTATTCTATCAAGAACACAAAGATTTCAAGCAAAAGCTTCGGTTTTTCATTCAACAATAATCTGTTTTAAAACAACCAAATAGGTTTATATAACCAAACAAAGGAAAACAAAACGTCAAAACAATGAATTCAATACGTCCTAAATGTTGGCTGGCGGCCAATCAAGAGGCGGCCATGAGCATTCTGGAGCAAAATTTGTAAAGTTCGAAAAAGTGGGGGAGTCATGGCGGCGGGCCATGGGATAATGGCTGGCGGATCTTGTTTTCTCTGCACAAATCAGCTTTCCTTGGCTCTATTGATTACTTGAAAAAATATTGAAGTATACTTGCTCCATCCTTGTTCCAAAGCCTTGATAACCTTGTGATTCATCCTTAGCATGCTCTAATAAGCCTTGAAGTGATTATTGTAGGCTTGTTGAATCTTCTTAGCTCTAGTCTTGTGATTGGTCCTTGAGGAAAACTTATTGGACTTGAATTTCTTTGAGGTTCCATGGTTGCCACTTGGTCTTCATGTTGATTCGGATCTAAACTTTGGACGTTGGCTCTTCTGTAACATACCTAACCACAACAAAAACCCGTCATGACTCCTTTAGGATCCAAGAACCAAGCGATACCTGAACACCTAATCAAGAGGGAGATGCTTCAATCGAGATTGAACAACTTACTAGTTAGATAAGAAGCTACATGCAACAGACTCAAGTCAGTTTAATGTCTACACTTATAAGATATGTGCAAGAAACAATGCAAGATGAGCCACCATCGCCTCCATTCCACCAAAGCCTCTAACCATGCTTCATAAAGTGTAACCAGTATTTCGACGGAGCTTTTGCAAAACCAATGAGCTGAGGACTAGTTAGCACACATTGATAGTCCTTTAATACTTTTGAAGTACCACACCATTTAAGGATCAATTATGGGACCTATATGCTCCGCTTACATGCCCAAGTATGGTGGGAGTCTAAAGAAAGAGAGTTGATGCCTGCAGTTACATGGGAGATATTTAAATATGAGTTTTTGGATAAATATTTCCCTAGGAGCTTAAGAGTCCAGTTACAGTGCAGATTCTCAATCTCTAAGGAGATCGTAGTGTGAGCAGTATGAAACCGAGTTCAGTAGATTGTTGCAATACGCTTTGGAATCATATAAACAAAGTGAGGAACTCAAAAGACAAGTGTTTCTGAATGGTTTAAAAGAAGACCTTCGGACTCGATTGGAGGAATTTGATATCAGGAGTTATCGAGGATTGCTAGAAAGAGCACGGATAATAGAAAATGCTCAAAGGAAGAGGCAAGAAAGAAATAATAAGGAAATGGAGTTTTATGTTGCAATGACCTCGAGTCGAAAAGTTGGAACACTTCACTTGGATGATGACCACCGCATGCTTCCTTTGCTAAAAAATGGGACATTTGGCTGAAACATGCCCTGAACAGGATAACCTGCATGTTGCTTCGCTGGATCTACCAAGGAAGAAGAGGAAGAGATATAATAGGAATAAAAGCAACAAAGGAAAAAGGAATCGAAGTTCTTCAGGAACATCTTCATCCGGAAATCTCGTCTACAACCTTCACCCATATTTATAGTATGGAGAAGCTAGTGATGAGGAATTGGAGTCTATTACTGTCACGCCCTGAAGAGTATCCTAAACGTGACAGTCCGCCGTATACAATATCAAAGCCTAGGAATGACCACCTCAATCATGTGAAGACTTTCATATTATGTACAAGGCGTCTAACACATAGAGGAAATACATTGGAGAGATATATTTTATATTGATGCAACTTGAGTAACAATGTAAAGGAAATTCAATTCGTTATACTTCAAATACAAAAAATTATACTTCAATTACAATTCATCAAACGATTTCACTACATAAAGCTATAACAAGGCAAATCATAAAACCTAGCTAATAACTTCAAGGATTCTTATTCCCCGTCGGAATCCCAAAGTCATTCTTGGCTCCAACCATCTTGGTCCCCACTTAGCATTCTTGAGATAACCTGTTCATTCAAACATCTGTTGGGGTATAGGCTACACTAGCTTAGTGAAAATTCCCTTAATTCTGTACCATAACAAGCAAGTTATAAATCATCCATATGCTATGCATGAACAAACACATGAGCAGATAATTATGTATGGGTATTCGGAACCCATACATAGAACGGATTTATGCCCTCCATATCAAGCAAGTTATAAATCATCCATATGCTATGCATGAACAAACACATGAGCAGATAATTATGTATGGGTATTCGGAACCCATACATAGAACGGATTTATGCCCTCCATATCTTGGGTTAGGGATGGTATTGAAAGTCTACACGACCGTCGCTAGTCCTGGGGCCCCCCGGCTCATAGCACTCGACTCGGCTAGGCTCACACATGGAATGCATCCCCGATGCGCTTTAGTTCCCTATGATGAGCTCTGACACCGGGTCTCATTATCCAAACAAGTCCTTGGACCAACCGATCGACCTGCGTAGGAGTAGCATGCTACTAAATGCAACATGTCCGATGCGATGCTTGACCAATTTAAATTTTTGCTTAGGTCAAAATATTCATACGTTCTTTAGAGTGACCAACTAATATCATACACATAACAGAAGTAATATGAACAGTGTAGTTATCTAATCGAATCATGATTTTGATATTCTTTAGTATTCTTTGGCATATATACATCAAACTCTCATAATCTATCCCATCCCCATTCATATCGTTTTTTTTTTTTTTATCTTTTTCCTATAATTCTAATGCAACTAGCTATAAGCACAAACAAGGTAACAAAATAAGAAGAAGACTCACTCAGCCATTGAATCACCAGTCTCTTAGTAAAAGTAATCCGGTGGTAGGAAATCATCGATTTCGGGGTCACCTAAAAAGGAAGAAATACCATAATAAGTATTTCATCACTTAACTAATCCAAACTATCAAATTCGTAATTCTCGTCCTAAGCGGGAATTCCAACTTAAAACGGCCATAACATAGCCGTTTTAACTCG
This sequence comes from Combretum micranthum, assembly GCA_024138025.1. Taxonomy (NCBI): domain Eukaryota; kingdom Viridiplantae; phylum Streptophyta; class Magnoliopsida; order Myrtales; family Combretaceae; genus Combretum; species Combretum micranthum. The sequence goes on from JAMXBD010001596.1 coordinate 82,031, forward strand.
GAATTTAGCAAATTATATATCGATTTCTATCTACTTCGAAAGATCTATCTAATTCTAATATCATATTTAAGTTTTGAAAACTTTGAAGCTTTGAAAGGATTGGATTGGATCAGAACAGTAGCAAATTCCAATTCCAAAAAATAGTTTTGTAAATATTTGTAATGTTCTTATTATATAGATCAACTATACATGCAATGTTGATGATTTCTTATCATGAATGGCATGTTATGAGCTTCATGTATGCATGCTTTTGACAATATTTTTCTAAAAGGAGATTTTAGAAACTTTTTATTTGTAAGATTTCATGGCTATTTACTTTTAAGAAAACTAGTTTCCTAACTTTGATCATTTCCATTTGTTTTGGATTTATTTCTTAAGAAAATATAATTATCCTTGTTAAAATTGAGTCTTCATTATATCTATTACTTATGATCTTCATTTTTACATAAAAATTCTCATTTTATACTTTGTAAACATGTTTTTAAAATTAGTTCATCCCAAAATCCTAATTTTGTATAAATTGTTTTTTGTGGTGATTTCTTTAAGTAAAAATCATTTGATACTTAGAAAAGTAAGGCTCAACCATACCTAGCCACTAAGGACTTCATTTCTTTAATAAAACTTTTATTTTGAGTTTGAAAAATAAGGGTTTTCATACTACTACTCCATTATTACGAATTTCTTAAAATGACAAACAACTCAAATTTTTCTACTTTATTTCTACTCCTTGTTCTACATATTTTTCTTAGCAAATCCCATCTTAATTTATAAAAATCATTACTTGATGATACCAATGACCTAAACTCTTCATTTTTCATATAAAATACAAGTTTTGAAGTTGATAAAAGGGTTTTTAAGGCATGGTTTTGAAACCATCCGAATTTACAAAATTTGGATAAAACTCAAATTTTATATTTTGTAATCTCTTCCTATTTTAAAGAATATCTACTAGTAGATCTACCATTTACTAATCAAAAACATCTCCTATTGATACTGTAACGCCCTAACCTATTGGCATTACAACCCGCCATGTGTTCTCTCTTCATAGAACACGCTAAGGCTATAATTTCCACAATTAACATAAATATCACCTGTATAACTCACAAGGTATATAAAAATATTGTAGTCCTCAATAAAAATAAATCATATGATAAGAATATAATTCCCATAATTAACAAACTAGACCTTGTTGACATAACTGCAGGTCAACAAGTCAAACCAAGCCCTAAAACTGTCACCACATGAAATCTCCAAATACAATTTAAAATTTCAATAAAAAAAAATATAAATCAATCATTAAAGTCTTCTCAGATCCATCCTATATCATCTATGACTAAACAACTAATCATCATCAGGGTAGTCAAGATCGCTAACGCCATCCCCATCCTCATAGACGATATAAAAACCCGAAAGATCATAAATCACATTATCATCACCTGCACCTGAAATGTAATAGATCCATGAGTTTATAGTTTACTACCATGCATTTCTTTTATATTCATATTCATATTATGTGTAGATCTTAAATTTGAACTTGAATAAAAATAGTGAAATTCGTATCTTGACAAAACCTATATTTAAAAACCCTCTTCTAAGTCTCAAAATGGGAGTTTTAGTTGAGAAAATGAAGGTTTAGTGGATGTATATCATCAAGGCTTCTTTTTACAAGAATCAAAGGTGATTTTCAAAAGTTATTTCCAAAATAAAAATATCATTTTCGGATTTTAGCCAAGGCATGGTTTAAAAACATATTTTACAACTCAAAAATGAAGATTTTATTCAAGAAATGGAAGGCGCTTAATATAGGATATGTAAAGGATGATTTTTCATAAGTTTAGATGGATTTTATCAAAAGATGTGTCCAAAAATAAATTTGGTAAATTCGGATCTCAACCAAGACCAATTTTAAAGACCCATTTATCAACTCCAAAACTCATGTTTTATGTGAAAAATGAAGGGTATAGGTAATAGGTATCATTAAGTAGTGATTTTTACAAGTTGAAATGAGTTTTGATGAGATTAATGTGCAAAACAAGAAGCAGAATCAAGATGGAAAATTTTGAGTTAGTAATCAACTTGTAAAATTCGTAACTTTGGATTATGCCCATGAAAACAACTATTATCCAAATTCAAAATAAAATTTTTATGTATTAAATGAAGTCCTTAGGTAGTATATGTTACAAATACTCAATTTTAATTAAGATAACTAGAAATTCCTAAGAATGAATTTCAAAACACTAGTGTGATGTTAAAGTTAGAAAACTAGATTTTTCATAAGTAGTTGTTATTGTGGTCTTGCAAAATAGAAAGTTATAAAATTTTATTTTAGCAAAAATCATCAAAATCATGCATACATTAAACTCATCATATTTCATGTATTCTTGAATTATCAAATTGGAACATTTCAAGCAATTACAAAACTATTTTTCGGAAATAGAGATCGTTACTGATCAGATCTGATCCCTCTGTTTCATGAACTAAATATTTTCAAAACTTAAATATGATATTAGAATTACATAGATCTTTTGAATTAGATAGTGATCGATATATAATTTGCTAAATTCTGAGTTGAAATGACCAAGTTATGGCCGTTTGGATAATTATAAAGATCTTTTGAATTAGATAGTGATCATCGTATCGGACATGTTGCATTTAGTAGCATGCCACTCCTATGCAGGTCGATCGGTATGATTCGAGGACTCGTTTGGATAATGAGACCCGGTGCCAGAGCTCATTCATAGGGAACTAAGGCACATCGGGGATGCATTCATCGGTGAGCTTAGTCGAGTCGAGTGCTATGAGCCGAGGGCTCAAGGACTAGCAACGGTCGTGTAGACTTTCAATACCATCCCTAACCCAAGATAAGAAGGGCGTAAATCTGTCCTCTGTGTGGGTTCCGGATGCCCATACATAATTGTCTGCTCATATGTTTGTTCATGCATAGCATATGGTTGATTTATAACTTGCTTATTATGGTATGGAATTAAGGGAATTCTCACTAAGCTAGTGTAGCTTATACCCCAATAGATGTTTTAAATGAACATATGATCTCAAGAATGCTAAGTGGGGACCGAGATGGTTGGAACTGAGAATGACTTTGGGATTCCTGCGGGAAGTATGAATACTTGAAGTTATTAGCTGGATTTTATGATTTGCTTTGTAATAGTTTTATGTAGTGAAATCTTTTGATGAATTGTAATTTGAAGTATAGTGAAGTATATTTCCTTTACGTTGTTACTCAAGTTGTACCAATATAAAATGTATTACTCCGATTTGTCTCATTCATGTGTTAGACGCTTTGTACATAGTATGGGAGCTTCGCGTGACTAAGGTGGTCATTCATAGGCTTTATATTGTGTACGGCGGACTGCCACGTTTACGGTACCCTTCGGAGCGTGATATTACCGACTCCTACTCGCCACTTACATGATATATTGGTTATGCCTACCACAGCTATTTACACTTGTCCCACCAATTGTATAGTAGTAAATGTAATGTGGCTTAACATATGAAGTGAATGCATAATTTCTTAATTAAAGTCTAGTAGTTATATTTAACTTCTTTAAAGTAAGCAACCAATTTCAAACACTTCAAGATATTAATATGCATGCAACTTTATTACGAACAAATCATGTTTTGATATACTTAATATTTTTTCAACATATTATCATACAACTTCCATTTGATTTTGCCTAAATTCTAATGCAACTAAATTTACAAGCACACTCATAAGTATGAAAAATAACGAGGAGTAAACTCACTTAGCTATGATGACACATTTCTTGAAATGGACGAGTTGTTCGGGATTTCCACTAATTGTAGTAATCTTCGGGATATGAAAAATCCTCCTTGAGATCACCTAATCAAGAAAAATACCCAAAATGAGTATTTCTTTTTTATTCTATGGTACTAACAAGAAACTATGTTATAAGATTATTAAAATTCGTATAGAGAGAAATTCTATCTTAAAATGGCCATAACTTAGTCATTTTAACTTGGAATTGCACATATAATATTCCGATTTTTATCTACTCGAAAATATATATCCAATTCTAAAATTATTTTCATCAAACTAAGTCGTTTGAGCTCTGAAACAGTGGTGATCAAATTTACCACGAATTTTACAAAACATACTTTCTTCTTTTTATAAAACTTGAATCAAAGAGATATATATTATAATAGTTGTAAGACCTTTGAAAAGTATATATATATATATATATATATATACTGTTTACTAATGTTAAATGCATGAACTCAATGAAGTTGTCTCAACTATAAATTTTTGGTAAAAGTAAAGTCTTCTAAAACTTTGAAATTTCCCTCTTAGTTTGCTAGAACTTTCTTAAATTTGTAAAGAATGACTTCCACTTTCTAATTTCATTATAGCTTAGTTTCTAATTCTTTTTTGAAAGTAATAATTCTATATTTTGAAGAAGTGGTTTACTATGTTGTTCATTAATTCTATTTTTTTTTATGAAAGGAAATTTCTTGGTGTTTGTCAAACTAGTCTTTTTTGAATGATGAAAAGTGAAGTTTTAATAAAACTTTTTATTTAAACAAGAATTGAAATCTCTTAATCTTAAAGAATACTTTTCCAATAAATGTGTATTTTCTAAGAATTCCTCTTTTCTTTAGTTTCTAACTTCTATTATGAGCTCCACTAATTTCTTAGAAAAGGTATACTAAGTTGGTTTCTTAAGTTTTTATAGAAAAATTGTTTCTTTCATGACAACATTTATTTTTGGAGAAGAACTTCTATTTTAAGAAAACTTTTCTTCTTTTTCTTTTTTGAGACAAAATCACTATATTCATGTATGATCATGAAATAGAATTATGAAAACATAGGAAAAAAATATAATGGTAATAAAATAAAAAAGTAAAGAAATATATCAAGTATTGGGAACCTTAGCTTCATCAAGGTATCCCGAGAATAAGAATAGACTAGTTCCAAAAGAAAGAAAAGAAAGCAAATATATTGTTTTGACTTGATGAGGAAAAGTCTAAGACTAGAGACTAGTCTTAAAATAATATGAAGTAAATAAATAAATTGCATTACTTGGAAGTAAATAAATAATAATGAGCTTATATGCTCTAAAGATTACATATTAGTACATAATTATATCTAGTTACATATATATAAAGGATTAACATGAAATCAAAATATGAGCAAAAGTAAAATAACAACATAGAAATACATGAATATAATTTCATGAACAAGAACAATATATGAACATAGTGTAGCTTCCATAATATTAAGTTTAGGAAACTCATACCATGGTCATGTAAAGTTACATGACATGGTAAGAGAAATCTTAAAGAAAATTTCTTACCTAAAGGTTTTGTAGAAGAAGAAGAAGGTTTTGTAAGAGAATTTTGAGAGAGTTTTGGGAGTGAAATTTATGAGTAGAAGATGTGTGAATGAAGTGAAAGAGGAGGGGGGTATTTATAGGAAAATATGGAGTGATTTTTAAGTGATTTAATTAAAGAAAAATTGAAATAAAATAGAGGAAGAGGGAGAGGAAGTAGCGTCGGCCAAGGAGAGAGAGAGGAGAGGGAGATGTAATTTTTTTGGATTTTTGTGTATTAAAAGTAATAATTTGTAACGTAGATATGATATAAAGTTATGGAAAAAGTAAAAAGTAAAGATAATAGATTATAGTGTTGTAAGAGTAGGTGTTGGAAAAAGTAGAGATAGATAAATAGTGTAGAATAGTAATGAATAGTATAATGTAAAATAGATGTGACTAGTAAAATACCGGTAGTAAGAAAATACACGTATAATTACGATATATGATATTTTAATTACCAAAAAATTATGAAACTGATATTTTTGAAATCCTTATATTAAATCGATCCTATCGGTGTTATCGGAATATTTTTATTATTTCGGCCTCCGAGACATGATTTTCGAAAACTAATCTTGTTTGAGTCCAAAGGACACTCGAATTTTGCAAATTTGATATTTTTATATAACCTAAAGCTATTACGAACTATTATCACTAATTATTCCAACTTCGTTTTCTAGGGATAAAGAAAACGGGAATGTTGGATCTAAAATCTAGGGTTTGTACTAGACTTTTGTTGACCTTTAGGGTTTCGGTTAACTTTCAATTCTAAGATCAAACTTAAAATTAACCGAAAATTTTAGGGGTTTACAGTTCATATTATTATTATATCTAAGTATTATTATGTATATATATATATATATATATATTCTTTAGAGTATATGAGCTCACTTGCAATTTATTTATTTCCATGCAAAGTAATTTATTTATTTCTTTCATTGCAATTTATTTATTTCTTGTTGTTTTAAGATTAGTCTCCAGTCTTAGACTTTTTTCATCAAGTCAAAACAATTTTTCTTTCTTTTATTTTATTTTTCCTTTGGGACTAGTCTACTTCTTAGTCCTGAGAGCCTTGAAGAACTTAAGACTCCCAATACTTGACTTTATTTATTATTTATGCTATTTTTGCTTGTTATTATTTCTCATAATCATGCCCACTAAGATTGTTGTCCAATTTTTCAAAGCTCCAATTATACTTGATAAAAATGAGATTTTATCACATAAAGGATAGTTTTACATATAAAACTTATGGTTTAACCAAAGTAAAATTCTTTTCTAAAGCTTTAGGAAGAGCTCACTACAATTTTAAAAGCTACTTTTGTTTTGAAAAGATTTTTATATTACTTTATTTTCTTAAAAAGAAGATGACTTTGATATTAAAATAATTTTTATAATATAAGGAAATCCCTTGAAACAAAAATAAGAGTTTCTAAAACCAAGATTTTTCAAATAAATAGTCAATGAAAACAAATAGGAAAAAGTAGCACTAATGTTGAGAATTTAGAAAGAAGAAATTTATTCAAAAAGTCATTTAGTAAAATAGTAAGACAAACGTAAAGCCTTTCTTTGAAAAAAAAAAAGGAATCAAAATATTCATTTTAAAGGATTTACAAAACGGATTTGTTGTAAACTATAGTTTTCTAAATCTTAATTAAATATTATTTTACCAAGAAAAATGGTTGGACAACAAACACTTGAGCATGGATAAAATATGAGCTAAGTATCTATGAAAAAGGAATTTTTCAATAGATAACTAAGTATTTATCAAACAAATTTTGAATGATTTAAAGTTTGAAACAAAATTGTTTTTAGGATAGAAAAATTCATGGTGAATCCGATCACCACTATTTACGGGCTTTAATAGTCTAGTTTGATAAAAATAGTGTTAGAAATGGATATATCTTTTCAAGTAGATAGAAATTGGTATATTATAGATGCGATTCTGAGTAAAAATAACTAAGTTATGGCCATTTTAAATTATAATTCTCCTTTATATAAACTTTGACGTTCTCATGACATTGTTTTGTCAAAATTCAAGACAGTCATCAAGAAATACTCATTTTGGGTATTTTCCTTGACTAGGTGATCCCAAGAAAGGATACCCATACCTTGAAGTCTATTTCGACTAAGTGGATTGTGTGAGCGACTCATCCATTTAGAGAATTGTAGACATGGCATCGTGAGTTTATTTCCTTAAAATGCTTTCCTTGATTGTGCTTGTAGTCTAGTTGCATTAGAATTCAGAAAAGACAAATTGATATGTATGCAATAAAATTTGTTGAAAGAATCCTAAGAATATCGATGATGGAATTGATTAAATGTTTGTTTTAGTATAACATTTGATTTGTATAAAACTCTATGATCACCTTAAATTTGATAATAATGATGCTATGATATCATAAATAAATTGATTCATGCATACCACGAAGTGAGTCACATTGCATTGGGTTATTATCCTTGAGTGAGAAGGATGGTAGCTCAAGTTGAAAGCAATATTTGGTGAAGTGATCAAAAGTAATTGCTTGGTGACATGGAATTAAATGCTTGGCAGAATGTCCGAAAGCATGGCTCAATTCAAGTTGTAAGCCTTTGGTTTGTAAAGTAATCCTAAGCCTTAACCTTAAGCCGGGAAGTCAACCGGAAACCTTAAATCAATGGATCTCAAGTTTAACCCTACAGTTTAGATCCAGAAATTCCATGTTCGTAAATCGAGAAGTCGAAAATTTAGTAAAGTGTGTAGAATAGTCCGTAATAATATTCGATTTCTTAAAAATATCATATTGGTTTATTTTCGGCTTATTTCGAACTCGATTGGATACTTTTTTTGAAAAGCATGTCCCGAGGCTCGAAAAATTAAAAATATATCTTTAATACTTTTAGACTCGCATTTTCATAAGGATTTCAAAAAATATGGAGCTCATAATTTTTCAAAATCTAAAAATATCATTTATAGCTTATATAAGCATATTTTGACCGTATCGGTAACATATTTGTTGATCAACCCGCTTATGCTTTGTTCGATACGGGAGCTACCCATTCCTTTATCACCATTAGCTTGGCCAAGCGAATTGGGTTACCCGTAGATACTGTTGATACGAGAACCTTCTTATTCACGCGTGAGAACCCTTTTGGATATTGCGAACCCCCAACACAATGAATAGAAAACCCACGGATGCCTTTGATTTCAATCCCTAAGAAGGATTAGATATCAGATTTGTCTTAGGTTGTTGATCTAAAGAATTAGGATAACAAACCCTAATTGCGAAACACTCCACAAAGAAGGTGATCGATCTTCTTTGAATGTTCCTAAAGCATGTATTCTCTCAAGAACACAAAGATTTCAAGCAAAAGCTTCGGTTTTTCATTTAACAATGATCTGTCTTTTACAAACAACCAAATAGGTTTATATAACCAAACAAAGGAAAACAAAACGTCAAAACAATGAATTCAATACGTCCTAAATGTTGGCTGGCGGCCAATCAAAGATGGCAGGTGGCCATGAGCATTCTGGAGCAAAATTTGTAAAGTTCGAAAAAGTGGCCAGGGGAGTCATGGCCGGCGGCCATGGGATAATGGCTGGCGGCCATTCTTGTTTCTCTGCACAAATCAGCTTTCCTTGGCTCTATTTGATGATTACTTGAAAAATATTGAAGTATACTTGCTCCATCCTTGTTCCAAAGCCTTGATAACCTTGTGATTCATCCTTAGCATGCTCTAATAAGCCTTGGAAGTGATTATTGTAGGCTTGTTGAATCTTCTTAGCTCTAGCTCTTGTGATTGGTCCTTGAGGAAAACTTATTGGACTTGAATTTCTTTGAGGTTCCATGGTTGCCACTTGGTCTTCATGTTGATTCGGATCTAAACTTTGGACCGTTGGCTCTTCTGTAACACTGTTGCTACCAGTTTTCGAGTTAAGACCCCCACCGGAAGCATAGTAACGACAAAGGAAATGCTTAAAGGTTGTCCAATGGAGATATAAGGAAGTCACTCTAAGTGTGACCTAATAAGCTTGGAGATGAGCAAATACGAAGTAATCTTAGGTATGAGTTGGTTGACATCTGTCAAAGCCTTAGTGGATTGTAAACAAAAGGAAGTGAAGTTTAAGGACCAAAATGGATGTGAAGTAAGTAATATTAAGAGGAGAATCCACGGTGAAGTTAAATTCGTTCGAGTTAGTGGATGATGATGAAATCAACCTTAGTAACCTGGATGAAGGAGAAGAAGAAAAGCCTGAGCTTAGATCCATACCCGTAGTTAAGGAATTCCCAGACATATTTCCGGACGGATTGCCTGGATTGCCACCTAAGAGGGAGATAGATTTCGAAATTGACTTATTGGTCAATACAGAGCCAATATCAAAAGCACCCTATAGGATGGCACCAGTGGAGCTTAAAGAGTTAAAAATTCAGCTACAAGACTTGTTAGATCAAGGTTTTATCCGACCAAGTGTATCACCTTGGAGAGCACCAATGTTGTTCGTAAAGAAGAAGGATGGTTCCATACGTTTATACATCGGCTATCGGGAGCTCAACAAAGTTACCATAAAAAATAAGTATCCCCTTCCAAGCATAGATGACCTTTTCGATCAACTTCAAGGAGCTAGCGTCTTCTCAAGGATTGATCTACGATCAGGATACCACCAGTTGAGGATTAAACCTGAGGATGTACCGAAGACAGCTTTTAGAACTCGCTATGGACATTATGAGTTTCTAGTGATGCCTTTTGGATTAACCAACACACCAGCAGCTTTCATGGATCTCATGAATCGAGTATATAAGCCCCTGCTGGATAAGTGCGTGATAGTCTTCATCGACGACATTCTGATCTACTCGAAGATGCGAGAGCAACATGAGGAACACTTAAGAATGGCATTACAGACCCTGCATGAACATAAGTTGTACGCCAAGCTATCTAAGTGTGACTTTTGGTTGGATCGGATATCTTTCCTAGGACATGTGATATCTAGAGAAGGAATATCGGTAGACCCTGAGAAGATCAAGGCAGTGATGGATTGGAAACAACCTAAAACTATGACTGAGGTAGGAAGTTTTTCTTGGTTTAGCTGGATATTATAGGAAGTTTGTAAAGAATTTTTCAACCATCGCCAAACCCCTCACGCAGTTAACCCAAAAGGAGGAGAAGTTCATCTGGACAGACAAGAGGGAGCAAAGTTTCCAGGAACTAAAAAAAAGACTTGTCTCTGCCTCTATTCTAATTCTATCGGACCCCGAGAAGTCCTATACAGTACACAGCGATGCTTCTAGGAATGGTCTTGGATGTGTATTGATGCAAGATGGAAAAGTGATCGCTTATGCATCAAGACAGCTCAGACCCCATGAGCAAAATTATCCTACCCACGATTTGGAGTTAGCTGCTGTTGTCTTCGCACTTAAGTTATGGAGACACTACCTATATGGACAAAGGTGCGAAATCTACACAGATCATAAGATCCTCAAGTACCTATTCACACAAAAGGAGTTGAATATGTGGCAACGGAGATGGTTGGAGCTCATCAAAGATTATAACCTGGGAATCAACTACCGTCTAGGTAGAGTAAATGCAGTAGCAGATGCCCTAAGTAGAAAGAATTATGAGGAAGTAGCCTCTTTGCTCACTGACAAGAAAGAGTTGATAAGGAATTTGAAAGAATGAGCATTGAATTCATAGGGCAAAGTGTGGAAGTGGAGACTACCAACCTTATCATGGAACCACCTTAGTAGAAAAAATCAAGGAGGCCCAGCGATATGATGAGGAGATTCTGTAGATTAAGAAAGAAGTGCAGGAAGGAAGGTACACCGATTTTGCCATAGATGAGGAGGAAGTAGTGAGAATGAAAGGGAGATTATGTGTTCCGAATGATGATGACATAAGAAAGGAAATCATGGAAGAAGCACATCACTCCGGATACACCATGCATCCAGGAGGAACAATGATATACTAAGATCTGAAGAGCCACTACTGGTGGAACGGCATGAAGAGAGATGTAGCAGACTTTGTGTTGAAATGTCCCACGTGCCAGCAAGTAAAAGTGGAGCACCAAAGACCTGGTGGACTTCTGAAACCCCTGCCAATACCCGAGTGGAAATGGGACCAAATCACAATGGATTTTGTGTGTGGATTACCAAGGACGTCGGCTGGATATGATGCAATTTGGGTCATAGTGGATCGATTGACGAAGACGACACATTTCCAACCAATGAACATGACGTACTCTATGGATAAGTTGGCAAGAATGTACATAAGGGAAATAGTACGCTTGCATGGAGTACCTGCTGGAATAGTCTCCAGTCGAGACCCACGATTCGTATCCAAATTTTGGATGAGTTTATAGAAATGTATGGGAACTAAGCTACATTTCAGTACGGCCTATCACCCTCAGACGGATGGTCAATCGGAGAGGACACTACAAACATGGGAAGATATGCTGCGAGCCTGCGTAATAGAGTTTAAAGGTAATTGGGACGTACACCTACCTTTGGTAGAGTTTGCCTACAATAACAGCTACCATTCCACGATCTAGATGCCACCCTATGAAGCATTGTATGGAAGAAGATGTCGGTCACCTTTGTTTTGGGACGATGCAGAAAAGTTGAGCATCGGACCTGACTTGGTACAAGATGCGGCCGACAAGGTGAGGATCATCCAACAAAAGATGAAGGAGGCATAAGATAGGCAAAAGAGTTGGGCGGATATGAAAAGACATACACTTGAGTTTGAACTTGGAGACCATATGTACTTGAAAGTAAACCCCATCAAGAGTATTCGCCGAGTTCGAGCGTAAGGAAAGTTGAGCCCACGATATGTTGGACCTTTTGAAGTGCTTGAAAGTGATGTGATCCATATAGCATCATCAATTGAGCCCATCAAGTTCAAGATCAATAATCCGGTTAAAGGAAAAGAAGGCTTGTTGACGGGAGTTATGATCATTAAATCACAAGTCAAAGTTTGGGATACAAGAGATTAAAGGATTTTTAGGGATATTTATTGATAGTTTAAATGTTTCAAGTTAAATAGTAATTTCAAAATATTGTAACTGTTTTAGGTTTAAAGTATTTTTAATATTGTAACTGTTTTAGGTTTAAAGTGTTTTCAAAATAGTGTAACTGTTTTAGGTGTGCTTTAATGCACGTAACTGTTTTAGGTTTTTTTCAGTTTATTATTCATTTGTATATATATTATGGGCTTTGTATAAAAAAAAAAACAAGACGATTTATATGAATGTTATTCATTCTCTTTGAGAGAAAACTCCATCTTGTTCCTTGTGAACAAATTTCCATTTGATTTTCTTAATCTAAACACTCAAGAAGGTCGACGTGATAACTAGGTTGCGATCAACAGGTTTTGTTCGAGGTCTAGTTCCATTCCATTCATTGATAATTAGGTTGCAATCAACAGGTTTGATTGAGGTCTAATTCCATCCTACGACAACTTGTTTCAAGACTATCCTCGGGTTCCAATTCCAATCAACGATTTGGGGGTTCTAGGTTTAATATACCTAGGGTTACCATATCATTTGGTATCAGAGCTTATCATTTGTTCAGAAAAACCAAAAAAACAAAAATTGTGAAAAATTGTTAATCCCCTTGCGATCTTATTATTTGGTATCAGAGCTTTTGGTTTGGCGTGCTTCATTCTGGTAAGTCGTCGTTTCATCTTGATTGGTATTTATTTGGATTTGGGGGTTGTGATTGCTGCTTTCATAGTTGCGTAGTTGTTGTTCGACGTAATTTGTTTGGTTGTGTTGAAGGATTAGTGTTTGTTGTGAACTTTTGTGAATTTGGGGCAATGGAGAATAAATTCCATATTAGGGTTAAAATTGCGGATCATGGATATCTTGCACGTATTGATAATTTATGTGAGAATTTGGTTTCTGAATATACGGTGACAAGATTAGGATTAAAAGTTGAAGATCATCCATATCCATATAAGTTGTATCGTTACAATGAGAAATTTCGAGTAACGAAACAAGCATGGGTTGTTTTCTCATCAGGCTCTTTTAAAGATGTAGTGCTGTATGATGTTGTACCCATGGATGATTGTCAAATACACCTAGGCAAGCCATGGAAACATTTAAATAAGGCTGTGTATGATCCTGATAGAGATGTCATCATATAAATTATGGAAGAAAAACTTTGGGACCCATGAGTACGGATCAGGTTGTTCATGATATGGGTGTTGTCATGAGAGTGGTCCAGAAGTGGTTGACATCACAGAGGGAGATGTCTCATTCTAAAAGGGTTGGTGAGGTAAAAGTGGTTAGGGTTGAGCCAAAAACAGGTAGTTGTTGATAACGTGAGTATTGAGAAAAATGAAAAGGCTGTTGAGGTTATTCCTGAAAATTCCCACAAAACATGATGCACAAGGTGTTGTAGATAATCTGAAGAATGTTGTTGACCAAGGGAAGAGGGTTGAACAGGTGGATGTATTGGTAATAGATACACCACAGGTTGAAGGGAAGGTGGAAAAAGCTGTCAATGTTGTTAATTCATCCATAGTGCAAGTAGCTGAGATTGAATCTGTGGCAGTTAAGGAGGCCAACTATTTGCTAATTCTAATGATGTGATCCTAGAAGCCTCAATTTTAAGCCGTCCAATTTGAAGCTCAACAAGCCATCTGAATGGATGAGAGGTGCGATGATGGAAGCTTCAAAGATTAAAACAAGAGCCAAGAGAACCAAAAGAGTTGATAGGATAGTTTGGGATTCAAAGGATTGAAGATTTTCAAGTCTTTTCATTAATTTTGAGTCGCGTCTTTTCATTAGGTCGCGTCGTTTTACTTATTTTTGTCAGTTACACAGCAGTTACTTTATTTGTTGTCAGTTACATGTCTTTAATTTCTTTGTCAGTTATGTCTTTAATTTCTTTGTCAGTTACAGTCAGCTATTTATGTTTGTCAGTTACATATCATTAATTTCTTTGTATGTAAAAGGCTATAATTAAGCCTTGGTTTCTAAGGTTTAAAAAGAAGACGATTTATATGAATGTTATTCATTCTCTTTGAGAGAAAACTCCATCTTGTTCCTTGTGAACGAATTTCCATTTGATTTTCTTGATCTAAACACTCAAGGAGGTCGACGTGATAACTAGGTTGCGATCAACAGGTTTGTTCGAGGTCTAGTTCCATTCCATTCATTGATAATTAGGTTGCAATCAACAGGTTTGATTGAGGTCTAATTCCATCCTACGACGACTTGTCTCAAGACGATCCTCGGGTTCCAATTCCAATCAATGATTTGGGGGTTCTAGGTTTAATATACCTAGGGTTACCATATCATTTGGTATCAGAGCTACGGTTTCTTATCACAAGTAATCTATCCTTTATCTTTATTTAATCTTGTTATCTATTTGTTATTATTCTTGATTAGGGTTCTTGAGTCACAAAAAAAAAAGAAAAAAAAAGAACAATCTTTATATTGTTCCATTTGTCAAAAAAAAAAAAAAACAAAGATTTGATTTTGATTGGTCTGTTGTTAGGGTCTTTGTGAAAAGTTGTGATCTTTAAACTAGGGTTTAAAAAAAAAAGCTTTGATTTTTTGGATTCGATTTGGATTTGGAGAAAAAAAAAAAAAAAGAGGACTTTGATTTGTTGTTGAGGGTTTTATTTTTGCTATCTAGGGTTTGAGTTGTCTAAAAAAAAAAATTAATTATGAGTAAAGTGCAAGTAAGATCTAGTCTGTTGAGGCATGATGTTGATGAGATTTCTGGTGATCCTAAATTTTACACTAGATGCCATGTAAACCATGTAAAGGACAAGACATGCAGTTTGAGGATTGATGGTGGGTGTTACGCAAATTTTGTTAGTATCTTGATGGTAGAAAAATTGAATTTGAAAACTAGTATGCATCAAACACCTTATAAATTAAAGTTGTCAAAAGGGTATGAAGAAATTCAGGTGACTGAGCAGGTTCTAATTTCTTTTTCGATTGGCAAGTATATTGATGAAGTCTTATGTGATGTGGTACCAATGGAAACTTGTCATATTCTTTTGGGACAACCATGGCAATTTCAAAGGAAAGCCAGATATGATGAGGACAATAATCGATATTCTTTTGTTTTAAAAACAAAAGATGGGTGAAATTAGTCTCTCTCAATCCTTTGGAGGCTTGTATGGATCTGATGACAATAGTTCAAAGTTTTAGAGAGAGAGAAAAACACAAGCGTGAGAGTGAGGAAAAGTGTGATGAAAACAGTTTGGTGAGCACCGTGGAAAAAGAATCAGAGTGTGAAACACTAGAGAGTTATATTTGTTTATCAACTAATGATTTTTCTTTTTCTTGTGAAATTGATTCCTCAATGCAGGATTCAAAGAATTGAGTCCTCAAGAAGATCAAGATGAAATAGAATCTCAATCTAAATTCCTTCGTTGCAATTTAGAAGTGTCTAAAAACAAAGATTCGAGGACGAATCCTTTCGAAGAAGGAGGGAATGATGTGATCCTAGAAGCCTCAATTTTTAAGCCGTCCAATTTGAAGCTCAACAAGCCATCTGAATGGATGAGAGGTGCGATGATGGAAGCTTCAAAGATTAAAACAAGAGCCAAGAGAACCAAAAGAGTTGATAGGATAGTTTGGGATTCAAAGAATTGAAGATTTTCAAGTCTTTTCATTAATTTGAGTCGCGTCTTTTCATTAGGTCGCGTCGTTTTACTTATTTTTGTCAGTTACACAGCAGTTACTTATTTTTGTCATTTACATGTCTTTAATTTCTTTGTCAGTTATGTCTTTAATTTCTTTGTCAGTTACAGTCAGCTATTTATGTTTGTCAGTTACATATCATTAATTTCTTTGTATGTAAAAGGCTATATATTAAGCCTTGGTTCTAAGGTTTAAAAAGAAGACAATTTATATGAATGTTATTCATTCTCTTTAAGAGAAAACTCCATCTTGTTCCTTGTGAAAGAATTTTCATTTGATTTTCTTGATCTAAACACTCAAGGAGGTCGACGTGATAACTAAGTTGCGATCAACAGGTTTGTTCGAGGTCTAGTTCCATTCCATTCATTGATAATTAGGTTGCAATCAACAGGTTTGATTGAGGTCTAATTCCATCCTACGACGACTTGTCTCAAGACGATCCTCGGGTTCCAATTCCAATCAACGATTTGGGGGTTCTAGGTTTAATATACCTAGGGTTACCATATCATTTGGTATCAGAGCTACGGTTTCTTGTCACAAGTAATCTATCCTTTATCTTTATTTAATCTTGTTATCTATTTGTTATTGTTCTTGATTAGGGTTCTTGAGTCAAAAAAAAAAAAAGAAAAGAAAAGAAAGAAAAGAACAATCTTTATATTGTTCCATTTGTCAAAAAAAAAAAAAAAAAAGATTTGATTTTGATTGGTCTGTTGTTAGGGTTCTTTTGTGAAAAGTTGTGATCTTTAAATCTAGGGTTTAAAAAAAAAAGCTTTGATTTTTTGGGTTCGATTTGCATTTGGAGAAAAAAAAAAGAGAGGACTTTGATTTGTTGTCGAGGGTTTTATTTTTGCTATCTAGGGTTTGAGTTGTCTAAAAAAAAAATTAATTATGAGTAAAGTGCAAGTAAGATCTAGTCTGTTGAGGCATGATGTTGATGAGATTTCTGGTAATCCTAAATTTTACACTAGATGCCATGTAAACCATGTAAAGGACAAAACATGCAATTTGAGGATTGATGGTGGGTGTTACGCAAATTTTGTTAGTATCTTGATGGTAGCAAAATTGAATTTGAAAACTAGTATGCATCAAACACCTTATAAATTAAAGTTGTCAAAAGGGTATGAAGAAATTCAGGTGACTGAGCAGGTTCTAATTTCTTTTTCGATTGGCAAGTATATTGATGAAGTCTTATGTGATGTGGTACCAATGGAAACTTGTCATATTCTTTTGGGACAACCATGGCAATTTCAGAGGAAAGCCAGATATGATGAGGACAATAATCGATATTCTTTTGTTTTAAACAAAAGATGGGTGAAATTAGTCTCTCTCAATCCTTTGGAGGCTTGTATGGATCTGATGACAATAGCTCAAAGTTTTAGAGAGAGAGAAAAACACAAGCGTGAGAGTGAGGAAAAGAGTGATGAAAACACTTTGGTGAGCACCGAGGAAAAAGAATCAGAGTGTGAAACACTAGAGAGTTATATTTGTTTATCAACTAATGATTTTTCTTTTTCTAGTGAAATTGATTCTTCAATGCAGGGATTCAAAGAATTGAGTCCTCAAGAAGATTAAGATGAAATAGAATCTCAATCTAAATTCCTTCGTTGCAATTTAGAAGTGTCTAAAAACAAAGATTCGAGGACGAATCTTTTCGAAGAAGGAGGGAATGATGTGATCCTAGAAGCCTCAATTTTTAAGCCGTCCAATTTAAAGCTCAACAAGCCATCTGAATGGATGAGAGGTGCGATGATGGAAGCTTCAAAGATTAAAACAAGAGCCAAGAGAACCAAAAGAGTTGATAGGATAGTTTGGGATTCAAAGGATTGAAGATTTTCAAGTCTTTTCATTAATTTTGAGTCGCGTCTTTTCATTAGGTCGCGTCGTTTTACTTATTTTTGTCAGTTACACAGCAGTTACTTATTTTTGTCAGTTACATGTCTTTAATTTCTTTGTCAGTTATGTCTTTAATTTCTTTGTCAGTTACAGTCAGCTATTTATGTTTGTCAGTTACATATCATTAATTTCTTTGTATGTAAAAGGCTATATATTAAGCCTTGGTTCTAAGGTTTAAAAAGAAGACAATTTATATGAATGTTATTCATTCTCTTTAAGAGAAAACTCCATCTTGTTCCTTGTGAACGAATTTTCATTTGATTTCTTGATCTAAACACTCAAGGAGGTCGACGTGATAACTAAGTTGCGATCAACAGGTTTGTTCGAGGTCTAGTTCCATTCCATTCATTGATAATTAGGTTGCAATCAACAGGTTTGATTGAGGTCTAATTCCATCCTACGACGACTTGTCTCAAGACGATCCTCGGGTTCCAATTCCAATCAACGATTTGGGGGTTCTAGGTTTAATATACCTAGGGTTACCATATCATTTGGTATCAGAGCTACGGTTTCTTGTCACAAGTAATCTATCCTTTATCTTTATTTAATCTTGTTATCTATTTGTTATTGTTCTTGATTAGGGTTCTTGAGTCAAAAAAAAAAAAAAGAAAAGAAAAGAAAGAAAAGAACAATCTTTATATTGTTCCATTTGTCAAAAAAAAAAAAAAAAAAACAAAGATTTGATTTTGATTGGTCTGTTGTTAGGGTTCTTTTGTGAAAAGTTGTGATCTTTAAATTTAGGGTTTAAAAAAAAAAGCTTTGATTTTTTGGGTTCGATTTGCATTTGGAGAAAAAAAAAAAGAGAGGACTTTGATTTGTTGTCGAGGGTTTTATTTTTGCTATCTAGGGTTTGAGTTGTCTAAAAAAAAAATTAATTATGAGTAAAGTGCAAGTAAGATCTAGTCTGTTGAGGCATGATGTTGATGAGATTTCTGGTAATCCTAAATTTTACACTAGATGCCATGTAAACCATGTAAAGGACAAAACATGCAGTTTGAGGATTGATGGTGGGTGTTACGCAAATTTTGTTAGTATCTTGATGGTAGAAAAATTGAATTTGAAAACTAGTATGCATCAAACACCTTATAAATTAAAGTTGTCAAAAGGGTATGAAGAAATTCAGGTGACTGAGCAGGTTCTAATTTCTTTTTCGATTGGCAAGTATATTGATGAAGTCTTATGTGATGTGGTACCAATGGAAACTTGTCATATTCTTTTGGGACAACCATGGCAATTTCAGAGGAAAGCCAGATATGATGAGGACAATAATCGATATTCTTTTGTTTTAAACAAAAGATGGGTGAAATTAGTCTCTCTCAATCCTTTGGAGGCTTGTATGGATCTGATGACAATAGCTCAAAGTTTTAGAGAGAGAGAAAAACACAAGCGTGAGAGTGAGGAAAAGTGTGATGAAAACACTTTGGTGAACACCGAGGAAAAAGAATCAGAGTGTGAAACACTAGAGAGTTATATTTGTTTATCAACTAATGATTTTTCTTTTTCTAGTGAAATTGATTCCTCAATGCAGGGATTCAAAGAATTGAGTCCTTAAGAAGATCAAGATGAAATAGAATCTCAATCTAAATTCCTTCGTTGCAATTTAGAAGTGTCTAAAAACAAAGATTCGAGGACGAATCTTTTCGAAGAAGGAGGGAATGATGTGATCCTAGAAGCCTCAATTTTTAAGCCGTCCAATTTGAAGCTCAACAAGCCATCTGAATGGATGAGAGGTGCGATGATGGAAGCTTCAAAGATTAAAACAAGAGCCAAGAGAACCAAAAGAGTTGATAGGATAGTTTGGGATTCAAAGGATTGAAGATTTTCAAGTCTTTTCATTAATTTTGAGTCGCGTCTTTTCATTAAGTCGCGTCGTTTTACTTATTTTTGTCAATTACACAGCAGTTACTTATTTTTGTCAGTTACATGTCTTTAATTTCTTTGTCAGTTATGTCTTTAATTTCTTTGTCAGTTACAGTCAGCTATTTATGTTTGTCAGTTATAGATCATTAATTTCTTTTTATGTAAAAGGCTATATATTAAGCCTTGGTTCTAAGGTTTAAAAAGAAGACGATTTATATGAATGTTATTCATTCTCTTTGAGAGAAAACTCCATCTTGTTCATTGTGAACGAATTTCCATTTGATTTTCTTGATCTAAACACTCAAAGAGGTCGACGTGATAACTAGGTTGCGATCAACAGGTTTGTTCGAGGTCTAGTTCCATTCCATTCATTGATAATTAGGTTGCAATCAACAGGTTTGATTGAGGTCTAATTCCATCCTACGACGACTTGTCTCAATACGATCCTCGGGTTCCAATTCCAATCAACGATTTGGGGGTTCTAGGTTTAATATACCTAGGGTTACCATATCATCTAATTTGCAAGTCAAGGAAGATCCTACACCAAGGGAAAATTTATTCCAGACCAGATGTATGATTTAGGAGAAGATTTGTAAATTGGTTGTGCATGGGGGTAGCTGTGCTAATGTAATTTCACAAGATTTTGTGAAGAGAATGAATCTGCAGGTGATTCCACATCCAAGGCCATATAGCCTTCGATGGTTGAGTTCTTTAGATGTGATACATATTCATAAACAGTCACAGGTTACTTTTGCAATAGAAGATTATGAAGATACAATAACATGTGATGTAGCTCCTATGGATTGTGCACAGATATTGCTAGGTAGACCATGGCAATATGATAGGCGAGTTATCTATGATGGATATAAGAACACCTACAAGATTCATAAAGATGGACAGATATTCTTAATGCTTCCAATGACTTTGGCTGAAGTTCAACAGGAGAGATATGAAAATGTTCGGGCTAAAGGTCAAAGGAGTTTATTTTTGTATCCTTACAAGTCTTCCAAGAAAAGAAAGAAGTCGCCTCAAAAGTTGCAAGAGATTCAACATGTTTCACATGATATTCCATCTAGATTAAATGCTAAGATTCGAGGTCGAATCTTTTCCAAGAAGGGGAGAATGATGTGAACGCATTAAGGCCAATTTATCAGTTAATTGTCATTTTTAATTTCTTTGTCAGTTACAGTCAGTTACTTATTTTTTTGTCAGTTATATGTCTTTAATTTCTTTGTCAGTTATCGTCAGCTACTTTTTTCTGTCAGTTACATATCTTTAACTTCTTTGTATGTAAAAGACTATATATTAAGCCTTGGTTATGAGAATTAGAAAAAGGTTTTTAGGGATTTCTATTTTTTTGGTGAGTTCATGTGAGAGAGTTCTCTCTTGTAATTGATAGGATTGTCAATACATGTTATGAATATTGAGAATTATATTAAGATATGGGTAGTGATGGAGAAAGTGATAAGATTGATATGAAATTGTTCGTCAAATCGATACAGGATCAATTTAGGATGATGAATGCAAGGCTTGACAATATAGAATCCGCAAGTAAGACTAAGAGCAGTAGAGGAATGAGACGTAATGAAGAAGAGATTGATGAATCTGAGTCTGAAGGATCCGGAGTTATATGAAGGTGGAGGAATGCTCCAAAACAAGATAATTCCTTAGGGAATATCAAATTAAAGATACCTCCTTTTCAAGGTAAGAATGACCCGGAATTGTTTTTAGAATGGGTGAGAAAGGTGGATCATGTCTTTGATTGCCACAATTACTCCGAAGACAAAAAGATCAATTTGGCTTCTGTTGAGTTTTCCATCTATGCTAGTGTATGGTGGGATCAACTTGTGTGAAATAGGAGGAGAAATGAGGAGAGACCCATTAGTACTTGGGATAAAATGAAGGCGGTGATGCGAAAAAGATTTATCCATGGTCACTATTGTAGGGATTTACATAGAAAATTACAAGGTTTGACACAAGGGTCAAGAAGTGTAGAGGATTATTACAAGGAAATGGAAGTAGCTATGATCCGGGCTGATGTGAAAGAGGATGATGAAGCTACTATGGCTAGATTTCTCAATGGATTAAACCGTGAGATTGCTAATGTGGTAGAACTCCATCCTTATCTTGATATTAAGGAGTTGTTACTAGAGCTGGGCATATGGGCCAAAGCCCGCGGGCCGGCCCGTTGACCCACTTAAAAAAGTGGGCTGCGGCCAAAAAAATTTGGCCCATTTAAAAACGGGCCAAAATTTACCTAGCCCGTTAGCCCGCGGGCCAAAAGCGGGCTGGCCCGCGGGCCAAGAGTTAAAACTTAAAAAAAAAAAAATTTTAATGTTCAGTCAGAAACCCTAAAGCTAAACCCCTATGTCTATATTGACCCAATTTATCTTTAAGTCAAGTTTTTTAGGGTCAATTTGACCTAATTCAATAACTTAGTCTCGCACTAACAACTTCAGAAATTAAAAAAAAAAGGGACATAAAATGCGGGCCAAACGGGCCAGCAAACAGGCCAGCCCGTTAACCCGCGGGCTAAATGAGGGCTGGGCCCGAGCCAAGTGATTTTGGCCCGTTTAGCCCGCGGGCCGAAGTGGGCCGACCCGGCCCGGCCCGCCAGGCCCGTATGCCCAGCTCTAGTTGTTACACAATGTGATGAGGATCAGCGAGCGTCAAATGTTCGAGAGAACAACTCCAATGATCCATTGCGAGGCTTGGGTGGACCAACGACTCGAGCTAGGGCTAAACGAGTGAAAGAAGCTTTGCATGGACTTGTGATGAAGATACAATAAGAGGAATCTTGTCTTCAAAGCTTTAAATCAAGTGTGGATAAAGTGCACTTTAACATACTTCAAGTACAAGTGAATGCATGTGGAGAAATTGACCGAAAAGTGGACCAGCCAAGGATAGGCCGCAGGCCTATATAGGTACGCCGCCGGCTCAGAAGGTGCGCCGGACATCATCTCAAAGTGAGCCGCCGGCCTATTTTTCCAAAAGTGGCCAATTGTTGAATTTTCGATTTTTTGTACAGAACCAAGTGAGCAGCTAGTCCACTTATGTGAGCTGCCAGCTCACTTTCTATGTCGTAGATATTTTAATTTAATTTTATTATTTGTTTAGGGTATGTTTAGGACCTTTTATGAGGACTATATATATGTCCTTTTGAATGATTTTTGGGGGCAGACTTTTGACAATATTGAAATGAAATTAATCTTCTTTAAGGGAAAACTCTCTCTTTGGTTCTTTGCAAAAGAACTCTCTTTGATTTCTTCAATCTAAACGGTTGAGGGAATTCTTCTTTGATAACTTAGGTTTCAATTGACAGGTTCGATTGGGGTCTAGTTCCGGTGAATGATTGCTTGTTCAAGACGGTTCTTTGGGGATTTGATTCCCTTACAGTTATAGGGTTCTATGTTTAATATACCTAGGGTTCTATAGATCGCATCACAATGCCATAAAAGTGGAGCAACAATTAAAGTTTAAAGGGTCTTCTCGATTTGGTTCTACTTCTAATTCTTCATGGAAGTCCACTTGGAAGAAGAACAATTTAGATTTGAAGTCGAAGGAGGATTCCAAGGCCAAAAGTCCTGTTACTCCATACAAAGGTAAATCTGAAACTAAGACTTATGGTAAATCTCGTGATATTCAATGTTTCAAGTGTAAAGGATTTGGACATATTGCTTCTCAATGTCCGAATCAAAGGGCTATGGTTATTTTGGATAATGGCGATGTTGAAAGTGTGAGTTCAGAAGATGATCCTGATATGCCAGCTTTGGAAGACTGTAGTGATGTAGATGTAGAAGGTCCTGTGAAAGGAGATTTATTGGTTACTAGGCGAGTCCTTAGTACTCAACCTAAGGATGAGAGTGAAAGTGAAGAGGTACAGCGTGAGCATATTTTTCATACCCGGTGTCATGTGCAGAAGAAGGTATGTACACTGATTATTGATAGTGGTAGCTGCACTAACGCTGCGAGTACCTTGCTAGTTGATAAATTGAAGTTAAAATATGTGAAATATCCAAAGCCCTACAGATTACAATGGTTGAATGAATGTGGGGAGATCAAGGTGACAAAACAGGTTCTTATTTCCTTTTCTATAGGAAATTATCATGATGAAGTTTTGTGTGATATAGTTCCCATGCAGGCTAGTCACTTACTGCTAGGCTGACCTTGGCAATTTGATAGGAAAGTGACATATGATGGGTACAAGAACCAATATTTTTTTGTTCTAAATAAAAGAACTGTGATTCTCACTCCTCAGAAACCATGGGAAGCATGTGAAGATCAAGTGAGGGTAGCGAGAGAGTTTCGAGAGAAACACATGAGTGAACAAGATAAGAGTGGCAAGGAGAGAAAAAGTGAGAAACAAACACTTGTGAGTTATGATAGAGGAGAGTTAAACACATTGAGTGGAGAGGAAGATGCAAGAAAAAGTGAGGTTAAAAGCGCAATCATGGCAAGGAAACAACTACTTGTACTCATGTACAAGGATGTTTATTTTACTACTTCTGACCTTAACTCTTCCTTGCCATGTGTGGTTTCTCTTTTGCAGGAATATGAGGATTTATTTCCTGAAGAAGTTCCAAGGGGATTGCCTCCACTAAGGGGGATTGAGCACCAAATTGACTTTATTCTAGGTGCTTCTATTCCTAACCGACCAGCTTATAGGGCTAATCCCGAGGAGACAAAGGAGATTCAAATGCAAGTTGATGATTTGTTAGAAAAGGGGTTTGTAAGGGAGGGCCTTAGTCCATGTTTAGTTCCTGTTATTTTGGTTCCAAAGAAAGATGGAACATGGAGAATGTGTGTTGACTGTCGAGCTATCAACAAGATTCCAGTGTTCATTCATTTGAAGATGCCAAAGTTATTACTTGATATAGATCATAGCTTGCAGATTCTTTATCCTTTAGATTCGAGGACGAATCTTCTTGAGGAAAGGGGGAATGATGTGATCCATATAGCATCATCAATTAAGCCCATCAAGTTCAAGATCAATAATCCAGTTAAAGGAAAAGAAGGCTTGTTGACGGGAGTTATGATCATTAAATCACAAGTCAAAGTTTGGGATACAAGAGATTAAAGGATTTTTAGGGATATTTATTGATATTTTAAATGTTTCAAGTTAAATAGTATATTTCAAAATATTATAACTGTTTTAGGTTTAAAGTGTTTTTCAAAATAGTGTAACTGTTTTAGGTGTGCTTTAATGCACGTAACTGTTTTAGGTTTTTTTTCAGTTTATTCTTCATTTGTATATATATTATGGGCTTTGTATAAAAAAAAAAAAAAGATGATTTATATGAATGTTATTCATTCTCTTTGAGAGAAAACTCCATCTTGTTTCTTGTGAATGAATTTCTATTTGATTTTCTTGATCTAAACACTCAAGGAGGTCGACGTGATAACTAGGTTGCGATCAACAGGTTTGTTCGAGGTCTAGTTCCATTCCATTCATTGATAATTAGGTTGCAATCAACAGGTTTGATTGAGGTCTAATTCCATCCTACGATAACTTGTTTCAAGACGATCCTCGGGTTCCAATTCCAATCAACGATTTTGGGGTTCTAGGTTTAATATACCTAGGGTTACCATATCAGAAAGAGTAGGAGATCTTGCTTACCGTCTGGCACTCCCTTCTAGCCTATCTGGAATTCACAATGTATTTCATGTGTCAGTTCTACGGAAGCATGTGTCTGACCCTACCAGGATTGCAGAGTTAGAACCAGTTCAGTTGAAAGAAAATCTCACATACGAGGAACATCCAGTTCAGATCCTAGATCACAAAGTGCAGAAGCTTCGGAACAAGGAAATCAAGTATGTGAAGGTTCTATGGAGAAACCACTCACACGAGGAAGCAACCTGGAAGGCAGAAAGCGACATACGCCAGAAGTACCCAAATCTGTTCAAGGAATCAGGTATGAGTTTCAAGTTTTGAGGACAAAACTTTCTTTAAGGGGGGTAGGTTGTAAATCCCCGAATTTTTTTTATCCGAATTAAAGCCTAAACCCTAATCGGAAGTCAACCGGATTTCCAGAGTCCACAAAACCCTAGTTTACCGTAACCGTTTAAGTCTGGCATTGCCGTTTTCTCAAGCCCTAGAAAACGAAGTTGGAAAAGTTAGCTATAATAGTTCGTAATAGCTATAAGTTATATAAAAATTATCAGATTGGAGGAATTCGAGTGTCCTTTGAACTCGATCGGACATAGTTCTTGAAAAACGTGTCCGGGAGCTCGGAATAAGGAAATTATTCCAAATATACCGTTAGACTCATAAAAATATAAAATTTCCAAAAATATCAATTTCGTAATTTTTTGGTAGCTAAAAATATAAGATATTGCTTTTATACTCGTATTTTCTTACTACCGGCATTTAATTATCATGTCTACTTTTACATTACACTATTTTCTACTATTCTATACTATTCACCTATCTCTACTTTTTCTTACAATCTACTCTTACAAACCATATACCTATTTCTTACACATTTTCATTTCCAATACAATTTCACATCTTTCATTTCTTACTTTTAATTAATAAAATAACAAAAAATTAAAATTTCCCTTCCCCCATGCATGGAGTAGCGCCGGCCCCTTCTTTTTCTTTCCTAATTTTTTTTGTTTTTCATTTATTTAATTAACACAAATTATCTCCCATATTTTCCTATAAATACCCCTTCATACCTTCACTTCTTTCACACCACTTCTACACTAAAGTTACTATACCAAAATCTCTCCCAAAATTCTCAAGGATCCTCTCAAGAAGTTCTTCCTAGTTTAGCTTCTTTTAGGTAAAAATTTCTCCAAGCTTTCTTTATGTTCATCTACTTAGTATGAGCTTAGTGTGTGTTTTCTAAAATCATGAAGGTTAAGAAAGCAATAATAGGTTCATACTTTGTTTTTGTTCATAATCACAATTCCTTTATGTTCTTTTATGTTTCTTTTATGTTTATTACTATCTAATATATCTACATAGATATATATATATATATATTATTTAAGAGCATATAAGCTCATTGTCTTGCAATTTATTTACTTCATTGCAATTTATTTATTTCAAGTTGTTTTTAAGACTAGTCATTCTAGTCTTAGACTTGTCCTCATCAAGTCAAAATAATTCCTTTTCTTTTCTTTGCGGGACTAGTCTTTTCGTAGTCCTGGGGTACCTTGATGAAGCTAAGGTCCCAATACTTGTTTTACTTTCTTATTTGCTTAATCTTTCAAGTTATTATGTTCCTTTATATTTCTATAGTTTATGATTCATATTCATGCATGAACATAATGTTTTTGTCTCAACCAAAAATAAATGAGAAAGTGTTTTCTTAAACTAAAGGTTCTTTTTAAATAAATGTAGAAAATAGATTTCTTAAAAACTCATCAACATACTTGGCAATGATTTTTCTTAAATAAACAAAAGGTTTTATGAAAACTTATCTTTCATCAAGAATTAGAAATTCTTTTGAAATCATTAAGAAACAAAAATATCATTTTATTACTTTTAAAAGTTGTTGAAATCTATGTTTAGAAAATAAAACCACTCCTTAGGAATTTAAAGTAATTACAAGAGATTAAACTTAGAAAAAGGAATATTCATCTCAAATAACTCAAGATCTTTCAAAAGTGAAATGGATATCTCAACAAATCTCAAAGTTCAAAGTCTTTTAAAATCTTACTTTTCATAAGTGAGAAAACTTCATTTACTTCATCCATTTGTTATGAGTCATTACCTATATGTATATACCTTTCAAAAAGTTTACAAAATACTTGAAATATTCATCTTTTCAAATGAGCTTTGTTTACAAGAAGGAAAACAAGTTTTTGCAAATTCGTGGCAAATCTGGTCGCTGTCTTTTTGGAACCCAAACGACATAGTTTGATGAAGATAAGCTTAGAAATGCGTAGATCTTTTCGATCAGGTAGAAAACGATATATTATACGCAAAATTCCGAGTTAAAATAAGCAAGTTATGACCATTTTAAGTTGGAAATTTCCCCTTATACGATTTTACCGCGATTTTAAGAGAAGTTTAAGATCTTCAAGATAGAAGTTTTATGAAAGACTCATTTTGGGTATTTCATCTTGTTTAGGTGACGAGGGACCCGAGATCGTCTATCAAGAGGACTATTTCGATTAGACCTACCGATTATGGAATGAGTTAATTCTTTTCCTAAGTTACATTTCCTTGTTGTGCTTGTAATTAGTAGCACTAGAAATTTAGGAAAAGATAAATGAACAATTGTTATGAAATAATGATTGAATGAAAATAAAGTATATCGAAGAATGATATGTTAAGTAAAAGTATGATTCTTGTATTGATATGATGAAGTTATGATTGATCCCCTTCAACTTATATGATTAAATGCTTAATTGAAATTTATTCATACATATCATACTTGTGAGTCACATTTATTTCACTACTATTCTTCGTGTGGGGAAACGAGGAAGTGGTAGTGGTGGCTGGTAGGAGCCGGTAAGTCTACATGAGCCGGTAGGAGCCAAGAAGTCTACAGGGCAAGCAGGAGCTGGCAAATCTGCAAATATTGATGGTCGTATGGGCCTGTAACCACCCAACCCTTGTCATGGAGGGCGTTAAATCCATGCTACACTTGATTTTCGGTTAATCTTGTGTATTTGGTTGTTCATGTGATTGGTTCATTACATATGCTTGAATTAAATAACTTGGTTGTCATATGGAAATGTTATATAGTTAGGAATTATCTCACTAAGCTAGATTTGCTTATACCCTTATAGTTTTCTATTACAGTATGATTATTTATGGTTGGCCCCGAGGAGCCCCATGTGCCAGGTATGAGCTTATGCTACTAGGAGTTTTTTGAAGAAGTTTATGTATTTTTAGTTTTGAACATAGACTTCTACAAAAAATCTCTATAGTAGGCTTATGTGGTAGTTATGTTTATTTGGTTATTAGTATAGTTGAACAAAGAATTTAAGGCAGGGAATGCTCCTAAGATGATGTACGAACTTGTTATCGAATGAAGATCTTATGTTTACCTATTTAAGTTCATGCTTGCTTTTGCTACCTATTTAAACGTAATACCCCTATGAGTCTCCTATTATCTTGGAAGCACGCCTTGCATATGATATCGAAGCTCCTGCGTGACTACGGATTGTCATTTATTAGCTTTAATATTATATGCGGTGGACTGCCATGTTTAGAATACCCTCTGGGGCGTGACAGTGATTTTGAGGAAGAATACTCGTATCTCAAAGATTATTTCGACTAAGTGGATTATTTGAGCGGCTCATCCATTTAGAAGAAGTGTCGACATAGCATCGTGAGTTTATTTCCTTAAAGTTCTTTACTTGATTGTGCTTATAATTTAGTCACATTAGAATTAAGAAAAGACAAATTGATATGTCTGTGAAAATTGTTGAAAGAATTCTAAGAATATCAAGGCCGGAATTGATTGTAAATAAGTATTTGTTTTAGTATAGCACTTGAGATGTATGAAATTCTATTATCACCTTAAATTTGATAATAATGATGCTATGATATCATAAATAAATTAATTCATGCATATGACAAAATGAGTCACATTGCATGGGGTTGTTATCCTTAGGTGGAAAGGGTAGTAGCATGGTCGAAAGCAACACTTGGCGGTTATGATCGAAAGCGATTGCTTGTCGACATGGAATCAAACAAATGCTTGGCAAAAATCTGGAGGCATGGCTCAACTCGAGTAGACTTTATATGCTTGGTGGTATTGATAGAAAGCATAACTTAACTAAAACTACTCGTTTTGAGATCATACATCATCAAACTCCGAATAGAGTGCGTAAATCCATTCAACATATAGTTTCCGAAAAACTATATGCTTTGTTTGCTCACGTGTATGTTGCATTTCACTTGATTGCTTAAATAACTTGTTTGAACTTTATTAGACAAGAAATTTACTTATGGAAATAATTCTCACTAAGCCTATTAGCTTATACCCCTATAGATATTTTTTACAGTTTTTCTATTTGTGGTTGAGGCCACGTGGACCCTACAGCCAAGTATTTTCTTTTTTTAGAAAATTTTAGCATTAGTTAAGATGAAGACTTCGTAGAAAATTTCTCAAAGTACCTATTGCATTTGATAAATTCATGCAACAAGTTTCTTTGAGGATGCAATGGTGGTGGCGGTGGTAATTCTTGTTCACATCGTATTAGTCCTTGCACTTCGACAGCTAATTCATTTGGATTTACAGGTCCATTTTCTTGAACTTGAGCAGGTGTAGTATATCTTTCATTTCTTCTAGTGTTTATAGGAGGAGCTTCTGGTACTCCAGCTGAGGGTACAACATGTGTTGCTCGCATGTTTTGTAGAGCTTGCAGAATTAGTACATTTTGTTGTTGAAGGTTCTGCAACACATCTTCTAATTGATTCTGAGGTGGTGCAGGAGCATTTGTTGGTGGATTTTCAGATACTCTGACATTTCTACTTCTACCCCTTCTTCTTGGCGTTCTATTATCATAGAACATATTATCCAAATTAATTCATGATTCATACTTAACAAAAGACTACACATAATCACATATATATATCACACATGTATTTCATAACCAAAACACACATAATATTATATAGTTAGTGCTTTATATACATTCCAAAATTTGCACTAACACTAGTTCTACTGCTTCTAATGATCACATCAGGGATCATCATTCTTCACACTACATGCCATATTCTACACATATTGTCACGCCCCATGGGGTACCCTAAACGTAACAGTCCGCCACACTCAATATTAAAGCTTAAGTATGACAACCTTAGCCACTCCCAAAAGCTTTCGTAGTAAGTGTAAGGTGTGCTCTCATAATTTTAGAGGACCGTATATGAAATTATGAAGCTTAAGAATATATAATAACATATTAAGAAAAGAGGATTCATAATAAACATTTATTCATATCAAAGGTTTTACAAACTTAGGGACATTTCCCATGATCACTATTCTATTACAAGATATTTGTACATTATATCTAATACTAAACTTCATCTAGAATTTCCTTTATCCAAACAGAAATTACCTGCCGTGCAGGGTCCTCGTGGCCTTAACCATAAATAGGGAAACTGCAAAAGATATCTATGGGGGTATAAGCGAACAGGCTTAGTGAGAATTATTTCCATAAATAACTTCTTGTAACAAAGTTTCAAACAAGTTAATTAAGTAAACAAATGGGATGCAACATACACGTGGGCAAACAAGGCATATAGTTTTTCGGGAACTATATGTTGAATGGATTTGCGCCCTCCATTCGGGGTTTGGTGATACATAACCTCAAACAAGTAGTTTTTAATAAAAAGTTTTATGCTTTCGATCAATATCACCAAGCACATGAAGTCTACTTGAATTGAGCCTTGCTTTCGGATCTTCGCCAAGCATTTCCTTTTTCCATAACGCCACCAAGCAATTACTTTCGGATATTCCGCAAGTGTTGCTTTCGACATGAGCTTACGATCCTTCTCACCCAAGGATAATAACCCAAAATGCAATGTGACTCACTTTGTGGTATGCATGAATCCATTTATTTATAATATCATAACATTATTATTATCAAGTTTAAGGTGATCAAGGCATTTCATACAAAGCAAGTGTTATACTAAAACAAGCATTTAAATCAATTCTGGTATCGATATTCTTAGGATTCTTTTAAAGAATTAATTAACATACATATCCATTTTCCTTTTCCTAACTCTAATGCAACTAAATTACAACCACAACAAGTATAGCATTTAACAGAAATAAACTCATGATGCCATGTCGACTATTCCTTTATGCGGATGAGTTGTTCACACACTCCTCTTTAATCAAAATAATCTTCGAAATATAGGTATCCTTCCTCAGAGTCACCTAGCCACAGAGAATACCTACGATGAGTATTTCTTGATGATTTTCTTGAATTTTGACAAAACAATGTCAAAAGAACGTTAAAGTTCGTATAAAGGAATGCTCCAACTTAAAATGGCCATAACTTGGTCATTTTAACTCGGAATCGCGTATATAATATACCGATTTCTACCTACTCAAAAAGATCTACCAAAATTATTTTTAACAAAAAGGTTATATAGGCTCCGAAACAGTGGCAACAAAATTCACCACCGATTTTCCTATGCAAAAACAACTTTGGTTCAATAAATCAAAATTTGTTTGATAAATACTTAGTTATCTATATAGTTGAAAAATTCTCTTTTTATGGTATCTTAGGTCATATTTATTCATGCTCAAGTGTTTGTTGTCCATTTATGTTGCTTAAATAAAATCATGTTGGTTTTGGAGTTTTTAGAAAAATATAGTTTACAAGAATTCATTTTTGTTGGTCTCTTAAAATGAATATTTTGTTTCTTTTGTTTTACAAAAATGTTTTATGTTGGCTTATATATATATCAAGTAACTTTTTGAAAGTAAATTTTCTTCCTTCTAATTTTTCTATACTAATACTATTTTCGAGTTTTTAGAAAATACACTATTCTTCCTATTTATTTTTCTTGTACAAATTCCTTTGTCTATTTGTTTTCAAAAATCTTTATTTGAAAAATTCTCATCCTTTCCTCATGTTTTATGTTTTTCATAGAAATCATCCATGCATAAAAATTTATTTTCTTTATAAAAACAAAGTGGAACAATATGAAACTTTTTATAATAAAAGTAGTTTCTAAAATCTTAGTGGTTTCTCCTTGTAACTTGAAAAGAGATAACTTTATTTTTGTTTTCAAACCATAGATTTTCTACTTTACATAAACTTATTTCTAAGTGTCAAAATCTCCTTTTTGTCAATCATTTTTAGAACTTGAAACTTTGGACAACAACTTAAATGAACATGAATCATGAGAAAATAATAGCAAGTAAAATAACATAAGTAATAAAGTCAAGTATTGGAGTCTTAGCTTTTTCAAGGCTCCCGGGACTAAGAAGTAGACTAGTCCCAAAAATAAAAATAAAATGAAAAAAAAGAAAAATTTGTTTTGACTTGATGAGGACAAGTCTAAGACTAGAGACTAGTCTTATTTTAACAAGGAATAAAAAAATTACGACGGAATAAATAAATAAATTGCAATGAAATAATAAATAAATTGCATTTGCATAAAAATAAATAAATTACAAGTAAGCTTATATGCTCTTAAAGAATATGTATATATATAGATAATAATACTTAGATATAGTAACAATAATATGAACAAAATAATAACATAAACATAATTAGATTTTCATGAACAAGAACAACACATGAACATAATGTAGCTTCCATAACATTTAGTCTTTGGAAACTCACACTATGGTCATGTAAAGTTACATGACATGAGAAGTAAGAAAGAAATATGGAATGGTTACCTAAATAAGACTTTGGTATGGTTATGTGGTTATAGGTTTTAGTTGTAGGTAGAAGTGGTTTTGGAATAAATTTGAGAGAGTTTTGGGAGGATATTTTGAGAGAGTTTTGAGAGGAGATTTTGGGAGAGTTTTTGTAAGAATTTGTGGGTAGTAAATATGTGAAAGAAGTGAAAGAGGAGGGGGGTATTTATGGAAAATATGGAGTGATTTTTATGTGATTAAATAAAAAAAAATAAAACAAATTAAGGGGCACATGGGGAGGGGGGCGCTGGCCATATGCATAGAGGGGGGAGTGATTTATTTTTTTGACTTTTTGTTAAATAAAAGATGTAATATGTAAGGTAGATATGAAATAAGTTTATGAGAAAGGTAAAAAGTAAAGGTTATAGGTTATGGAGTGTGTAAGAGTAGGTGTAAGAAAAATAGAAATAAAAGAATAGTGTAGAATAGTAATGAATAGTGTAATGTAAAGTAGATATGACTAATAAAGTACCGGTAGTAAGAAAATACATGTATAAATGCGATATCTGTTATTTTTACTTACCGAAAAATTACGAAATTGATATTTTTGAAAACCTTATATTTTTACAAGTCTAACGGTGTATTCGGAATATTTTTACTATTCCAAGGTTCCGGACACATTTTTCAAAAATCATGTCGATCGGGTTCGAAACGAGTTGCGGTTTCACTAATCTGATCTTTTTATGTTGCCTTAGCTATTTCCGCACTATTCTACATTCTAAACTTCCACTTATTCTTACTGAGTTCCTTATTCGGGAGTGCTGGACTTTGGGCTATCACGTCCAACTAAGGTTTTGTTGACCTTTAGAGCTCCAGTCGACTTCCGGATAGGGTTTTAGGCTTAAACTGATTCAAAAAATTTGGGAGTTTACACATATAGTCTTACCAGCAAGTCCATCAAAA
Organism: Combretum micranthum; assembly: GCA_024138025.1. Classification (NCBI taxonomy): domain Eukaryota; kingdom Viridiplantae; phylum Streptophyta; class Magnoliopsida; order Myrtales; family Combretaceae; genus Combretum; species Combretum micranthum. The sequence goes on from JAMXBD010001596.1 coordinate 116,014, forward strand.
CATTACATCAGTTATATTATCTATCAAAACATATCATAATCTAAGATTAGGTCTAACTCTATGGGCTAGTGTACAAAGGTCCATTGCCTTTTTCCCAAGGGCCTAACTGTGGATAGTAATCCTCCTCCTCAGAGCTACTGTCATCAACCTCAATTCTCCCCTTGCTATACCCTGGTGGTGCTAAAGTCAGGTTGGTATCCATCATCCGGATACCCTTAGGGGCGGGCTTCTCCATGATACATGGCGGTGGTATATCTTTCTCGATCCATCTACCATGAGTAGTCCCAATCTAGTGGGCATAATTATAATTGGAGACAAATTTCTCAGCTTCCCTCCTCCTCTTTTTGCCTTCTTTTTCATCTATCATAGCTATGGTCACACTCTGTGTCACGTCCCATAGGGTACTCTATACGTAACAGTCCGCTACATACCATATAAGATTCCCGAATTACCGCCTTAGTTCTTCGGGAGTCTTATATAGATGTGAGGCGTACCTTTACGACAATAGAATACAAGTCCGAATGGAGATAAAAGCTTAACTTGGCATACATTAGCAGTAGGATATAACTTATGAAACATAGTTAAACAATACATTTACTAAGGGGCATTCCCCCGCAAAAGAATATTTAATGGCCTTATACAGTCATCCAAAGTCTTAAAAGTTTCTTATGGAAGTCTAAACAAAAATTCCAACTTCTAGGGAAACTCCTAGCTCCTGTACCTGCACAGTCGAGTCACGCGCCTAAGCCATAAATTTGGTAGCTGCAAAAGGAAGAAACTATAGGGACGTAAGCTAACTAGCTTAGTGAGTAAAATCTCTAGCAACAACATTTATGTCACAACAATTTAAGCGAGTGATTAATCAGGCAAGTGAATGCACCAAACACATGAGAATAACATACATATGACCAGCCGGAAATCATATGTGGATGGACTTGCGCCCTCCATCCTAGGTTAGCAGATTAACGAATACTGAGGTACTAACTTTATGCCGTTTATGGTTCACGGGTAACCTACAATTATTTCGTTTCTGGGTCACGATTAACCAACCAATTAATCTCGTTTATGGATCACGATTAACCAACCAATGCTAATGCTCCTTCCCAGCATGATATGCGTATGTCTAAATTTGGCATTAATCAGAATAGTTGATTAAGTCATTTTATTCAGGCGATCAAACAATTTCTCAAACAATACATCATAACCAACTACACAATCAGAATTTATCACCCGGTTTCGATATTCTTATTTTGAATTCTTATATCAGCATCAACATACAATTTCCCATTATACCCCATCATACATATTCATTTCACTTTGCCTACATTCTAGTGCACTAATTTATCAAGCACATACAATAAATGAATCGGGAAGAGAAACTCACTCAGCCATGCCAGTCTCTAGTAGTAATAGTTCGGAGGTAAGGATTCAACGTCCTCGAGTTCGCCTAATCACAAAAGAAATACCCTACTATGAATTTTACCATCTAAGAACACCAAAAACTCTAAGACAACTTAGTGAAATCGAAATTCGCGTCATTTCCGAAGTTCCGATTTGAAATGGCCATAACTTGGTCGTTTTAACTGGGAATTTCGTAAAATTTTATATCGATTTCTATCTATTTCGAAAGAGCTTTCTAAATATGAAGTTTAAATCAAGTTTTGAAAATATCTAAGCCTCATAAATGAAGGATCAGATCTGTACAGCGGTTATGTTGATTCCGAAAATGCGATTTTCATGAATGCTCTTGAGATTCCTAAGTGAAAAATGAAACCAAATGTCATGGTGATGAATTTCTCTATCATGAATGTCATGATATAAACTCTTAGGTGCCTAAGTTCTTATAAATTTTTAGATTTAAAGAATTTAAATAACTTTTATCTTAGGACACTATTTCATGCTATTGTTTAACAAATAAATTTGCTACACTTGGTCACACTTACTTATTCTAAGGATTTTCCTTAGGAAAATTCTATTTTCTTTAAAGAAATTTTGACCCTTATATTAGCTATATCCTAAGGCCTTTATTTCTTTAATTAAATCTTCATTTGTAACTTTTTAAGGGAGTCTTATACTAGGGTGGTTACAAAAATCCGAATTTAGCAAAATTTATTTTTAAGTTGATTCTTTTAAGAAAAATGCATTTTATACTTAGAACTTTAAGTAGTTATTTTACCTATACCCTAAAGACTCCATTTATTTAAGAAAATACCATTTTTGAAGTTGGAAAGCTAGTGTTTTCTAACCATCTATTTATTATTACGAATTTTACTTACAAGACTTTCAACCCAAAACTTCTATTAGACTTCATCTCTTGTTTTAAATATTTCCTTTGGTAAAAACTCATTTAAACTCATGAAAAATATCATCAAACATCATCTATCACCTATAGACTTCATTTTTCTTGTAAAATACATGTTTTGAAGTTGGTAAAAGGGTTTTTAAACTAGGTTTCTCAAGTCATCCGAATTTACACTAGCTCATTTCTTGAAAAGTGTTTTCCCTTTTGGTTTCATTAACTCATTACCTATAGATCTATATACTAGCAAGGTTATTTACTTAAGACAAAAGCATTGATGACCATTAATGCACATAAACTCAAAATAAATATAAGATCTTAAACGCCTACATGAATATGAGTGGTAAAATGATAAATCTACAATATCAAGTGCTTAAATATGTTTCGAAAACATAAAAACTACATTTTTATGAAAGATCTTTTGTTCAAAACGCTTTTAGATGGATGATCATGAAGTTTGTAACATGAAAGCTCTTTTAATTGCAAGATCTACTTTGTGATGGTTTGGTATTCTTGTATTGATATTTCCTTGTCCCTAGCAAGAGATCATGAGGACATTTAGTTGGAATATCCAAGAATATCCTTGCCATTACAAGGATCTATGAGTAGAAGGAGCAAAAGTTCTTTTACTTAAAGTAAAATAGGAGACAAATGAAGAAAAAAGAAAGTTGTGTGTGTGTGTGTGTGTAGGAGCACTAAGACTCACGGTAATGGAGTGTGAGGGAGAGAATTTGAGAGCTTTTTACCTTTGGAAAGTTTAAAAAATGAGAGAGAGAAAATGTAGTTTATATATGGAATGAGATTAGGTTAAATGATAAAATAAATAAAAAAAAATTGTACAAGAGGGGGGGGGTGGGGGGGAGATTGATTTTTTATTTAACTTGTCTTGATTGTTTTGTGTTTGATTTGTTTTGATGGATTGTACATTAAGTGTCATAACTTGTAGTAATTATTTGGAAACAAAAATCTTGGAAAAAAATGAAATTGAGTGGTTGTAAGAATAGGGTGTGTTTGTGAGTAGTAGGTTGTACTTGTGAATAGTAATAAATAGTAATCAAGACAATTAATTACGGTAGTAAGAAAAATACGAATAAAAAGGCTATAACTGTATTTTTTATAAACTGAAAAATTATGAAATTTATTTTTGAATCCTTATTAAATTTCGATTCAAATAAGTATTTAAGAGTAAATTTTTGAAACTCAAGTTCCAAGGCACGCTTTTCTATAATGGGACTCGGGAAGACCCGGAATTGAAATTTTTTCAAAATCTGATCTTTTCTTGGTTTGAAATATAATAAAGAACTATATTCAAAATTAAATTTTCTTATAACAGTTTCTTAATAGGAAACCGAGGAAAAGCCGGACTTAGGGTTCCTAATTCTCTCTCAAGCTTAAGCTATTCTGATTTAGGGTTTTGGTTTCCGGTTTTTGAGTTATCTTGGTTACTAGAAAAACTGGGGTTTACATTTACGATACTTAAGTACTAATTCATTTTTATCTCAAGTTATTTGATTTGATTTTGGTTTGATGTATAAATCTATTAATCGGGTATTCAAGAAATTTTGAACAATTTAGTTAATTTAATTTCATTGTTTAAAACTATCAGTTTTCTTTTTATTTGCTTAATAAATTTTTCTCGTAAAATATTGATATTACTATATTCACAAATTTAGATTATTTAAATTTCTATTGTTATCTAATTATTTACAATTATTTATTTAAATACATATGTAGTATTTACTAAATTCATAATTTTTTTTCCTATAAACTAATTAAATACAATTTTAATGATAATAAACTTATTAATATTAAGATTTGCTAATCTTAATAACAATTATTTTCAAAATAATAATAATAATAATAATAATTCCGAAAAAGACAATAAAATAAAATAAAGTAAAACAAATGCTTTTCATAAAAACAATACTTGTATTATTTGTCTTATAATTTAATCCATACTAATTTATAAATTCTTACCATAATAATATTACTAAATTAGCTTTAACCTTCATTTTTGAGTTTTTATTTTAGTGATCACATATAAGATTATTTAAAAAGTAATAATTTCAAAACATTATTAATTTAAGAATTCTCTTAATAATATTAAGAGCATTAGTAATTATAGTTATAAAACTTATTAAACTTGGATTAACTAACAAAGATGACTTATATTACTAATAATCTTTTCTTGTTAATGTTAATAGGCTCATTATATAAATTAAACTATCATATATATATATATATATATTTTAAATATTTCATTTTTAAACTTAATTTTTCAGAAATTTTGATGTTATAATACTAAATGATAATATTATTTATAATCTATATAGAAAAATAAATAAAGAAATAATAATAATCCTAAAATTACTTATAACATTAAGTATTCTATAATCTAATTTAATTAGCCTCATTTTTTTATTTTAATTTTCGCCGGGGGTGCACGGGTGGAACACGTCCCGTGTTTCCCCCCGTGCTCATCAAGGAAGCACTGTTCATCATCTTCCCGATGAGCTCGGTCGATTCCGACGATTTCCAACATTAAAAGGTCGGTTTTTCATTCCTTTAAGCTCCTATGACACTAAAACTACCTAAATTTCACATTAAAACATCAAAACAATAACATGTTCCACGATTTTTTGGATCACCAAGGTAAACTAGGGTGTGCTTCCAAGATAGTAGGAGACTCATAGGGGTATTACGTTTAAATAGATAGCAAAAGCAAGCATGAACTTGAATATATAAACATAAGTTCTTCATTCTATAATAAGTTTGTACATCATCTTAGGAGCATTCCCCCGCCTTAAAGTCTTTAATCAACTATACTAATAGCAAAATAAACATAACTATCACATACGTCTACTATAGAGATTTTTCTTAGAAGTCTATGTTCAAAACTAAAAAAATACATAAACTTCCTCCAAAAACTCCTAGTAGCGTAAGCTCATACCTGGCACACTGGGCTCCTCAGGGCCAACCATAGATAATCATACTATAAGAGAAAACTATGAGGGTATAAGCAAATCTTGCTTAGTGAGATAATTCATAACTTTATAACATTTCCATATGTCAACCAAGTTTATTTAATTCAAGCACATGTAATGCATCAATCACATGATCAACCAAATACACAAGATTAACCGAAATTAAAGTGTAGCATGATTTAACGCCCTCCATGACAAGGTTGGTGTTACATGCCCATACGACCATCAATATTTGCAGATTTACCAGCTCCTGCTTGCCCCGTAGACATCCTTTCTCCTACTGGCTCTGTAGACTTACCGGCTCCTACTAGCCACCACTACCACTTCCTCGTTTCCCCACACGAAGAATAGTAGTGAAATAAATATGACTCACGAGTATGGTATGCATGAATGAATTTCAATTTAACATTTAACCATATAAAATTTGGATTCATTTTTAAGGTGATCAACCATAATTTCATCAAATCAATACAGGTCACATTTTATTTAACATATCACCTTTCGATATACTTAATTTTCATTCAACAATTATTTCATAATACTTGTTCATTTATCTTTTCCTAAATTTCTAGTTCCACTAATTACAAGCACAAACAAGGAAATGTACTTAGAAAAGAATTAATTCACTCCATAACTGTAGTTCTAATCGAAATAATCCTCTGGATAGACGATCTCTGGTCCCTCATCACCTAAACAAGATGAAATACCCAAAATAAGTCTTTATACAACTTCTATTCTTGAAGATTCTAAATTTCTCTTAAAATCGCTGTAAAAATCGTATAGAAGGAAATTCCAACTTAAAATGGCCATAACTTGCTCATTTTAACTCGGAATCTCGCGTATAATATACCGTTTTCTACCTACACGAAAAGATCTACGCATTTCTAAGCTTATTTTCATAAAACTAGGTCGTTTGGGTTCCGAAAAGATAGCGATCAGATTTGCCACGAATTTACAAAAACTTGTTTTCCTTCTTGTAAACAAAGCTCATTTGAAAAGATAATTATTTGAGTATTTTGTAAACTTTTTGAAAGGTATATACATATATGTAATGACTCATAACCAATGTATGAAGTAAATGAAGTTGTCTCAACTTATGGAAAGTAAGGTTTCAAAAGACTTTGAACTTGAGATCTTGTTGGAATATTTATTTTACTTTTGAAAGACCTTAAGTTATTTGTGATAAATATTCTTTTTCTAAATTTAGTTTCTTTAAATTCCTAAGGAGTGGTTTTGTTAACAATTTTGTAAAATTAACAATTTTCTCACAAGAATATTTAGTTCCTTAGTTTCTTGGGATATTTTATTTTAATGAAAAAGGGTTTCTACCTTAGAAGAAGATGAAGTTATTGTAAAACTCTTATTTACTTCATAAGTCTTTTGTATGTTTGTAAAATCTCTTATAAGTTCCATAAACTCCATATTTTTATTTTAGAAAACATTTTATCTTAAGAAAACATTTCCTTCATTTATTTTTGTTGAGAAATCATTATGTTCATGCATGAATATGAATCATAAGCTATGAAAATATGTAAAGAACATAATAACTTTAGAAGAATAGGCATATAAAGAAATAAATCAAGTATTGGGACCTTAGCTTCATCAAGGTACCCCGGGACTAAGAAAAGACTAGTCCAGAAAAAGAAAAAGAAAAAGATTTGTTTTGACTTGATGAGGACAAGTCTAAGACTAGAATGACTAGTCTTAAAATCAACTTGAAATTAAATAATTGCATTGAAGTAAATAAATTGCATGAAAGGTAAATAAATTGTAAGACTATGAGCTTATATGCTCTAAATAATATATATAACTATATAGATATATTAGAGAGTATGAACATAAAAAAAACATAAATAGCTATAATCATAATTTATGATTATGAACAAAAACAAAGTATGAACCTATTGTTGCTTTCTTAACCTTCATGGTTTTAGAAAACACACACTAAGCTCATACTAAGTAGATGAACATAAAGAAATCTTGAAGAAATTCTTGAAGAATTTTTACCTAAAGAAGATGGACTAAAGAGAACTTCTTGGAAGGACTTTCTTGGAGAGGATTGAAGAGAAATTTGGAGAGTAACTTTAGTGAAGAAGTGGTGTGAAAGAAGTGAAGGTATGGGGGTATTTATAGGAAAATGTGGGAGATAATTTGTGTTAATTAAATAAATGAAAAATAAAACAAATTGAGGGCATCAAGAGGGGGGCCGGCGCAAATCAAGCATGGGGAAGACCAAAATTTTATATTTTTTTGTTATTTTGTTAATTAAAAGTAAGAAATGAAAGATGTGAAGTTGTATTGGAAATGAAAATGTGTAAGAAATAGGTGTAAGGTTTGTAAGAGTAGGTTGTAAGGAAAAGTAGAGATAGATGAATAGTGTAGAATAGTAGAAATGGTGAAATAGTGTAATGTAAAAGTAGACATGACAATTTAATACCGGTAGTAAGAAAATACGCGTATAAAGCGATTTCTGATATTTTTAGCTACCGAAAAATTACGAAATTGATATTTTGGAAATCTCATATTTTTACGAGTCTAACGGTATATTCGGAATATTTTTTGCTATTCCGGGCTTCCGGACAGTTTTTCAAGAACTATGTCCGATCGGGTTCGAAGGACACCGAAATCCTTCAATCTAATATTCTTATACAACTTATAGCTATTACGAACTATAATAGCTAACTTTTCCAACTTCTTTTTCTAGGGCTTGAGAAAACGACAATGCCGGAGTTAAGCGGTTATGGTAAACTAGGGTTTTGGTTGACTTAAGAATCCGTTTGACTTCTGATTAGGGTTTAGGTCTTAGATTTGGATCCGAAAATTCGGGGACTTACATAGGGTATTCGGAAATCACCTTCGTCGAGCCTTTTCGATGAAATCTGAAGCTCCTGATTGTGTTGGTTATGTTCCTAAGATATTCAGAAGTCAGTTTCAATCCTTAGTTTTGAAAGAAAACTCGTTGAATTACATCAACTCACCTTAAGCTCGTTTTAAGCGTTTTTTGCGTAATATTTTTCCTCCAATTCATACTGGGATTGTAAGTGTGATTTAAATCCTATCTCCAGATTGTTTTAGCTACTGATCAAGGGTGGATTGGAGCTGGAAATTTAGGGAGGGGATGGTGTTCGTTTGCTTTCTCTTTAAGTGTCTTTAATATATGTATATATAGAGAAATATAAGAGCATTTGCTGCGTGTTTTTCCTTCATAATTGATTCGAATTGTCTCCATATACCACTATTTCATCAGTTGTTTTCTTTATCATTAATCTGGAGTTGATTTAGCACACTTGGATTGGCTTATGGGTGGATTTTTGTTGACTTAAGTTGAATTTTTTGAGCAATTTCGATTCTCTTAAATCAAGAAGATCAAGACCCTCCAAAATTTATATAAACGTATCCGACAAGTGTTGTTAGATATATTATATTCTTTAGATAATATTTACCTAAATTTTCGGGAGTTTATTACATTAATCGGGTATAATTTAGCTAATATATAAGAATTTTTACACAAATAATATTTTTAATGAATCCTACAAAATATTTAGTTTATCAGACAATATAAATTTAAGTTTTAATTTTATGTGATTGTTTGTTTTTAAAGTTTTATCTCCTGCGATTTAGGTTTTCTAAGCTTGTTAGGTCAATTTTTGTTTTAGGCTTCAAGGGCTTAAGAAAACCCTAATTTGAATACTGGTGTAATTCAAATATTTGTTTGAAGTCTAGATCTTGAGTTATATACCAGTTTATGTTTTTGTTGTGTATTTATAATTTTAATGGTTTATCTTAAAGTTGTCATTTCCTAACTATAAGCATCATTGATCAATTACTTAATATCACCACAGATATATAAGCTAAATTACTTATATATTCTAGGTTTGGATACCCACTATGAAATCTTATCAATATAGTTTATTACTAACTAGGAATCTCGAATTTTAGGGTTTAAGTTCAAGTATAGGTTCATTACTACCCATTGTTTTAGTCTCGGGTCTTTGTTGAGTGCAAAAGTAGTTATTTAATTTCTATATTTATGTTTTCCCCTTTAATCTATACATTTTACAAGGATTCGGGTTTGAAATTTGAAGTTTCCTTTAATCATATCTTGAATTATCAATTAAAGATACGAAATCTCGTTTTGGGTATGAGTTAGGGTCAAAGAAGTTCTTTATTCAGTTTATAGATCCTAACCCAGCCAAATTTAAATTATGTATCTAATCTTAGGTTTTTGTTAACTTCTAGGTTTACTAATTATTTCATTCTTTCTATTCTAGAGTCGTGTTATATTGCAAAAGTTTCCGGGGTTTACAATTCATATTAAGTGTGGGGGTAGGGATTAGATGATGGTGATATGGAGAATTGAGTATGTTATCTGATGTCTGAATTATAGGAAGTTTTTGAATTTTTTTTAAGACATCTAGATTAATTGATATACCTACACTTTAGGTTGTTTGTAATATGGCAAAATTTGGGCCAAATTTTACAAAAATTTTATGAAATCTGGAGATTGTACTAAACTTAAGAATAGCATCTGAAAAATAAAGAAAATGATCTATAAAGTACCTTACTCACCTGTTGTTGTGATTAGGATACTTAGTCAAAATTGAATAGTAAAATCTCTAAGGAACAAACTTACCATGTATTTAGTTTTAGAATGTGAAATTTGAAAGTCAGTCGAGTCCTTATGTGAAAAACAATCAGGTTTACTTCTAAGAAGAGTTAACTCTTATCAACTCCTTTGAGTTCTTTTCAAAGAACTTTTCAACATTTAGTAAAAGAAGTATATGAAACTCTTATGTCAGTGATCCTTTATAAAAAAAAAAAAAGTCTTGATATTGATATTTCATTCAAAGGAAAGGAACAAGCATAGTCTCTACTCCAATGACACAAAATTTGTGTTACGAGTATCTAAACTTGAATGTTAAAGTGAGGAAGAGTTCTTAGATGTATTTTGAAACTTGGTCACTGATGAATCCGGGATGTGCCAACTCAATGAACTCATTGTAGCGATAAAGGAGAAAAGAAAAAAGTTCAATAATTGAACTAAAAAAAAAAAACCTCCTAAAAAGTGCTTGTATGCAAAGAAAGAAAAGAATGCAAAAAGATCAAATAAAGATGAGACTTATAATAAAAAGGGAGAAATTCTAGGAAATGAGTTGATGCTATATGATTTTTTTTATTTTTATTTTTTTGTTATGTAGGAGTTTATACTTGTTAAAATCCAATGAAGTCTAAATGAGTGCTTTTCGTTATAGGATTGAGTATATACTTTTAGATAGATGATTCTTTTATTAAACACTTGGATTGAAGTTTGTTTTGTTTAGATTAGCTATTGAATTTTGATTTTGGAATTCTAATTGCATGAAATCAGTTTGTTGGAGTGGTAGGTATTAACAATGCAAGTCAAAGATATGAAGAGATGCTTGGAATTTTGAAAAGTGAAGATAGTGCTCTCTATGATAGATTTCAGTTGAGTTTGCTTGAGGACAAGCAAGAGTTAAAGTGTGGGGGAAATTGTTAAAGACAAATTATACTCAATTTCATGAATTAAAATATGCTCAATTGTTTAAGATTTTGTAGAAATTAATGAGGAATAGGTACTTTGAAATACCCAAAACCTTCACATATATTAGAAATTGGGTTTAGATTTGAATGAATTAAATTAATAATAGGATATAAATAGATAAGTTGATAAAGTTAGATTAGTAATTAGTTAAATGAAATTTGAGATTTGAAATATAAATTCTCTAAACAAGTCATTGAAATGTTTAGAGGATTCCTAAACCCTTATTTCTTAGCCAAAACTCTAATTCCTAAATCTTTCCAAAATTTGAGTTTATTTGCTTATCTCAAAATATTAGTTCTTAAACCGAACTCAAATTTTATATCTTTTTATCTAAAATAAATTTGTAAATTAAGTTCTTAATTTCTAACCTATCGGTTCTAAAATCATCTTCTAAATACTTCTGGAACTATAGATATTGATCTGATAGTTCTAAATCTAATACGTTATTTTTAAAATATATTTATATTTATCTTCTCTTTTTTTTTTATTTTGTCCTCTGCCATCTTTCTTTTTCTTTCTCTCTCTCCCTCTTTTCTCCTTCTTCTTTCTCGTATCTTTTTCTTCTTCTTCTTCTTCTTCTTTCTCTCTTCAAAATTCAACACATAAATCTCAATTTCAATAAGAGAAAAGGAGGAATCAAGTAGAATATGAGAATAGAAGAAGGAAATCAAAGCTACAAGTATAAGAAGTTGCATGATTTAGCCAAAAAGCTAGGTTTTCTATTTATATTTCTCTTTGCTTTTACTTGTTATTTACATTTGTAATTGATGAATTGATGTTGGATTGAGTTGGAAGTGTTGTTTACATTTGTAATTGTTAGTTTAATATTTGATGGAAGTTGGAAATGGTGAAGAAGAGGATGAATAGTGAGTTGGAGTTTGTTGAAGTGAATTGAAGTTTGGATTTGTTTAATGTTGGATGAAATTTGAAGTATTAGGAGTTGTTATTAGAGTTTATTTGATATTAGAATCGATGTAGGAGATGTATAAGTTGATGAAAAAGTGTAAAAATGGATTTCAAAAACAGAACAAATTCGTGACATGTATCAGGAGATTAATCATGGGCGACCAAAGGGGCGTGATCCTTCTGATGTGAACGCATCAAGGCCAATTTATCAGTTAATTGTCATTTTTAATTTCTTTGTCAGTTACTTATTTTTTTGTCAGTTATATGTCTTTAATTTCTTTGTCAGTTATATGTCTTTAATTTCTTTGTCAGTTACAGTCAGCTACTTATTTCTGTCAGTTACATATCTTTAATTTCTTTGTATGTAAAAGACTATATATTAAGCCTTGGTTATGAGAATTAAAAGGTTTTAGTTGATTTCTATTTTGGTGAGTTCATGTGAGAGAGTTCTCTCTTGTAATTGACAGGATTGTCAATACATGTTATGAATATTGAGAATTATAATTTTCTTTATTCTTCTTGCTGATTGAATTTTTATATTCCTTTAGCAATTCGTGAGAGTTTTTACAAATCGTGAGTTATATCGATTTGTGATTCCATTCACAAACCAGTTTGATTTTTGTTAGTCGTGGCACCTATCGACTAATAATATCATCCATATCATTTATTTCTGTTTTCCTTTAAAATCAGAAAACCCAAAAAGATTGTGAAAAATTGTTAACCCCCTTGGGATCTTATCATTTGGTATCAGAGCTTTTGGTTCGGCGCGCTTCATTCCGGTAAGTCGTCGTTTCATCTTGATTGGTATTTGTTTGGATTTGGGTTGTGATTGCTGCTTTGATAGTTGCGTAGTTGTTGTTCGACGCAATTTGTTTGGTTGTGTTGAAAGATTAGTGTTTGTTGTGAATTTTTGTGAATTTGGGGCAATGGAGAATAAATTCCATATTAGGGTTAAAATTGAGGATCATGGATATCTTGCACGTATTGATAATTTATGTGAGAATTTGGTTTCTGAATATACGGTGGCAAGATTAGGATTAAAAGTTGAAGATCATCCATATCCATATAAGTTGTATCGTTACAATGAGAAATTTCGAGTAACGAAACAAGCATGGGTTGTTTTCTCATCAGGCTCTTTTAAAGATGTAGTGTGTGTGATGTTGTACCCATGGATGATTGTCACATACACCTAGGCAAGCCATGGAAACATTTAAATAAGGCTGTGTATGATCCTGATAGAGATGTCTATCATATAAATTATGAAGAAAAACTTTGCGACCCATGAGTACGGATCAGGTTGTTCATGATATGGGTGTCGTCAAGAGAGTGGTCCAGAAGTGGTTGACATCACAGAGGGAGAAGTCTCATTCTAAAAGGGTTGGTGAGGTAAAAGTGGTTAGGGTTGAGCCAAAACAGGTAGTTTGATAACGTGAGTATTGAGAAAAATGAAAAGGCTGTTGAGGTTATTCCTGAAAACTTCCCCACAAAACATGATGCACAAGGTGTTGGAGATAATCTGAAGAATGTTGTTGACCAAGGGAAGAGGGTTGAACAGGGATGTATTGGTAATAGATACACCACAGGTTGAAGGGAAGGTGGAAAAAGCTGTCAATGTTGTTAATTCATCCATAGTGCAAGTAGCTGAGGTTGAATCTGTGGCAGTTAAGGAGGCCAACCTATTTGCTAATTCTAATTTGCAAGTCAAGGAAGATCCTACACAAAGGGAAAATTTATTCCAGGCCAATGTATGATTCAGGAGAAGATTTGTAAATTGGTTGTGCATGGGGGTAGTTGTGCTAATGTGATTTCACAAGATTTTGTGAAGAGAATGAATCTGCAGGTGATTCCACATCCAAGGCCATATAGCCTTCGATGGTTGAGTTCTCCAGATGTGATACATATTCATAAACAGGCACAGGTTACTTTTGCAATAGGAGATTATGAAGATACAATAACATGTGATGTAGCTCCTATGGATTGTGCACAGATATTGCTGGGTAGACCATGGCAATATGATAGGCGAGTTATCTATGATGGATATAAGAATACCTACAAGATTCATAAAGATGGACGAATATTCTTAATGCTTCCAATGACTTTGGCTGAAGTTCAACAGGAGAGATATGAAAATGTTCGGGCTAAAGGTCAAAGGAGTTTATTTTTGTATCCTTGCAAGTCTTCCAAGAAAAGAAAGAAGTCGCCTCAAAAGTTTCAGAGATTCAACATGTTCCACATGATGTTCCATCTAGATTAAATGCCATGATTCGAGGTCGAATCTTTTCCAAGAAGGGGAGAATGATGTGAACGCATCAAGGCCAATTTATCAGTTAATTGTCATTTTTAATTTCTTTGTCAGTTACAGTCAGTTACTTATTTTTGTCAGTTATATGTTTTAATTTCTTTGTCAGTTACAATCAGCTACTTATTTTGTCAGTTACATATCTTTAATTTCTTTGTATGTAAAAGACTATATATTAAGCCTTGGTTATGAGAATTAAAAGGTTTTTAGTTGATTTCTATTTTGGTGAGTTCATGTGAGAGAGTTCTCTCTTGTAATTGACAGGATTGTCAATACATGTTATGAATATTGAGAATTATAATTTTCTTTATTCTTCTTGCTGATTGAATTTTTATATTCCTTTAGCAATTCATGAGAGTTTTTACAAATCGTGAGTTATATCGATTTGTGATTCCATTCACAAACCAGTTTGATTTTTGTTAGTCGTGGCACCTATCGACTAATAATATCATCCATATCATTTATTTCTATTTTCCTTTAAAATCAGAAAACCCAAAAAGATTGTGAAAAATTGTTAACCCCCTTGGGAGCTTATCACCTTCCCCTGCAGCTTGACATGTTTTCGTAATTTGATCATAACTTTTCATATGATATCGGATTGAGGTGATTCAAGTTGCATTGGAAAGCTTAAAAAGAGATCTATAAATTTTATGTTTTGAGTTTTTGAAAATTCTAAAAGTATCAGTACTTAAAGTTCACTTTTTTCCAACTAATACATTTTCCAAACAAAGTTAAAAACTTATTTTTGTTTGTTTTATGTGTTTTTGCATAGGAAGTGGATCTTTTTGAGTTAAAATAAGATAGATAAGTGATGTTTGATGTATTATGTTGATTGGTTGAAATAATTAAACATGAGTTAAGTAGATTTGTAGATTTAACAAATAATTAGATTAAATCTAGAAGTTAGTTATAAAATGAACTTAGTTAACAAACCTAGGTTCAACTTGACTAAATGAACTTGAATGAACTAAAATGGATTAGATTGTTTAACTTTGATGAATTTGGCTAAGTTTAAGTTAATGTAAGCTCGAATGACATAGATCTTAGATATATAATGAATTAGTAATTAATCTAAGTCCAACTTGGCTTTATGAACTTCACTAAGCTAAAATGAATTAGATTGATATAGTTTAATCACCTTGGCTTAGTAAATGACTTAAATGAATAATTCTAATCAATTTGGCTAAGGTTAAGCTAAAATGGGTTAATAGCTAATAATTAGCTTAGATGAATGAATTAGGATGATCTTTGATTAATATGGGAAATATGTTGTTTCAAAGGTGTGTTTGCTTAAGAAATAGATGTTTTTGTGAATGAATTCCTTGATTAAGCTTTTGTTGATAAAATACCATAAACAAAGTGAAAAGAAACACTTTGACAGACAAAGGAGAACTTTCCATATTTTGGCGGGGCGATATTCGCAGCCATAGTGGGGTTCCACATTAGTGTCTGATCAAATAGGGTTAATAAAAGTTTGAGAAAGTGGATTAGTAGTTTAGTTTAGTTTCTTATATGGGTTCTTTCCTTGACAGAAGTGGATATCTTATTTATCTTCTGAAATTCCTTCCAAGGCTATGTTTGGATTTCATATTCAAGGTACACAGTAACTTGCGTGATGATTGATAGGATAGGCATCCTAAATGGATTAAGAACTTAAAGACGGCTTAATAATTGATGAGTGTTGGTTGTGCTTTACGTCGTTGAATCCGGATCCGGGGAGCGACAACCTTGTCATGATGCAATGGCACGGTAGTTTAGGCACTTAGCCCAATCTTTTGTCATGATGCAATGACTCAAATCTATGATGCAATGATTCACCATGATGCAATAGCGATTTCTTTTATTGGCTAAGTGGGTAGCTAATAGGGTTAACTGTATCGGTATATTCTCTACTTAGGCTCGGGGGGAAATAATATGTTTTAGTTCACGTGTATGGGACCATTGAACTAATTGATGTTATAGACCGGGATAAGTGGAGTATATAAAGGAGTGTGAACCTTAGATGATGCTATTAATATTCTTTATCGGTTAGATATAGGAGATATAAATATCCGGTCTATCTATATCAACCCCCCGAGCAGCTGATGTTACTCAGGACCCCCAGATTACCATTGGCTTGTTCCGGAGTGTGAGTGCTCCATTGTTGATTTGTTTATTTGTTTATTTTAATGAAAAGATAATAACTTGTGGATTGATGCATTGCATTTAGTTAAGCTCACGTGCCACTCCGTGTTTGATTGTGTTGCTGTGTACTAGACTTCGGCTCATTTTTGTTGTTGTTATTCTTTTTACAGGTTTGGTTGTTGATAAAGATGATGTTGATGAAGTTGATAATTATGAGTTCTTGTTGATGTTGGTAATGATGGATGATGAGATGATGATGTTGTTGTTGTTGATGATGTCGTCTCGGGTTTTTGGGTGCTTCTGTGGACTCAAGAAGGATTGTAGATGAGTGATGCGAGTTAGGAGCGTTGAGTAGTTTAGTTGTTTTGTTTCTCCTTTTGTTTATTTTATAGAGACTGGATTTATTTATAAATTTGTATTTTCATTCAAAAGGGCTTGTTAGTGCCCATCTTTATTAAATAAGCTTTTGCAAATATTTGTTAAGTAAAAGTTTTTCCACTTGTAATAGTGAAAGTTTGAAATGCTTTTATGTAGAAATGTTTTTATTAAAGTTTATTTTTCCACTGCTAAATCCAGTTATCTGAAAATCTAACTAAATGATTTCATAACCTAAAATCGAATAGCAATGTTCAACATAAACACCTTCTTTTAAGACAACCTCACGTATAATTCGGAAGAGTTATACGTGGTTGGGGATTTGGTGTGCTTAATTTGAGAATTGAGCATGTCGGGTCTTTACATACTTAATCAAATAAATGTTATATTTTAGGTTTCTGACACAAATTTGAGCAAATGGAATGTCTTGAAATGAAGAAAATCAATGCAAGATAATTTGGATCAAAGAAGTTGGCAACTTTTGCAACACAGAAGTATACGCTGGCTATGGACTAGGCTACGCCATCAACGTGACCTTCAACGAAAAACCTCAACATGGGAGAAGGATCAAGTCTGCACTACCAGCCTCAAATGCAGAATAACCCCGCATGTATTGTAGGATTCAGCGCCGGCAATTCAGAGGTTTACACCACTGGTGTTTGGCCGGTTCACAAAATGAACAGTACTTTAATTGTAAATGCTGAAATGCATTCTGGAAGCGTTCTTCAAAGCGTTTGAACTTCTTCAGCTTACATCGGACTCTTAGTCTTCTACGCCGCTGATAAGATCATATTTTGTACAAATCTTGATTTGTTTTGATTAAATTTTATGTTTCAGGACTAATTTGGATAAAGAAATCAAAACAAGTGAATTTGAATTGAAAAGAGAAAAAAATTGAAATCCAAGGCCGTTTTAGCACAGCCAGCTTTGCCCAGCACAAGTTAAACAACATTCAAAGCCGCCTCAAAGCTGCCGGCGTAGAAGATGAAGAAGCCAGCGTAAATGAAGGCCGGCAGCCCAGAACTGAAACATCACCAGCTTTGAAGGAGTTTCATATTAAGCCGGCATGAAAGCCGCCGGCCTTGAGGCAGTGTACATGGAAGAATTGAAGAGACATGAAGCTATCCAACACTTGAAGGAAAATGAAGCAACACATCTGTTGGAATGCCTACGTCGGTGTTAAAGCCGCCGGCCTTGTGACGGCGTTCGTTATAAATCAGCCCAACACTTCATTTCTAACTACATACGGGCTAGATCTACGTTCAAAGCCGCCGGCGTTGAAGTGGCCTACATTGTAACAGATATTGATGGCTGCCAGTGTACTGCCTGCGCAAAAGACAATTTGAAGATACGCCGCCTATAAGCCGCCGGCGTAGGATCCATAACGGCCGGCGTACATTGAGAAACAGCAAAGCTCATTAAATGTTTTTCACGAAATTTTTCCTATAAATAGGAGGTCTTCTCCTCACATTCAGAATCATCCAAGCAACCAAACATCCAGTACTACAAGTAGCTTTAGAATATTTAGAATAGGCATTTCATAAGAGATTTTGAAGAGATTGAAGTTATACAAGATTTGCAAGTGAAGCTTTAGTATTTTGAATTGGTGATTTCTAATCTTATTCTTTTTATGCAATTCATATACTTGAATATTCTGATCATAATGAAATCATTTGCAATTTCTTATTTGATTGTTGAATCATCATCCATGAGTAGCTAAATTATTTTTGTGGGAAGTTGATGAAGCTTTAAACATGCTAAGATGATTTTTGAATCCATGTTATAGGATATTTAGAATCATGAAATATTCATATTGAATTCTGATTATTCATCATGTTTTGGTGTATAACAATTCTAATAACTCGGAAGGAAAATTAGTGTTCACATGAATTCATAAATTAAGATTAAATTGCAATTGCGGAAGCGGCGTAGTTTAATCTAGTTTAGAAATTGTCCATGAATATTAATGCAATGTTTTATGTTGATTTCTCACTAAGGAATTAGGAGATTTTAATATAAAGTATTAGTCAATTGTAGAATCGGGAGATTTATAATTGTAATTTTGATTCCACTAATGATTTATTTAACGGAAGTTATTGAATTATTTTGTGATTTAAAAGGTTTTCAAACTTTGTTTTAAATCTTGATAATTTCTTATGAATGTTCATGAATCTAATTATCATTATAACATGAGTTCAAGTTGATTAGTAATAGTTTAAAGTGGATTCTACTCCTTCCCACACTTTTCACCATATCCCTCTCTTTAAAAGCTCATTGCATTTCATATAGATAATTAGTTAGATAAGTTAGTTTAAATTAATCATTTTAAAAAAGATCAATTGCCTAGATATTAGTATTAGTTGATAATTGTCTAGTAGTTAGTAAATCCTTGTGGGATCGACACTTTATTCATGCTATATTACAATAGAAGACCTAGTGCGCTTGCTAGAAATATGCTTTAAAATTCAATACTTATCACAACACATCAGCCGCAGGCCTTCAGCCTATGCACAAAGGGAACCGAATTCAAATTTCAAAAGCCGTCGTCAAAGCTATTGCAACACAGCCAGCGTAGAGTTTTTGAAATTTTCTGAAAATCAATGAACGCCGGCTATATCTGAATCTAAGCCGCCAGCGTAAAAGATGGCGTTCCTTCTACACTATCCCAATGCTTATGAATACTGGCAGGATACATTTTTTGGATCTGGCATTTATGTGAACACCGGCAGTATACGCTGCCGACGTAGGAAGTGTAACAGCTAACGTACAACACAGAAACCTTCGAATTTCCAGACTTTGTTCTATATATTGCGCGAACAGAACTCAATGAGATTCATTCCAGAGCTTCCATAACATAAAATTAGAGAGATTTTTGTTCTAAGATGAGTGGCTAATTTTCTCATTTTCTAGCCAAAAGGATTATTGTAGATTCGATTCTTCAAAATTGTGAGATCTAAACAATTTTAATTTTATAAATTTTTTATTCTAGATATTTGTGTATTCTCTGTTTGTCATCTTGTTGTTTTGCTGATTGTTATGAATTAGGATCCATTTGTTCAATCAACAAAGTGATAATCTATCATTTGGAATAACAAACTCGTAATTGTTTGCCTATTCTGATATTTGTGACACAATAGCATGGTTAATTATGAAATATATGATTAATCGTGTTATGAGAATATGCAATCTAATTTAAATAAGTCATGCCATTGATTTGTTAGTCAGAATTGATTGTCTCTTGTTTTTCATGCTTCTGACAAAGTAAACCTTAAGAACCTGTTTAGGGTTGTTTAGTCATAAAGAGAAATAATTAAAGAACTTATTTTGATTAACGAATTAGTAAGGAGAGATAGGTTGTTAAAGCTTGTTAGCAATCATAATTAGTTTGTCTAGATAAAGAATATAGATTTTTGAATCAATGATCAATTCTGAGAACCGAGTTACAATATACGTTTGGCTGGAAATCCCTTTTAATATTGAAAAACCTTAATAAATTTTTTTCTTGTTTAATTGAATTTTTTTTTTGAAATTCACAAACCCCCTTTATATCTTCTTATTCGTTAATCTAATAGGAATAGATACCACTAATTCCTGAGGTTCGACCCTGCTCATCACTAATTGCAAACTTTGAGAGTAGGATAAAAATTTGTTGGATTCGATACCCACCACCTAAGTGTTCTTTGCGTGAGTTGCTTGTTAGGGAAACACATGGAGGTGGATTAGTGGGACATTTGGGTGTGAAAAAGACTTCAAAAATATTAATGGGCATTTTTTTTTTTTTTGCCTAAAATGAAGCATGATGTGGAAGCTATTTGTGACAAGTGCATTGCATGTAAACTAGCTAAATCTAAAGTAATGCCTCATGGACATTATACCCCTGTACATGTGCCTAATCAACTTTAGATTGTTATTTCTATGGATTTCGTTTTAGTGTTACCTAAGTCTTAAAGTGGTAAGGATAGCATATTTGTTATTATTGATAGGTTTAGTAAGATGGCCTATTTTATTGCATGTTCTAAAACCAATGATGCAATACATATTGTTGAGTTGTTCTTTAAAGAGTGTGTTTGTATGGTTTGTTGAGATCCACTATGAGTTATAGGGATGTTAAGTTCTTAAGTCATTTTTGGCACACTTTGGATAATAAGCTAAGAACTAAACTATTGTTCTCTATTATTGCACATTCTCAAATGGATGGGCAAGCTGAAGTAGTCAATAAGACTCTTTCTACATTGTTGCATGATGTTATTCAAAAGAATATGAAATAATAGGAAAAGTGTTTGCCACATATTGAATTTTCATATAATAGGGCTATGCATTTTACTACATCTTATTCACCTTTTTGAAATTATATATGGTTTTAATCCTTTGACTCCCATTAGATATTTTACCTTTGTTCACTAATGATGTGCTAATCTTGATGGAAAGAAAAAGGTAGATTTGTTAAGGATTTGCATGCCAAAGTTCAGGCTACTATTGAGAAAAAGAATGAGCATTATGCAAGGAGCCCAACAAGGTTCATGTGAAAATTACCTTTGAACTAGGAGATCGGGTTTGGGTTCATTTGAGAAAGGAAAGATAAGTGTAAGTTGCACCCTAGAGAAGATGGACCTTTTTAAGGGTTGAAACGCATCAATGACAATGCTTATAAGCTTGATTTACCTAGTCGTTATGGTCATATTAGTGCTACTCTTAATGTTGTTGATTTATCTTTATATAATGTAGGATATTAGAGGACAAATCCTTTCGAGGAAGGAGGGAATGATGAAGATCAGGCATCAAAACTTAAAGAGCCTACCAAGTCCAACGATCCATTACAAGGAATTGGAGGTCTAATGATAAAAGCACAAGCTAAGCTAATGAAGGAAGCTTTGCATGGATTAATCATAGAATTTCAAGAGAAGAAGTTGTCCAGCAAGATTCTAAACAATCTCCTAAACTATTTAATATTTTACATAGAAGTGGAGATAAATTAGTCCTAGACATGGAAGATTAAAGCCGTTCAATTATTGAAGCTTCAAGCATGCTAATCTACATTTCATGATGTTTTTGGAGTTGATGAAGATTTTTGTGCTAAAAACACTACAATTTAAATTCTTTGGGTTATGTCTATACTTGGGGTAGTCCTTTTGGGCTAAGGATTATATATTTTTGGGATTTACATATTACTTTAAGTATCATTCAAAGGACTATATGAATTTTTGGCTTCTTAGGCAAGTTTATCTTTGCATTTTCTTAGAAGTCATTAATAGGTTGTTTTCCTTGATTATTGCTTTTCTGAGGTTAGTTAAATCAGCCTGTATAAACTTTTTGTATCTAGATTTTCAAATAACAATTGATGAATGAAAATATTTTCTTGAGAAATTCTTCCTTGTGAGGACTTTCTCTTAGTTCTTGTGAAAGAATTGAATCTTATTTTTCATCATAAAAACTTGGGGAGATCAACCCAATAACTTTGGTTCCATTAACATGTTTGGTTAGGGTCAAGTTCCTTTTGCTCATTTCAAAATGATCCTTAGGTTCTCTTCCATCTTTGATCACTGGGTCCTAAGTTCATATACCTGAGGTTTGCATAACTTATTCTTTATTCTGTAATATATAATTCTTTATTCTTGTAAAATAACAAAATTCTTTTGTGGCAAGATCAACTTGTTTTAGTATAGGGGAATTGCAAATAAAAAAATTCAAGTGTGGCAAACAACACCGAATCATGCCTTCTTAAACTCACTTTTCTAAGCCCTTATCACATTTACAATCTAGGCAACTCAAACGTCATGCTCCAAATGGTACCCTAAACGTAACAGTTCGCTGCATGCTAAACAAGACTTAGAAATCACTATCACAGTTATTCAAAAGTCTTGTATTAGATGTAAGCATTCCCTTACGACAATAGAATACATATGCAATTGGAGATGAATAGTTTAATTTTAATAAAATAGCATAAAAATATAAACCATAGATATCTTAGATCATTTACAAAATACTAAGGGACATTCCCCCGCAAAATAATAATCAAAGTAGGTATTATTTTTAATAACATCTTGAGCATTTAAGGTTTCCTATGAAGTCTATACAAAGCTAATCATAAACTTCTAAGAGGAACTCCTAACTTCACATTACTTGATTTGGCCAAGTTCGGGGACGCAACCATAGGTATGGGAATTGCATAAAATAGAAGCTATGGGGGCATAAGCTATGTTAGCTTAGTGAGCTTTACTTCCAAAATTAAATACTCAATCCAATAATGAAGCAAGCATGTTATGTTAAACAATCATATGGAATGCACAAGCACGTGAGCATACAATACATAAGACTTTTCGAGAGTCCTATGTTAAATGGATTTACGCCCTTCATTTGGGGTTAGGTGTTCCAAGCCCATATGACCATAGATTTCAATTTTTCTCTCATTTATTTAGTGGTGTTTTAGGTGCCCACCCACTCTTAATTATGTAGTTGATTCAAGTGGCTACTCCACTTCTATTTTAATTTAGGCGACCTCATGCCAATAACCAAGTTTTCAGGCGTACCCATTGCCTAGCTATTATGCCTTTTTCCCACAAAGGTATAACAACGAATGCAATGTAACTTAATATATGTTATGCATGAACAATTCAGGCGATCATAGAGATTTCAGACACTTTAATTCTATACTAAATCATATAAATATTCATAGCACTTCCCATTTTGATATTCTTATCATCAATTCAACCAAATAAAATTCACATGCACATTCCAATTTTATCTTGTCTTAATTCTAATGCCACTAACATTACAAGCAAAATCATAAGCATGTCATTTAAAAAAAGTGAACTCACTTGGCCATGGACACTGGTCTCTAGTAGTAGTAATCTAGAGAGAAGAATTCTTCCGATTCAAAGTCACCGGAACGAAACAAATACCCAAATGAGTATTACGAACCATAACTAATACCAACTTATTAAACAAAAACTCTTAAGTTCATAATTTTCGTAGTAGATGGAAATTTCAACTTAAAAAGGATATACATTATATGTACAAAAATTAGTGTCAATATAAGACACTACAAAATTACAAGTTGTTCTTGGTATAAAAAGATAAACTAAAGAGATCTTAAAGTCTTTTACACTTAGGCTTGTTTAACAAACCTCATATACAGAGAAATATATTTTAAACAAAAGCTTCTCCAAAAACCAAGGGCATTCAAGTCCTACTCGTCCCACTTGTCCATGAACCTCTCAAAATCTGACCCGTATCCTAGATCATCATACAACTCATCTTTAATACCTACAAAGTAGCAAAAGTGAGCCAAAGGTCAGTACACAACAACAAATATAAAAATGAATTGTCAAGCAAACTTAATTCGGATGAAATGCATCAACGATCAAGTCATTATTTTGTTAAGTTTTCTTTTAACAAAACAACAGTAGGGTATTCAAACCCCGGAATCACGCTCTGGGAATTTAGGGGTCTTAAGTAACAGCAGATACTCAGGAGTTGATATAAGCAGTCTGAATACTTATATCTCCTATATCTATTCCATAAAGTAATAGTGTAAGCCCTGGAAAATTTCAGCAAATAAGTCTAAGATGAACTTCGAAAATAAACCCTAAAAATCACTCCAAATTAAAATCGAATTTCAACTAGTCCAAAAACACGAGCGAATCCAGAAATTTCTGAATCTTGAGAAAAATAAGAATCCCTAAAAACAAAATAAGAACTCAACATACTTCAATTCCAAAACTACTACGTACAACAAATTCTATATTTAACTCCAACTTATAAAATCGGGTAATATAAAGCCCAAAAACAAATTATTAAAAAGTAAATAATGATTAACTTACGGAAATGAAACCCAATTAAAAAATTCTAAAAACGTTAAAAGATATTAAATACTTACAAAAACGAAATATAAAATAAATTTCTCAAAGTAAATACGTTGTATAAACATAAAATATTAGTTTCCAAATTGGCAAAGACGTAAACCGAAAAATCACCCAAAAACCCTAAGTGGATTACAATAGTTTAAGTCCGGCAATCTAGCGCCCTTAACCTAAGAGGTCGAGATGTAGTTTAAATATGTAGAATAGCTTGTAGTAATATAAGTTTGTTTAAAAATACCAGATTGGTAAATTTTTGACCTATTTCGAACCCGTTCGGATACAGACTTCGAAAAGCGTGTCCCAAGGCTCGAGATATAAAAAATATATCAATAGTACAGTTAGACTCGTAATTTCATAAGATTTTCAAATATATCAGTTATATAATTTTTCGGGTTATAAAAGTTACAATTATAACATTTTTATCGTATTTCCATTACTACTGGTAATTAATTAGCCTTTTGCACTATTCACTTTTATTTCATTACACAATTTTATTATTCTTATAAATTCTTATATTTTTAGATAAATATTTTATATATTATAGAAAATTTTGTTTTTCTAAAATTTAGTTAGTTCAGGCTTTGATGGGATCAGATTCTGTTTAAGACCCAATACTAAAAATAAAATAAATTAATTTAATAATTGGAAAATATTCCAAAAATATTTTTATTTTCATAAAATAAGTTTTTAGAATTTTTCGGGTTATAAAAATATCATTTATAGCCTCTATTCGCGTATTTTGATCATACCGGTAACATATTTGTTAAAATACTAAAATAATTCAAATAATTATTTAATTTTAATTATGAAAAATATACTACAAATATTTGGAATAAATTTTCTAATTTTTTTTTATTTTATTAAAAAGTACATTTACAACCCATACCTTCAAGTACACCTTACACATATCACTTCTTTTTTCACTTCAATCTTTCTACACTCTATCCCACACTTCATGGCAGATTTTTCTCCTTCTTTATGGCTGCCATTGTCCTTTATTTACTCTATTTTGACTAAATTAATTATTTTCCACTCCTTCTTAAAGAAGTTACATTACACATTTATTACACAATTCAAATTCAAGTCAAATTTCAACAAAATCCACTCTCTCTCCTCTCCATCTTTCACGTGCAGCTCTCCAACATTGGCTGCCCTTGTTTTATTTTTTTTCTCTCATTTATTCAATTAAAACACTCATTTTCTCTCTCTCCTTCATTTACTCCTTCTTTCCTTTTTTCATTCCTTAACCTTTTCTCTCTCTTTTTCCTCTCTTTTCTTCTTCTTCTTGTTCTTGTTTCTTCAAGAACCAAGCTGCCCCCACATCTTTTGTTAGCTTCCAACCATATTTCTTGAAGATTTTTAAGCAAATCTTCTTTTTAAAGCTTCCATAGGTGGTATAGGTAAAGTGTAATGAAGGTTTCTTGCATCAAATGACCTTCCATAAGCTTAAAAGCTTATGATGATGATGCCAAAAATGAAACTTTCCTCTTCTCCATTATTATTATCTTGTATCATAATCATTTTCTTGTTTAAAGTTGTTATATTTTGTAGATCTAACTTTTTTTAGCTTTTATTTTTGTTTATGCTATAGATCTTGCTATATGAGTTATTATTTTTGTTATTGCTTATGATTTATGCATATATTCCTCATTCACATGTGTTCATACATTTAAAACTAGTATAGAAAACTAGATCTAGTGTTTTGGAGTTCATAAATGCATTAGACTTTTGCTTATGTTCATGAACAACTTGTAGTGGCATGATGATAGTAGGAAAGTTGTAGGAAACTCAAGATCTATTTTATTTTTAACAAAAATCATTTTTGAAAATTCGGATGAAAAATGAACCATATTTAGAAAAGTTATTTTTCAACTTCAAAATATGTATTTTTCATCTAAAATGAAGAGCTTAGGGTATAGATAACATAAATGAGTGATTTTGATGAGCAAAGTTTAGATCTATGAGTTTAAAGTTTACTATCATGGGTTTCAATTAGATGTATGTTCATATTATGTGTAGATCTTAGATTTGAACTTGTACAAAAATTGTGAAATTTGTATTTTGGCAAGACTCCTATTTAAAAACCACTTTCCAAGTGTTAAAATGTAATTTTTACTTAAGATAATGAGGGCTTAATATATGTATATCATCAAGACTTCTTTTTACAAGAATCAAAAGTGATTTTCAAAAGTTATTTTCAAAATAAAAATCCTATTTTCGGATTTTGGCCAAGGCATACTTTAAAAACATGTTTTCCAACTCAAAAATTAAATTTTTATTTAAGAGATGAAAGGCTTTTAGGATAGGATATGTAAGAAATGGATTTTCATAAGTTTAGATAGGTTTTATCAAAAGATATGTCCAAAAATGAATTTTGTAAATTCGGATCCCAACCAAGACCGATTTTTAAAACCCATTTATCAACATCAAAACTCATGTTTTATGTAAAAAATGAAGTATATAGGTAATAGGTATCATTAAGTAGTGATTTTTGTAAGATGAAATGAGTTTTGATGAGATTAATGTATTAAACAAGAAATAGAATCAAGATGGGAAATTTTGAGTTAGTAGTCAATTTGTGAAATTCGTAATTTTGAATGAAGGCCATAAGAACACCTATTATCTGAGCTCAAAATGAAAGTTTTATGTAATGAGTGGAAGGTACCATAAGGTTTTAATTTTTAATGCATTAAACAAGTTTTTCCCAAATGAATCATTCAAAAAGTGGATTTTCTAAAATTCGGATTTTTGAGTAAATCATATTGGAAAACATATTTGCAAAGTGTAAAATGCAAATTTTTGTGTAAGAATGAAGTCCTTAGTGTTATGTATGATTGAGCCCTAATTTTCTAAATATCACATGATTTTTACTTAAAGGAATCACTCAAAAACCAATTTTTACCAAATTCGGATTTTGGAATCAACCCTACTTGAAAACATGTTTACAAAGTGTAAAATGGAAATTTTTATGTAGAAATGAAGGTCATAAGTAATATATATAATGAAGACTCAATTTTAACAAAAATAATTATATTTTCTTAAGTAACAAATCCAAAACAAATGGAAATGATCAAAGTTAGAAAACTAGATTTTTCATAAGTAATTGTTATTATAGTCTTGCAAAATAAAAAGTTATAAAATTTCCTTTTAGCAAAAATCATCAAGATCATACATACATTAAGCTCATCTCATGTCATTCATATTAGGAAATCACGCATATTGCATGTATAGCTAATTTATATAGTAGGAACATTACAAACATTTACGAAACTATTTTTCGAAATCGGAAACCGTTACTGATCAGATCTGATCCCTCTGTTCCGAGGCCTAAATGTTTTCAAAACTTGGAAATAATATTAGAATTAGATAGATCTTTCAAAGTAGATAGAAATCGATATATAATTTACGAGATTCCAAGTTAAAATGACCAAGTTATGGCAGTTTTAAGTTGGAATTCCCGCTTAGGACGACAATTATGAATTTGATAGTTCGTATAAAATCGTTTGGATTAGTTTGAGTTGAAATACTTATTAGATTATTTCTTCCTTTTTAGGTGATCCCGAATCCGACGATTCCCTACCACCAAATTATTATTACTAGAAGACCGGTGATCCAATGGCCGAGTGAGTTTTCTCCTTATTTTGTTACCTTGTTTGTGCTTGTAGCTAGTTGCATTAGAAGTATAGGAACAAGATAAAAATCGACATGAATGGAGATGGGATATATGATGAGACTGTGATGAATGTATGCCAAAGAATACTAAAGCATATCAAAACCACGATTTGATTGGATAACTGCACTGTTCACATTATTTCCATTATATGTATGATATTGGTTGGTCAGTCTAAAGCATGTATGAATATTTTGACCTAAGCAAAAATTAAATTGGTCATACATTGCATCGGACATATTGCATTGGTAGCATACCACTCCTACGTAGGTCGATCGGTATGGCTCGATGACTCGTTGGGATGACGAACTCGGTATCAGAGCTCATTCAGAGGTACTAAGGCGCATGTAGATGCATTCCTTAGATGAGCCTAGCCGAGTCGAGTGCTAAGAGCTGAGGGCTTGGAGACTAGATGCGGTCGCGTCGACTTCAATACCATTCCTAATCCAAGATACGGAGGGCGTAAATCCGTTCTGTATGTGGGTTCCGGATACCCATGCATAATTCCTTGCTCACGTGTTTGTTCATACATAGTATATGATTGATTATAACTTGCTTGTTATGGTATGGAATTAAGGAAATTCTCACTAAGCTAGTGTAGCTTATACCCTAATAGTTGTTTAAATGAATAGGTTATCTCAAGAATGCTAAATGGCGACCGTGATGGTTGGAGCCGAGTATGACTTCGGGATTTTGACAAAGAATAAGAATGTTTGAAGTTATCAGCTAGTTTTATAATTTGTCTTGTAATAGTTTACGTAGGGAAGTCTGTGGATGAATGTAATTGAAGTTTAATGATTTGTATTTTGAAGTATAGTGATTTGCATCTAAAGTATAGTAAATTATATTTCCTTTACATTGTTACTCAAGTATACCAATATAAAATGTATCACTCCAATGTGTCTCCTTTATATGTTAGATGCCTTGTACATAGTATGGAAGCCTTCGCGTGACTAAGGTGGTCATTCTTAGGCTTTAATATTGTGTACAGCGGACTGCAACGTTTAGGGTACCCTTCGGAGCATGACAAATGGCTTCATTTAAGGCTCAAAAGACGTTGCCCGACTCTACTTAAACTCAGTCCACAACATAAATCTAGTTCACAAGTCCTCATAAACTTTGAATTAAACCATGACATTTCCCCCTTAGTTTAAGCAAACATTACTCGGATACTATTATCCCCATCAGCTATCCGCTTAACCACAAATGAATCTCTATTGCATCATAGCATACCATTGCATCAGGATAAAGTCATTGCAACATGACTTAACTTAAAAGCGCCTAACTAACATATCATTGCATCATGACATGTTTGCTGCTCCTCGGACCAAAATAAACAGTGTAATAGACATCCAGTTCATCAAAGTATTAAGCCGAATCGAATTAAATCAATTTTAGTAATGCCTATTCCTAGCATACAAGCAAGATATTGCATACATCTACACAATAGTGTATTACTATATTCACTCGGAGGGGAATTAATTGAAGAAACTTTAATTGAAAAAGGAATATCAAAACAAATCAATAATCGAATGTAGAATATATATACAACACATAATTCTAAGTTAACTATACGAAAAGATTCAATGAACTTAACATATAGCTTTAACATTTAATTCATACATAAAACATGTTTATATAACTTATAGGTTCATTAGAAGACCATATATGAAGCAAGGAAGGACAATTGAAGAAGGTTGAAATTGTAAAAACTCAAGGGATACATGTAAAACCCGGTTTTTCTAGTAACCAAGATAACTCGAGAACTGGAAACCAAAACCCTAAGCCGGAATAGCTTAAGACTAGAGTGAGAACTAGGAACCCTAAATCCGGCTTTTTCTCGGTTTCCAATTAAGGAACTTTTATAAGAAAATTTAATCTTGAATATAGTTATTGATTATATTTCAAACCAAGAAAAGATCAGGTTTTGAGAAAATTTCAATTCCAGGCTCTCCCGAGACCCATTACAGAAAAGCGTACCCCAGAACTTAAATTTCAAAAATTTACTTGTGAATACTCTTTTGAATTGAAATTAAATAAGGATTTCAAAAATATGAATTTCATAATTTTTTCGATTTATGAAAAATACAGTTATAGCCTTTTTATTCGTATTTTCTTACTATCGGTAATTAAGTTGTCTTGATTACTATTCATTACTATTCACAAGTACATGGTGATGCTCACAGGAGAATGCTCCATGATTTTGTAGAAAAGTCTGCCACATTTGCCTACCAAACGAAGAGATCAGGAGAGTTTTACTGTTCCTTGCACTATAGGAAAATTTTATTTTGATAAAGTACTTATTAATTCTGGTGCAAGTATTAATCTTATGCCTTTATCCATTTTCAGGAAATTAGGACTTGAAGAATGCAAGGAGACTCATGTAACCTTGCAACTTGCAGATAGAAGTGTCAAATACCCACGTGGTATTGTTGAAAACGTTCTGGTGAAGGTTGACAAATTCATATTTCCTATAGACTTTATAGTCTTGGAAATGGATGAAGATCATGAAGTCACAATGATTCTTGGCAGACCATTCCTTGCAACCGGTAAAGCATTAATTGATGTGGAACAAGGTAAACTCACTTTAAGGGTAGAAAATGATCAGGTAACTTTTTAATGTTTACGATGCAATGAAAAGATTTGATAAAGGTTCCTGTTATACTATTGATGCTGTTGATGAGTTTATCTCTGAGTTTGTTGAAGAAAATGTAGGCATGGAGACTATGGAATCTGTTTTGAGAAATCTTGATGATTGGAGTGATGATGAGCAAGAAGAAGAAGTTGAGAAAGTGCACCAAATCAAAGGAAGATATTATGAGGAGCTAGGCACTAGTGAAAACAAGCCAGTACCATCATTGATACAGCCACCAACTCTTGAGCTTAAACCCCTTCCTTCACATTTAAAATATGCTTTTCTAGGAACTGGAGATACTTTGCCAATAATGGTTTCATCTTATTTGACAGGTGAACAAGAGCAGCAGCTGCTTGAAGTTCTAAGAAGCATCAAAAGAAGCAATTGGATGGACTATTGCTGATATCAAGGAATTAGCCCTAACATTTGTACTCACAAGATCTTGATGGAAGCTGAGTACAAACCAACCGTTCAACCACAGAGAGACTCAACCCAACACTTAAAGAGGTAGTAAAAAAGGAAGTTTAAACTCCTTGATGCAGGTATTATCTATCTTATCTCTGATAGTAAGTGGGTAAGTCCAGTTCAAGTTGTGCCAAAGAAAGGTTGTATGACTGTTGTGAAAATGAAGAAAATCACTTGATTCCTACTCGTACTGTAACTACTGGGTGGAGTTTGCATCGATAATAGAAAATTAAATAATGCCACAAGAAAAGATCACTTTCCCCTCCCTTTCATTGATCAGATGTTAGAAAAACTTGCAGGGCATGATTACTATGCTTTTTAGATGGTTATTCTGATTACACACAAATTTCTATATCTCCATGATGGACCAAGAAAAAACCACTTTCACATTGTCCCTATGACACTTTTGCTTTTAGGAGTATGCCCTTTGGTCTTTGCAATGCACCTGCAACTTTTCAAAGGTGTTGATGGCTATTTTTTCTGACATGCTTGAGAATTTTATTGAAATTTTTATGGATGATTTTTCTGTTTTTGGAAAGTCTTTTGAAGCATGTTTAGAAAACTTAGCTTGTGTTCTTCAAAGATGCAAAGACACAAATTTGATTTTAAATTGGGAAAAATGTCATTTATGGTAAGAGAAGGGATTGTTTTGGGTCACAAAGTTTCAGTTAGAGGAATTGAAGTTGATAAGGCAAAATTGAGATCATTGAGAAATTACCACCACCAACCACTGTTAAGGGAGTTAGAAGTTTTTTAGGACATGCAGGTTTTTATAGAAGATTTATTAAAGATTTCTCAAAAATTTCTAAACCCCTTTGCAATCTTCTTGAGAAAGATACAGTGTTTGATTTTGATGACAATTGTTTGCAGGCATTTAACTTATTAAAGGAGAAGCTCACATCTACCCAGTGATTATTGCACCTGATTGGGAGCTGCCTTTTGAACTTATGTGTGATGCCAGCGACTTTGCTGTAGGAGCAGTATTGGGTCAAGAAGAGGTAAGTTATTCATGTTATATACTATGCTAGTCGGACTTTAAATGAGGCTCAAAGAAACTATGCCACAACTGAAAAGGAACTTCTTGCTGTTATATTTGCTTGTGACAAGTTTAGGCCTTATCTGATAGGATCTAAAGTCATAGTATATACTGATCATGCTGCTTTGAAATACTTGTTTGCTAAAGCTGATGCAAAGCCAAGGTTGATTAGATGGATATTGTTGCTGCAAGAATTTGATCTTGAGATTAAGGATAAAAGGGAACTGAGAATGTGATTGCTGATCATTTATCTAGACTAGAATCTGATAGTTAGATATTCCTATCAATGAAAAGTTTCCTGATGAACAATTGCATGCAGTAGACATCCTAAATTTGCCTTGGTATGCTGATTATGTCAATTATTTGGTTAGCAAAATCATTCCATATGGTTTGTCATATCAACAAAAGAAAAAGTTTTTGCATGATGTGAAAAGCTATTTTTGGGACGAACCGTATTTGTTCAAAAAATGTGCTGACCAAGTAATTAGACGTTGTGTGCCTGAATCTGAACAGCTTAGCATTATTGAGCATTGTCATTCAAAAGAAGCTGGAGGTCATTTTGGTCTTCAAAGGACTGTAGCTAAGGTCTTATCATCTGGATTTTATTGGCCTAATTTGTTTCGTGATTGCAGGAAATATTTATTGTCTTGTGCTCAATGTCAAAGAACTGGTAATATTTCCAAGAAACATGAATTACCACAAAACAATATCTTGGTAATTGAGCTTTTTGATGTGTGGGGAATTGACTTCATGGGTCCTTTTCCCTTCATCTTTTTCAAACAAATATATACTTGTGGCAGTTGATTATGTTTCAAAATGGGTGGAAGTTGCTTTACAAACAAATGATGCCCGAGTAGTTTTAAAATTTTTGAAAAAGAATATTTTTACCAGATTTGGGGTGCCTAGAGCTATCATTAGTGATGGGGGATCACATTTTTGTAACAAGCAATTTGAAAAGCTTTTATCAAAATATGGTGTTACACACAAAATTGCTACCCCCTATCATCCACAAACAAGTGGACAAGTTGAGGTATCCAATAGGGAGATCAAAAGAATTTTGGAAAAAACTGTTAATGCATCTAGAAAAGATTGGTCTTTAAAATTAGATGATGCATTATGGGCTTATAGAACTGCTTTTAAAACCCCTATTGGAATGTCCCCATATATGATTTTTTGGTAAATCATGTCATCTTCCTGTAGAACTTGAGCACAAGGCATATTGGGCCATTAAATTCCTTAATTTTGATGAAAAAGCTGCAGGTGAGAAAAGATTGCTTCAATTGAATCAATTGGATGAATGGAGGAATGAAGCTTATGAGAATTCTCGTATCTACAAGGAACGAGCGAAGAAATGGCATGATAGAAACATAATCAAGCGGGAGTTTTTGCCTGGACAAAAAGTTTTACTCTATAACTCCCGTTTGAAGTTGTTTCCAGGAAAGTTGAGATCAAGATGGTCAGGACCGTTTGAGATTGCCAAAGTTTTTCCCTATGGTGCTAGAATTGAAAACTGATGATAATCGGACTTTTAAGGTGAATGGGCATTTGCTCAAACATTTTTATGAAAGGGAAAACCATGATAGTGCTTCCACTGTCATGAATTGAAGGAACCATGAAAGGAATTGGAAAAGTCGGGCTAAGCGACTCTAAACTAAGCGCTTCTTGGGAGGCAACCCATGTTTAATTGTAGATATTTTAATTGTTTTGTTTTTACTAACTTTGTTTTTAGTGTGGACAGGTATTTAAAAAAAATTGAAAAGCTGAAAGCCGGCTCAAGGCTGCCAGCCTTGAGCCCGCTTGGAAAATCAAGGAAAGCGGTTGTAAGCCGCCGCTTTGAGCTAGCGTAAAAGTCAGTACAGGAGTAGGTGAGCACCGCAGAAGAAGGGCAAGGGGAAGCTAAAGGCCGCCGGCTTATGTGCTAGCGTTTGGAACAACATTTACACCGGCTTGAAAGCCACTGGTGTTTGGGCAACGTATGTTGAAGATTTCTTGGGTTTTGAAAATTCCCGATCAAAGCTGGCACTTGGGACTAAAAGCCGCCAGCTTTGAGTCGGCGTAGACCTGTACGCCAACAATGTATATTGGTAAGCTGCTAGCCATTTGCTCTCGGCATGAATTTATTTTACTTACACCGGCAGGTAAGCCGCCGGCGTACATGACAGAAATGCCGGCGTACGTTCTATAGAATTGCATTTAACAGGTACGATCTCTCTCTCTCTTTCTCATTCCTCCATATTCACTCTCTCACTCTCACTAACGAATCCATTGCTCATTTCCCTCCTCCACTGCGTTTAATCCAGCTTCCAAGTAAGTTACACTGATCTTTGCTCTTAGTTCTCAGCTTCAAATCCATTACATTGCATTATATATATTCTGTCGATTTGGGTATGGATTGCTGACATTGATATTGATTTCGGCTCTTGATTGATTTGATTAAGTTGGATGATTCTGACAGTCTGTTGAAAGTGGATTTCGGTTCCATACATTGTTATTGCAAGTTATGTTGTGTTGATCCATGATTAACGTTCAATTGAAAAATTAAGGTTCTTAAGCTTATAGGAAGTTGAAATTTCGAAAACTGGGGCTTTGATGATTGGACTGCAATTTGATGCTTAACATGAACTTTTATACTAGTTAGTAGTTCCAATTGATGAATTGTGCTCAATTCAGTATAAAAGTGTTTTTGGGACTTTTAATGCAAAATTTTGTTTGAAAATTTTGAAATTCCAACGTTCAATTCTAAGCTGGCCAATCTAAGCTGCCAGCTTTCATTTTGTTTTGCAAGTGTAAATGCTCCATTCAATTCCATGATCAATAGCTTCACTTAATTATATGCCTATGATCTCCAAATTGTTTAAAATTATGTTTTAGGCATAAATTGGGATTGTAGTCATTAAAATTGTGCATTCCTTGTTCTAATTAAGTTCAAATTATTTGTAGGAATGGCTCCTAGGCAAAAACGACGAAAGGCTACAGACGCCTCTACATCTGGTTCTCATACCAGAGATCTGCTATCCAGTCAGCAATATGCAAATGATAGGAAAAGGAGACTAGTGAAGATGGACTTCCTAAATACTCAGTATTTGGATTGGTGCCTACTGGATGAGTTTGGGATTATTGATAAGATCATAGAGATGATCCAAGATCTAGCTTGGATCCGGTTATTTGATATCAAGAAGCCTGCATACAAGAACTTGACTATTGAGTTCTTGTCCACTTTGAAAAATATCCCAGATAGAGCTGAGTCCACTTTTCAGTTTCAGGCATATGGACAGATTAGGGAGGTCAAGTTAAAGCAAATGGGCAAGATACTGGGATTATATGATGAAGAAGAGGATAATAGGAATCTGCCTAACAGTTGGCTTGAGAGGGATGATCACATGACCCATGAGGCTTATTGGTTTCAGCTGGTTGCTCTTCATAGAGCAAATGAGCCTTTCGTCCCCTCCAATTCATTGGCCACATCTTTTCGTGCTGTCGAGCACACTCTACTCCACCATATTCTTGCACACCCATGAGTTGCAAGAAGACTAGTCACAATAAGGTAACTAGTTTCGACATGTTTTATTTGTTTAGCCTTATTAGAGGCTACAGGATTGATCTTGGGGTGGAGATAGCGAATTTCATCTATAGGCAGGCAGATGATACCAGGACTCGAGTCATGTGTTGTGGTGGCTACATCACTAGATTACTGAAGGGGATGGATATTTTTGAGCCTCCACAGGATGATGAGATATTTAAGTGTAGAAAGATCTCATCTGCACCATTTCGAGGCTGGGGATTGCTGAAAAACCTCAGAGGAGCTCAGCCACCGGTACTGGAGGAGATTGAGTTCCAGGATATCTTTCCTAGAGATGCCCCATTTGAGATCCCATCCACATCTACTCCTCCTCCTCCTGCAGGTACTTCTTCCACATATGGTATGGACCAGTTTAGGCTAGATGTTGAGGAGCTGAAAAACAAAGCCAGGAGCTCAGGGATCGACAGGAGAAAGAAAGGAAGAAAAACAAGAAATTTAGAAAGTCTATCTTTGAGGCGTTGAAGACGGCTATCTGCTACTTGAGCCCAGAGACAGGGGCTGGGATGACATACGAGACTTCCTCTGAGTCACATTACACAGATAGACTCAGTTTGGAGCATACACACACAACCAGCCCAGGAGACACTCAAAGACATATTCCTGAGGATAGCAGCAGAGCCAATCCAGGGCCAGAGAGCTAGAGATCCTGCTAGCTCTCATTTGATCTTTATTGTTATTTATTTTTTTTATCTTGG
The DNA here is from genome assembly GCA_024138025.1 of Combretum micranthum. Taxonomy (NCBI): domain Eukaryota; kingdom Viridiplantae; phylum Streptophyta; class Magnoliopsida; order Myrtales; family Combretaceae; genus Combretum; species Combretum micranthum. The sequence continues at coordinate 152,504 of JAMXBD010001596.1, forward strand.
CCTGTATATATATTGAGCACCCAAGATCCTGTGGGTAGACTCTTTTATTTACGCTTTCTGCTTTTATTTTTGTTTTTGTTTTTCTTTTGTAGTGATTACAGGAAACCAACAAAGCAAAAATTCTCTTGCAATGCAAATTTTGATGACTGTGAAACAACTGAATTCAGGGAAGTATCAAATTCTTTTTCTTATTCCTTTCCTATGATTTAATTTGTTGCAAAACAGTGAGGACACTGTTTAGTTGAAGTGCGGGGGAAGGGATAAATTGCATGAAGTGTTGAATTGAAGTGATGAATATGATCTGTTGTTGTTATTTATATTTGAAAATTCCCAACTTGTATTTTTGGTTTGAAAGCAAATTATGGGGAAATTCTGCCAAAATTTTTCAAAAATCTCTTAAGAATTGGAGATAGTACAAAGAAAAGACTAAAAGCAATGAAATTAACTTGTAAAAGTATCTTATTCACCTGCTGTTGTGATTGGTTTACTAAGTTAAAATTAAGTGGTAAAATCCTTAAGAAACAAGTTTACTTTATTTTTAACTTTGGAATTGGAAATTTAAGAGCTGGTCGAGTCCTTTTGTGAAAAATAAACAGGTTACTTCTAGAAAATTTTAGTTTGTATATATTCTTTGAATTATAACACTTAGTGAAAGAGGTAGAAGAAACTTTTAAATTTAGTGATCCTTTATAAAAATAAGTCTTTGATATTGTTATTGCATTCAAAAAGAAAGAAACAAGCATAGCCACTACTCCTCTGACTTGAAATTTTGAGTTATGAGTATCTGAACTTGAATGTTAAAGTGAGGAAGAGTTCTTAGGGTATTTTGAAACCTGGTCACTTAGGTGATGAGCCTGGGATGTGCCGACTCAATGGAACTCACTATAACGAGAAGGGAAGAAAGGCAAAAGTTCAATTCATGAGCTTTGAAAAGCAGAAAGATGGAGGCAAAAACCTCCCAAAAAGAAAATAAATGCTTGAAAAAGAAAAAAAAAAATGAATGCAAATATGCAGATAAAGGAGACTTATAATAAAAAAGGAGAAATTCTAAGGAAAAAGTAGATACCACATGTTTTCATTTAGTATTACTTAGAATATATATATAAAGCTAAAAGTCCAATGAAGTTTAAATGAGTATTTTTCCTTAGTGGATTGAGTATTTGCTTTTGTATAGAATGTTCTTTTGTTAAAAGTTGAGATTAAAACTTGTTTTGTTTGGATTAACTCCTAAATTTTAATTATAGTACTCTAATCACAAGAAATTGGTATGGTTAGAGCAATAGATAGAAGAAAAACAAGTTAAAGAAATTGTGATTAAATTGGGAAAAGTTGTACTATCTATAAGAGATTTTATTTTGTTCTTCATTATTTTGCTTAAGGACAAGCAAAAGTTCAAGTGTGGGGGAATTGATAAGATCATATTTTACACAACTTGTTGATATTCATAAGAGCTAGAATGGATATTTGTTTTGATTAAAATTCATGTTTCAGGAATAATTTGGACTAAGAAATCAAAACAAGAAACTTTGGAGAGAAATTTGGAAAAATTGAAGGATACGCTAGCAATTCATACTTCAAAGCAGCCGGCGTTCAGACGGCTTATCCTCAAGGCCGTTGCTTACACTGCCAGCTTTGCCAGCCTTTGAATCAACCAACTTTACGCCGCCTCAAAGCCGCCGGCGTAGAAGTTGAAGAGGCCAGCGTACACGAAAGGCCGGCAGCTCAGACTTGAAAAGTCACAAGCTTTGAAGGAGTTACAACATACACCGGCTACTAAGTCGCCGGCGTTGAGGCAACGTAGGTCACAGATTTGAAGCGATATGAAGACAATACTTGCTTGGAGGAAATTGAAGAGATAAATCTGTTGGAGTATCTAGGCCGTGTGTTAAAGCCGCCGGCTTTGGGGCAGCTTCGTTATAAATTGGCCGAACCTTTCATTTCTCATCACATACGCCGGCTAGATCTACATGTAAGCCGCCGGCGTAGATGTGGCCTACACCTGCAGCCGAAGTTGAAAGCTGCCCGTGCACGGCCTGCGCAATGAAGAAATTGATGATACGCCATCTGTAAGCCATCGGCGTAAGATCCATAACTGCCGGCGTACGAAGTGAAACAGCAATTTACATTTATTGCTTTGCATGAAATTTTTCCTATAAATAGGGGTTCTCCCCCCTCCAACAATAATCAACAAGCAATTTACATTTATTGCTTTGCATGAAATTTTTCCTATAAATAGGGGTTCTCCCCCCTCCAACAATAATCAACAAGCAGAAGCAAAGTAGTATACTTGAGTATAGAAATAGTCTAGCATTTCATAGAGATTTGTGAGAGAAATTTGTAAGCTTTCAAGAATTGTAATTGAAGATTGTGATACTTGAATTGGTGATATCTATTCTCTTTCTTATGCAATTCATTTATCTGAATTATTTGTTTATAATGCTATCAATTACATATTTTTATTTGATTTTTGAATCATCATTCATGAGTAGCTAAAAGTTTCTTTGTGGGAAGTGATGAAGTCCTAATTTTGCTAAAATGATTCTTGAATCTATATTATAGGATTGTTAGAATTATGGAATATTTGTATTGAATCCTAATTATCATTTTATTTCTGATCGAAATTGAATTGATGAGAATTTTGATGATTTGGAAAAAGAATTAAGATTCATAGGAATTCATGAATTGAAATTAAACAACATTTGTGGAAACAATCAAGTTTGATTTTAATTTAGAAATTGTTCCATGTACTTTTAATTTCTCACTAAGGAATTAGGAGAAGTTAATTTAGGATATAAGATAATCATAGAATTGGAAGATTTATGATTATAAATTAGATTACATTGATAATTTGTATAGCGGAAGCTAATAGATTATTTTATAGTTCACTAAAACTTTGTTTTGGTCTTTACAATTTCTTACAAATATCCATAATCCTAATTGTTCATATAATATAAATTCAGCATGATTAGTAAAGATTAGGATGGATTCTTTTCCTTCCCACATTCATCTTATATAAAATCTCTCACATTCTCATTTGCATTCATAGTAGATATAATTTAGCCAGTTAATTGATACACTTTGATTACCTAAATATTAGTATAAGCTAATACCAATCTAATAATTAATTTAGTCTCTGTGGGAACGATACTCTACTCATTCTATATTACTTGATCAAGACCCAGTATACTTGCTAGTAGTATCTGAAATTTTATATACACATCCCATTCAGATCAATGCCCTGAGCAGAAAAAATTATGGAGAAGTAGCTACCTTGCTCATGAATAAGAAGGAGCTAATAAAGGAATTTGAAAGAATGAGTATCGAATTCATAGGGCAAAGTGTGGAAGCGGAAATCGCTAGCCTGGTCATGGAACCCACCTTAGTGGAAAGAATCAAGGAGGCCCAACGATATGACAAGACGATCGGAAGATTAAGGGAGAGGTACAAGAAGGAAAATACACCGATTTTACCATAGATGAGGATGACGTGGTAAGAATGAAAGGAAGGTTATGTGTCCCAGATGATGAGGATATGAGGAAGGAAATCATGAATGAAGCACATCATTCAGGATATACCATGCATTCGGGAGGAACTAAAATGTATCAGGACCTAAAGAGCCACTACTGGTGGAACGGAATGAACAGAGACGTGGCAGATTTTGTGCTAAAGTGTCCCGCATGCCAACGAGTGAAAGTGGAGCACCAAGGACTTGGAGGACTTTTACAACCCCTGCCGATACCCGAATGGAAATGGGATCAAATCACAATGGATTTTGTGTGCAGATTGCCATGAACTTCTGCAGAATATGATGCTATTTGGGTCATAGTAGATCGATTGACGAAGACAACACACTTCTTTCCAATCAACATGACTTACTCTATGGATAAGTTGGCAAGGATATACATAAGGGAAATAGTGCGATTGTTAGTGATTGTGCCCTAGGCTAATTACTAAGTATTGTTATTTCATGTACTAGAGGCCAATCACCAGTTAGTGATTTATTTTTAAAAATCCAATGGGAAGAATAAATAAATTATTATTATGAATAATAATTTACTATCACTACCAACCCTAGTAAGATTAGAGGCATTATTATTGTCAGTACAAAATACTAACATAATATAAATAGATGTAATAGTGTCTCATTAGGGTTAATACTTTTACTGTCACATTAGACGGCATAGAAACTCTGTAACCCTAAAAGAGAGAAAAACTTAGATCTTCCTCATCAATCTAGAAAGGTTCTAGATAGTGCTAGCATGCAAGAATTGATTCCTTTTTGGGTGGCTTATTCGTGTGGACTACGTAGAGGGCACAACGAAATCGTGGCGTCTTGTAGATCCAGATCGCAAGAGTTTGATTTCAAATCTCTGGATATGAAATTGCAAGATAAATCAAGAATTTATTTCTCTTGTGATCAAATTTAATCAAAGCACATGGATTCCGGTTTTAGGGTTTTTAATTTTCCGCTACAAAGTTTTATGAAAATTCGTATAAAAACCCTACAGTGGTATCAGAGCCGCTTGTGTTTTTTATTAGATTGAAATCTACTTTATGATTTGGATGTGATGCCATGAAATTCGAATTTTGATATTCTTTTTTATCAATTTGATTTTATGAAGAACTAAATCAACACAAATACAGATTTGTAATTTTTATAGCGTATTTATAAAAATGCTCGTATATGATACGAACTGCTACTCCATCTACAATTTTGAATAACAGATCGGATCTGTTTGATCGTTCATGAATAACAGTTTTGAACTGCGCTAAAATGAATCAATCAGATTAATTTTTGTTCTGCCTCTGGACGAGATCTGGATTGGGAATGCGAATCTGGAATGTTGTTCCGATCTGATTAAAAAAAAATTCAAGCAGTTTTGAACTGCGGATTTGGAACAGCGTTTTCTTTAAAAATCATATTGGATCTTGTATGCTTTTTCCGAGCAGATCCGATCTGTCGTGCATCATATTATACGATTGGAATTGAACATGTTAGATAATTTTAACCATAATCGAATATAGTTCAATTCACTGAAATATAAATCGTAGATTTTCAAATTCGTAAAGTCTATTTATGCGGATCAGATTCTACCGTAATTGGATATCCATCACGAATAGAAAATATGAAATTTTGTACGAATTAGGATCTCTGTTTTATGCGGATTGGATTTGCAAATATCCATCCACAAATTCGGTTATTCTTGGGGTCTTTTACATATATGATATGGTTCAATTGTTGAACAGATCTAGGTTATTTAAAAAAAAAAATTGTTCAATCGTTGAACAGTTTATGAGTTTTAAGAAAGGATTTTCATGAATGTTTTAGAAACAATTTTTAAGGGTTTTGAAAAAGGAATTTTAATTTTTCAAAAGGTTTTCCCTTACCTAGACTCTGTCCCCTTGACCCTTGCAAGGGGGCGTTACCCCCTTGACCCCCACAAGGGGGCGCTGTCCCCTTGACCCCTGCAAGGTGTATAACAACCTTCCATAATAAAATAATAGTTAACATAATATGTACTTATGAAATGTTGTGTATCATGTGTATGACTATTATATGTGCTTATGTTATGTACATGGTGCATAGCATGGCCCTAAGACCTATGTGATTGGTAGGTTCTATTCCTTTATTTTTATGGGTTGTGATTTCATAAATACGACCCGTGTGTTGCTTTTATTTTATTATAAATAGTTGTAGGACTTTTTGTATCTTTTTCATTATTGTAATAAAAATACATGAAGATGTAATGAAGACCTTCCTTTATCCATGATGATGGAGAAACAAGGATCAAGATGAAGATACAAGAAAATTTTCAACTCATGACCATAAAATATGGTTTTCACCTTAGGATTGGACCATTGATCTTCATATTGGCTTATGAAGATCAATATAGATTAAAGGGCCATGCTATGACACATTTTCCTTTATATAAGCATTATGTATCATGTGAGATGATATTTGTATATGTATGTGATACTATATTTACCACTTTGTATGTTTAATATCCATCATACATGATGATAAAATGAAATATTAAATAATTAAAATCCCTCAATAATTTTAAGTTTAATGCCACTCATAACTAAACACCTATCAAGACTTCGACCACCATAATGTAGGTCTGCCAAAGTAGAGTACATTAGGTTATCATAGTAAGGCAGGATGAGTAATAGTGCTACTAATAATTTTAATATGGTCAGACTTAATTAGGCTATCAAAATGGTTTTGGGCCTAAGGCATTAGATGGAATTTAAATATACAGTGGCATATGATGTCAAAAATTCCATAAACAATCTAAGAATTATATGTGACGTAATTGGTAAAGAGTTACCTACCTAAACAACTTAATTTTAAGTATCATGCCAAAGCTGACTTAGAGTTAAGTGAAATATGGATCTTAGCCCACTAAAATGCAATAATTAAATATGAAGTACATTAATAAATTAATTTTAGCGGGAGTTTTAATTTTATGCCTCAATTATATGTATTAAAATAAACTTTGCATATCCAATTGTAGATCAATGGCTACAAACAACACATCAAATATATCATTGCGATATGTTCTTGAGAAGGACAAGCTGGTTGGAACCAATTTTCTTGATTGGCTCAGAAACTTGAGAATTGTTCTCAAGCACAAAAAGAAACTTTATGTCCTTGATGAGCCCATTCTTGAGGAACCTGCTGCTAATGCTCCAAGAGCTAAAAAGGATGCTTATAGGAAGCATTCTGATCAATCTTTGGAAGTAGGATGCCTAATTTACAACCATGAGTCGAAAACTCCATAAGGGTTTGGAAAACATGGAGGCTTATGAGATGATCCTTCATCTTAAGGAAATGTTCCAGCAGCAAGCTAGGCATGAGAGATATGAAACTACCCAAGCCTTACATTCTTGTAAGATGGTGGAAGGAGGTTTAGTAAGTGCCCATGTCCTAAAGATGAAAGGCTGATCATCTTAATAAGCTTGGTTTTCCAATAAGTCAGGAATTTGCTACTGATTTGATCCTAAATTCACTGACAGATAGTTATGACCAGTTTGTCTTGAACTATACAATGAATAATATGGACTAAACAATCTCTAAATTACATTCGATGCTCAAGACTGCTGAGGTCAATATCAAAAAGAAGAAACCCAGCAATGTCTTAATGGTTCAGAAAGGAAAAGGCATGAAGACGAAAGGTAAAGGCAATGCTAAGGCTATGAAAAGCTCAAAGCCTAAGCCCAAGCCTAAACCAAAGGCAAAGCCTCCTAAGGAAGGAGTTTGCTTTCACTGCAATGAACCAGGTCATTGGAAGAGAAACTGTAAACTCTATTTGAAAGATTTAAAGAAGAAGAAGAGTAGTGAGACTACTGCTTCAGGTATTTATATTATAGAAATAAATTTATTTACTTCTACTTCCTAGGTATTAGATACCGGATGTGGATCTCACATTTGTACAAATGTGCAAGGTCTCAGTAGGAGTAGAGATCCGAAGAAGGGCGAAGTCGACCTACGAGTTGGAAATGGAGCAAAAGTTGCTGCTCTAACTATTGGGACTTATGAATTGATTTTGCCCAGTAGGCTTTTGTTAGTGTTGAACAATTGCTTTTATGTTCCTACTTTGAGTAGGAATATTAGTTCTGTTTCTTGTTTAAACAATGAAGGTTTCTCTTTTATTATTAAGAATAATAAATATTCTATTTATAATAAAGACATGTTTTATGCAAATGCTGTTTACATGACGATCTTTATGTTCTGAATCTGAAACCTGATAACAAAACTATCTATAACATAAATACTAAGAAACTAAATCCAATGATTTAAATATGACCTACCTATGGCATTGTCGTCTTGGTCATATAAACGAGAAACGCATATCAAAACTCCATAAAGATGGAATTTTAGATTCATTTGATTTTGAATCATTTGAAATATGCAAATCTTGTTTATTAGGCAAGATGACGAAAGATCCTTTTACTGGACATAGTGAAAGGGCAACTGGTTTATTGGGTTGATACATACCGATGTATGTGGTCCATTAAGCGTTGCTGCAAGAGGAGGTTATTTGTATTTCATCACATTTACTGATGATTTCAGTAGATATGGATATGTCTTTTTGATGAGGCATAATCTGAATCATTTGAAATGTTTAAAGCTTTTCAGAATGAAGTACAAAATCAGCTTGGTAAGACCATTAAGGTACTTCGATTAGATCGAGGATATCTAAGCGAAGAATTTAATGACCATCTTAGAAATTGTGGAATAGTTTCACAATTAACTCCACCTGGAACACCACAATGGAATGGTGTATCAGAAAGGAGAAATAGAACCTTACTAGATATGGTTCGATCTATGATGAGTCAAACAGATCTTCCTCCATCCTTTTGGGGCCATGCCCTAGAAACAGCTGCATTCACGTTAAATCGTGTTCCTTCTAAGGTGGTAGAAAAGACACCATATGAGATATGGACTGGAAAAGGCCTAGTCTGTCTTTCCTCAAGATTTGGGGCTGTGAGGCTTATGTGAGACGTCAAGCCTCAGACAAATTAGGACCAAATCAGATAAATGCCTTTTTGTGGGATATCCAAAAGAAACCAAAGGATACTACTTTTATAATCCCTCTGAAAACAAAGCGTTTGTTGCTCGGAATGGTATCTTCTTAGAAAAGAGTTTATCTGTGGAAGAACCAGTGGGAGTAAAGTAAATCTTGAAGAAGTTCAAGATCCACAAAATAGTGTAATACCACATGGAAAGTCAACAAGGCACACAGTTACCTGTTGACCCTCCACAAGTAACACAAGACCCACGCAGGTCCGATAGGGTACGACATCAACCTGAGAGATATGGATTTCTCATAACAGATAGTCGTTATGTGTTGCTCATAGATCAAGATGAGCCCACTACCTATCAAGACGCCATAATGGGTCCAGATTCCGAGAAATGGTTGGATGCCATGAAATCTGAATTGCAATCCATGCACGACAATCAAGTATGGACTTTGATTGATCCACCTGAAGGTACTAAGACCATTGGGTGTAAGTGGGTTTTCAAAAAGAAGACTGATATGGATGGCAAATGCATACCTTTAAAGCACGACTAGTGGCAAAGGGCTTCAAGCAAACTCATGGTATAGACTATGATGAAACCTTTTCACCAGTTGCTATGCTCAAATCCATCAGATTCTCATTGCCATTGCTGCGTATTATGATTACGAGATATGGCAGATGGATGTCAAAACACGTTTCTTAATGGAAACCTACTTGAGGATGTGTATATGACACAACCTGAGGGTTTTGTTCATCCTGAAAATTCTGAAAGGTTTGCAAGCTTCAAAGATCCATTTATGGATTGAAGCAAGCATCTCGGAGTTGGAATCTTCGTTTTGATGAAGCAGTCAAAGAGTTTGGATTCATTAAAAACGAAGATGAACCTTGTGTTTACAAGAAAATTAGTGGGAGTACAATTGTCTTTCTAGTGCTATATGTAGATGACATATTACTCATTGGAAACGACATTCCTACCATGCAGAAGGTCAAGTCTTGGTTAGGAAAGTGTTTCTCAATGAAAGACTTAGGTGAGGCTGCCTATATTTTAGGCATTAAGATCTATAGGGATAGATCTAGAAAAATCATTGGCCTAAGTCAGAGTGCATATATAGACAAAGTACTGAATAGGTTCAGTATGCAAGATTCAAAAAGAGGATTCTTGCCAATGTCGCATGGTATAAATCTCAGCAAGACTCAATGTCCTATGACAAAAGATGAGCGAGATCGCATGAGTAAGATTCCTTATGCTTCAGCTATTGGATCAATCATGTATGCCATGTTGTGCACTCGACCAGATGTGTCATATGCATTGAGCATAACCAGTAGATACCAATCAGATCCCGGTGAACCTCACTGGACAGCAGTCAAGAATATTCTTAAGTACTTAAGAAGAACTAAAGATGTATTCTTGATATATGGAGGATTGGAAGACGAGCTAGTTGTAAATGGTTACACAGATGCAAGTTTCCAATCTGACAAGGATGATTTTAGATCGCAATCTGGATATTGTCATTTGATATTTATATTATATAAATAAACAGAGGCATTTCTTTTGTATTGTTTGCATATTTACTTTATAATAGAAATCCATGAATAATTTATTATTCTAAATGTTCCTAGATGCTCATTATTATGGGAATGATAATGAATTAAATCTAGTATGAGTTTTTATTTGGTAAACATGGGATGTCTATTTGTATGGTGATACAAATGAAACTCATAGGCACATATTAGATGACTGTGTGCTGAACTGACCCACTATGAGATCACTACATGGAATATTGTCATAAGTGATTTTCATAATAACTATGTCAACGTATCCTTAGACCTGAAATCACCATAGGTTCCAACATGAGAAACGTTATGTTTCAACTCAATCAAACGTTGTCTTTAACCGGATAATTATAAAGGTTAAGTTTGGGCATAATGTATATCATGTAGAGGAAGTTGAGTGATTAAGATGGGATTTGTCCCTCTCGTTATGAGAGAGATATCTCTGGGCCCCTCGATAAGTGAGACTGACAAATGCATGGCCGTGCTCAAATGAATTGATAAGTGTTATCAATTTCATTTGTTTTATCAGTTCACTTAGAGATCGAGAAATAACAAGATTGAATGATATAAGAATGACACTGTCCATGTCTTATATTCGATCTAGATATCGCGAGATAAAAGGATGATGACATAAGTTATAGAACAGGTAAAATCGGATCACCGATCTTCATTTGATTTGGGTAAACATAATGTCTTGCTAGAGGCCGCTTATGTTTTGTTTACTGAAAAATGGTTTTTAAGTTAACTGCCAATATCAAATGAACCTACAGGGTCACACACAAAAGAATAAGCAAAAAGGGATTATGGATTTTAGATATATGTGTGATTTGGCCTAGTGCAAGTGGGAGATTGTTAGTGATTGTGCCCTAGGCCAATTACTAAGTATTGTTATTTCATGTACTAGAGGCCAATCACCAGTTAGTGATTTATTTTTAAAAATCCAATGGGAAGAATAAATAAATTATTATTATGAATAATAATTTACTATCACTACCAACCCTAGTAAGATTAGGGGCATTATTGTCAGTGCAAAATACTGACATAATATAAATAGGTGTGATAGTGTCTCATTAGGGTTAAGACTTTTACTGTCACATTAGACGGCAGAGAAACTCTGTAACCCTAAAAGAGAGAGAAAAACTCAGATCTTCCTCATCAATCTAGAAAGGTTCTAGATTGCGCTAGCACGCAAGAATTGATTCCTTTTTGGGTGGCTTGTTCGTGTGGACTACGTAGAGGGCACAACGAAATCGTGGTGTCTTGTAGATCCGGATCGCAAGAGTTTGATTTCAAATCTCTGGATACGAAATTGCAAGGTAAATCAAGAATTTATTCCTCTTGTTATCAAATTTAATCAAAGCACATGGATTCCGGTTTTAGGGTTTTTAATTTTCCGCTACAAATTTTTATGAAAATTCGTATAAAATCCCTACAGCGATTGCATGGAGTGCCCGCGGGAATAGTTTCTGACTGAAACCCAAGGTTTGTGTCTAAATTTTGGATGAGCTTACAAAGATGTATGGGAATAAAGCTACACTTCAGTACTACTTATCACCCTCAAACAGACAGTCAATCAGAGAGGACGATACAAACTTTGGAGGATATGTTGCGAGCTTGTGTGATAGAGTTTAAAAGTAGTTGGGACGCACACTACCTTTGGTAGAGTTTGCCTACAACAAAACTACCACTCTACAATCCAAATGCCACCTTATGAAGCGTTGTATGGAAGACGGTATCGATCCCATTGTTTGGAACGATGTAGAAAGTTGAGCATCGTACTGACTTGTACAAGATGCGGCGACAAGGTGTGGATCATCGACCACAAGATGAAGGAAAACACAAGATAGACAAAATAGCTGGCGGATTGAATGAGACGTATGCTTAAGTTGCAGTTGGGGACCATGTGTACTTGAAAATAAACCCCATCAAGAGTATTCACCGAGTTCGGGCACAAGGAAAATTGAGCCCACGATATGTTGGACCTTTTGAAGTGCTTGAAAGAGTAGGAGATCTTACTTATCGTCTGGCACTCCCTCCTAACCTATCTAGGATTCACAGTGTCAGATCCTACCAAGATGGCAGAATTGGAACCAGTTTGATTGAAAGAAAATCTCACATACGAGGAGCACTCGATTCAGATCATAGATCACAAGGTGCAGAAGCTTCGGAACAAGGAAATCAAGTATGTGAAGGTTCTATGGAGAAATCACTCGCATGAGGAAGCAACCTGGGAGGCTGAAAGCGACATATGCCAGAAGTATCCGAGTTTGTTCGAAGAATCAGGTATGAACTTCAAGTTTTGAGAACAAAAATTTCTTTAAGGGGGGTAGGTTGTAAACCCCCGAAGTTTTGAATTCAAATTAAAGCTTAAACCCTAATTAGAAGTCAACCGGATTTCTAAAGTCAATAAAACCCTAGTTTACCGTAACCGCTTAAGTCCGGCATTCCTGTTTAAGAAACCCTAAGAGAGTAAAAAAGAGTTTAGTATGTAAAATAGTTGTAATTATCCAAGGAAACTTGAAAAGACTGGTTTAGTAAAACCACGACTCGTTTTGAACCCGATTGAACACAGTTCTTGAAAAACGTGTCCCAAGCTCGGAATAGTAAAAATATTCCGAATATACCTTTAGACTCGTAAAAATATAAGATTTTCAAAAATATCAATTTCATAATTTTTCGGTAACTAAAACTATCAGATATCGCATTTATACACGTATTTTCTTACTACCAATACTTAATTTGTCATGTCTTCTTTACATTACACTATTTACTACTATTCTACACTATTTATCTTTCTCTACTTTTTCTTACAACCTACTCTTATAACCCATACACCTATTTCTTACACATTTTCATTTCTAATACAACTTCACATCTTTCATATCTTACTTTTAATTAATAAAAATACAAAAAAATAAATTTTCTCTCCCTCTCCTCACAAAAATTGCACCGGCCCCCATGTCTTTCTCTCCAATTTGTTTTATTTTTCATTTATTTAATTAACACAAATTATCCCCCACATTTTCCTATAAATACCCCCTCTTACTTCACTTCTTTCATACCTTTCTTCTACTAAAGTTACTCTCTCAAATTTCTTCAAGAATTTCCTCTGAAGAAGTTCTCTCTAGTTTAGTTCCTTTAGGTAAACTTTCTTCAAGTTTTCTTTATATGCATCTACTTAGTATGAACTTAGTGTGTGTTTTCTAAACCATGAAAGTTAAGGAAAGCAACAATAACTTCATACTTTGTTTTTGTTCATCACTAAATTCCTTTATGTTGCTTTTATGTGTATAACTATCTAATATATCTATATAGCTATATATATTATTTAGAGCATATAAGCTCATTGTTTTGCAATTTATTTACTTTCCTTACAATTTATTTACTTTCATGTTATTTTTAAGACTAGTTTTTCTAGTCTTAGACTTGTCCTCATCAAGTTAAAACATTTTCTTTTTCTTTTAGGACTAGTCTTTTCTTAGTCCCGGGATACCTTGATGAAGCTAAGGTTCTAATACTTGATTTATTTTCTTATTAGCTTATTTTTTTCAAGTTATTATGTTTCTTTATATTTTCGTAACTTTATGATTCATATTCATGCATGAACATAATGGTTTTGTCTCAACAAAATAAAATGAGAAAATGTTTTCTTAAAATAAGAATTCTTTTGTAGAAATAAAAGTAGGAAGTAAAATTTTCTAAAAACTAAGAAATCATCTTAAATAAACTTAGAGGAGTTCATAAGAAATTTTATAAACATACATGACAAAGAAAAGACTTTTTGAAGTAAACAAAGATTTTACAACAACTTTACTTTTCTTCAAATGATAGAAATTCTTTTCAAGAAATAAAGAAATTATTTCTCTAAACATAGAAGTGTTATTACTTTCAAAAGTGTTGGAAGCTAAGCTTAGGAAATAAAAATCATTCCTTAAGAATTTAAAGAGACTACGAAAATAAAATTTAGGAAAAGAAAAGAAATACTCATTATAAATAACTTAAAATATTTTCAAAGCAAAATGAATATTTCCAAAAGTTCTCAAGTGTCAAAATCTTAAAGACTTTACTTTTTCATAATTTGAGACAACTTCATTAACTTCATAATTTTTATGAGTCAATAAATATATGAATATACCTTTCAAAAGTTTTTACAAGCTATTATATTACCTATCTCTTCAAATGAGCTTTGAATATAAGAAGGAAAACAAGTTTATAAAAATTCGTGGTGAATATGTCCGCCACTTTTTCGGAACCTAAACGACTTAGTTTGATGAAAATAAGTTTAGAAATAGATAGATCTTTTTGAATAGGTAGAAAACTTCATATTATATGCGAAACTCGGAGTTAAAATGAGCAAGTTATGGCCATTTTAAGTTGGAATTCCTTTTATACGATTTTACCGCGATTTTAAGAAAAGTTTAGAATCTTCAAGAATAGAGATTTCATGAAAGGACTCATTTTGGGTATTTCATCTTGTTTAGGTGAGAAGAACCGAGATCACTTTTTCGGAGGATTACTTCGATTAGGATCTACCGATATGGAGTGAGTTAATTCTTGACCTAAGTTACATTTTCCTTGTTTGTGCTTGTAAGTAGTAGCACTAGCAATTATGAAAAAGACAAATGAATAATTATTGTGTGACTTGAAATTATGATGGTTGTATATAAGTTAAGAATATGAAAGAAGGTTTGATAAATAAATTGTGATTCTTGTATTGATATGATGAAATTGTGTTGATCGCCTTCAACTTGAACTAAACATTATTTGGTTAAATTATATCGAAATCAATTCATGCATATCATACTTATGAGTCACATTTGTTTCACTACTATTCCTCATGTGGGGAAACGTGGAAATGGTAGTGGTGGCTGGTAGGAGCCGGAAAGTCTACATGGCGAGCAGGAGCCGGTAAATCTGCAAATATTAATGGTCGTATGAGCCTGTAACGTCCCAACCCTCAACATGGAGGGCGTAAAATCCATGCTACACTTGATTTTCGGTTAATCATGTGTATTTTGTTTGGTCATTTGATTGGTGCATTCTCATATGCTTGATTAATACTTGTTTGAATTATGGAAATGTATTATAGATGGGATTATCTTACTAAGCTAGTTTTTCTTATACCCTTATAGCTTTTTGTTACAGTACGATGGTTGGCCCCAAGGAGCCCTGTATGCCAGGTACGAGTTTAAGCTACTAGGAGTTTTTGGGAGAAGATTTATGTATTTAAGTTTTGAACATAGGCTTCTAGGGAAAATCTCTATAGTAGGCTTATGTTATAGTTGTTATTATTTTGGAAGACTTCCAAAGCGAGGGAATGCCCCTAAGATGATGCAAGGATATTATTATGAAAATCTTATGTTTATTTATATAAGTTCTTGCTTGCTTTTATTATCTACTTAAATGTAATACCCCTGTGAGTCTCCTACTATGTTGGAAGCACACCTTGCATATGATATCGAAGTTCCTGCATGACTAAGGTTGTCATTCATTAACTTTAATATTATATGCAGCAGACTGCTGCGTTTAGGGTACCCTTCGGAGCGTGACAAACATGTTATTGTTTCCATAATACCCATGGGTTTAAGAAATATACACTATGGTTAAGTTATGTTAACATGAACATGAAGATGGTTTTAGGACTTTACCTAAGGTGTATGGTGATGGATGGTGATTTGTGATGGATGAATGAAATAAAAATTTATGGAAAATTGTTTGGAAATGGGAGGGGGAAGCTCACGTTTCACAAGAGGGAAAGAGAGGATTTGAAAGGAAAATTTGCAAGAGTTTTATTGTAGTGAAGAAATGGGTGTGAAGAATGAAGGAAGGGATGGGATATTTATAGCGTTTTGGAGTAAAAATTAGTGATAAGATCCCAAGGGGGTTAACAATTTTTCACAATCTTTTTGGGTTTTCTGATTTTAAAGGAAAACAGAAATAAATGATATGGATGATATTATTAGTCGATAGGTGCCACGACTAACAAAAATCAAACTGGTTTGTGAATGGAATCACAAATCGATATAACTCACGATTTGTAAAAACTCTCACGAATTGCTAAAGGAATATAAAAATTCAATCAGCAAAATGATGTGAACGCATCAAGGCCAATTTATCAGTTAATTGTCATTTTTAATTTCTTTGTCAGTTACATATCTTTTAATTTCTTTGTATGTAAAAGACTATATATTAAGCATTGGTTATGAGAATTAAAAAGAAAGGTTTTAGTTGATTTCTATTTTGGTGAGTTCATGTGAGAGAGTTCTCTCTTGTAATTAACAGGATTGTCAATACATGTTATGAATATTGAGAATTATAATTTCTTTATTCTTCTTGCTGATTGAATTTTTATATTCCTTTAGCAATTCGTGAGAGTTTTTACAAATCGTGAGTTATATCGATTTGTGATTCCATTCACAAACCAGTTTGATTTTTGTTAGTCGTGGCACCTATCGACTAATAATATCATCCATATCATTTATTTCTGTTTTCCTTTAAAATCAGAAAACCCAAAAAGATTGTGAAAAATTGTTAACCCCCTTGGGAGTTATCATTTGGTATCAGAGCTTTTGGTATTCTAAGAATCCATATCCAGTTCGACTAGAGGTAACTCAAGTCATTCATATCCTTTGTTTGTCTTGATTTTAGGTCTAGCAGTTTTAGTGTGTTTATTATATTAAAAAAAAAATAAGAAGAAGAAGAGTGAAAAAAAAAAAGAATTGATTTCTTTTAATTAGGTTTCTTGTTTAGGGCTTGAAACTAAAAAAAGAAAAGAAAAGAAAAGAAAAGTCATTGGGTTTAAGGTTTGTCGCTTATCATCTGATCATACTTTCGAGGGAGTTGTTTCCAAGCATATTGGTGTTGGTCTCAAGGCAGGTCTCTTGTGGTTCGCATCAGTTTGGAGATTCAACGATGAAACTTTTTTTTCGAGAAAGAGGAACAATGTTTTCAAGCATATTGATGTTGGGTCTCAAGGCGGTCGCTTGTGGTTCGCATCAGTTTGGAGATTCGAAGACGAATCTTTTTCGAGAAGGAGGGAATGATGAGAATCAGATGGCGTCATATCATATTTAAGTTTATATCTTTTTAGGATATTTATTATTTCCTTAGGTATTTATTAGGGATATTTAAGTTTCTGTGTCTTTTCGGATTTCTTTTTATGTCTTTTCATATTTTCTTGTTTAATTGTCAAGTTTGTCTTTACATATTCCTATGAGTCTCAATAGGTTATTTTTCCTTATTTATTGTAGCTTAGTTTTTAGGCTAATTAAAGCCTATAATAAATCTATGAGATGTAACATATATGACATATATCTTTGATAATGAAAATATAAGAGTATCTACTCTTTGAGTTCTGGAAAGAACTTATTTATGAACTTATTGGGAGTTTCCCGTGGCGTTCAACCCCTTTGACTTATCAATCGGTTTGCCATCACCGGTTGTGGCGTCTACCACTATACCAAGGTTCTTGTCTCCATATAGGCAATGGGTCGCGGTTTCCATCAGTTTTCTAAGACGATCCTTGGTTTCAATTCCATTTGACGAACGTTGGGTCTTAGGTTTAATAAATCTAAGGTTTTTCGTATCATTTGGTATCAGAGCTTTTGGGTCGGCGCGCTTCATTCCGTTGTTGTTTGACACAATTTGTTTGGTTGTGTTGAAAGATTAGGGTTTGTTGTGAATTTTTGGAATTTGGGGCAATGGAGAATAAATTTCATATTAGGGTTAAAACTGAGGATCATGGATATCTTGCACGCATTGATAATTTATGTGAGAATTTGGTTTCTGAATATACGATGGCAAGATTAGGATTAAAAGTTGAAGATCATCCATATCCATATAACTTGTATCGTTACAATGAGAAATTTCAAGTAACGAAACAAGCATGGGTTGTTTTCTCATCAGACTCTTTTAAAGATGTAGTACTGTGTGATGTTGTACCCATGGATGATTGTTACATACACCTAGGCAAGCCATGGAAACATTTAAATAAGGCTGTGTATGATCCTGATAGAGATGTCTATCATATAAATTCTGGAAGCAAAACTTTGCGACCCATGAGTACGGATCAGGTTGTTCATGATATGGGTGTCGTCAAGAGAGTGGTCCAGAAGTGGTTGACATCACAAAGGGAGAAGTCTCATTCTAAAAGGGTTAGTGAGGTAAAGTGGCTAGGGTTGAACCAAAACAGGCAGTCGTTGATAACGTGAGTATTGAGAAAAATGAAAAGGCTGTTGAGGTTATTCTTGAAAACTTCCCCACAAAACATGATGCACAAGGTGTTAGAGATAATCTGAAGAATGTTGTTGACCAAGGGAAGAGGGTTGAAACAGACGGATGTTGGTAATAGATACACACAGGTTGAAGGGAAGGTGGAAAAAGCTGTCAATGTTGTTAATTCATCTATAATGCAAGTAGCTGAGGTTGAATCTGTGTAGTTAACGAGGCTAACCTATTTGCTAATTCTAATTTGCAAGTCAAGGAAGATCCTACACAAAGGGAAAATTTATTCCAGGCCAAATTTATGATTCAGGAGAAGATTTGTAAATTGGTTGTGGATGGGGTAGTTGTGCTAATGTGATTTCACAAGATTTGTGAAGAGAATGAATCTGCAGGTGATTCCACATCCAAGGCCATATAGCCTTCGATGGTTGAGTTCTCCAGATGTGATACATATTCATAAACAGGCACAGGTTACTTTTGCAATAGGAGATTTGAAGATACAATAACATGTGATGTAGCTCCTATGGATTGTGCACAGATATTGCTAGGTAGACCATGGCAATATGATGGGCGAGTTATCTATGATGGATATAAGAATACCTACAAGATTCATAAAGATGGACGGATATTCTTACTGCTTCTAATGACTTTGGCTGAAGCTCAACAGGAGAGATATGAAAATGTTCGAGCTAAAGGTCAAAGGAGTTTATTTTTGTATCCTTACAGGTCTTCCAAGAAAAGAAAGAAGTCGCCTCAAAGGTTTCGGGAGATTCAACATGTTCCACATGATGTTCCATCCAAATTGAATGCCAAGATTCGAGGTCGAATCTTTTCCAGAAAGGGAGAATGATGTGAACGCATCAAGGCCAATTTATCAGTTAATTGTCATTTTTAATTTCTTTGTCAGTTACAGTCAGTTATTTATTTTTGTCAGTTACATATCTTTAATTTCTTTGTATGTAAAAGACTATATATTAAGCCTTGGTTATGAGAATTAAAAAGAAAGGTTTTAGTTGATTTCTATTTTGGTGAGTTCATGTGAGAGAGTTCTCTCTTGTAATTGACAGGATTGTCAATACATGTTATGAATATTGAGAATTATAATTTTCTTTATTCTTCTTGCTGATTGAATTTTTATATTCCTTTAACAATTCGTGAGAGTTTTTACAAATCGTGAGTTATATCGATTTGTGATTCCATTCACAAGCCAGTTTGATTTTTGTTAGTCGTGGCACCTATCGACTAATAATATCATCCATATCATTTATTTCTGTTTTCCTTTAAAATCAGAAAACCCAAAAAGATTGTGAAAAATTGTTAACCCCCTTGGGAGCTTATCAATTAGTGTTATTAAAATTAAATGAAAATGAAATAAAAATGAGAAGAGAGAGGACAAAGGGGCACCGACTGATAGTAGAGGAGGGGGGAAAATTGATTAAATTTTTTGTTTTGTAATGAAAAGTACGTAATGTGTAAGAGTTGAAAGATATAAAGTAGTATTGGAAATATAAATATAAGAGATAGGTTTATATGTTGTAAGAAATAGGTAGTAAGAAAAAAGTAGAGATAAATGAATAGTAGAAATAATACCATGAATAGTAAACATGACTAATAAATTATCGATATAAAGAAAATACGTGTAAATGAACTATATCTGATATTTTTTAGATATCCAAATATTCTAAAACTAATATTTTTAGAATCCTTACATTATTACGAGTCTAATGATGTCATTAGAATATTTTCACTATTTTACTTATCGGATCATAATTTTAGAAACTAATCCTGTTCGGATCCGAAACAAATTAAATTTTGACGAATCTGATCTTTTAAGCTTTACTATAGTATTATGGATGATAATCTATGATTATCTCAATTTTATTATTCTAGGGTTTAGGGCGCGAGATTGTCGGATCTAGATTCACTTGACTTAACATAGAACTAGGTCGACTTTAGGGTTGGTTTGACTTTCGGTTCTTAGAATTTACTTATAATTACTGTAAAATCTAGGGATTTGCATTATGTTAAGCACTAAAAGTGGAGATTAGGTTTGTAATGTGGATCGGCAATGTTCTGAAGTGGGATGGATTGGACTAAATTAAAGCAGTAAACATCAAAGTTACTAAAATTTTTTCTTAATTTTATGAGGCCTTTGTTATTTTACAGCCTAATTTAGCAATTCTTTTATGGTAAATATTACATTAAGTACCTTATTAGTAAAATTAACCACCTAAAATTTATGTATTAATTCATTACCATAAAATTTTTAAGATTATTTATAATACCCGCATGAGGTTATTTAATTAAAAAAAATTACAAACTTTAACTTGTTAATTAGAATATTCGGTAAAATTCAGATAATTCATTATATAAATAAGTAAAATTTAGGTATAAATTTAACATTAACAATTAATTACAAAAAAAAATTTAGATATTATGCCTCAACGGATTAGTCTCTTTGTTGACTTTAGGGTTCCGATTGACTTTCTTCTTAGGGTTTATTTATAATTACTGTAAAATCTAGAGGTTTATATTATGCTAAGTGCTAAAAGTGGAGATTTTAGGTTTTACATGGATTGGCAATGGTCTCTGAAGTGGGATGGATTGGACTAAATCAAAGCAATAAACATCGAAGTTACTAAAATAATTATTCTTAAATTTATGAGGCCTTTGTTATTTTACAGCTTAATTTTTGCAATTTCTTTTATGGTAAAGGTTACATTAAGTACCTGATTAGTAAAATTGACCACCTAAAACTTATTAGTGTCAATTTATTGCCAGAAAATTTTTAAGATTGTTTATAATACCTACACGAGGTTATTAACTGAAAAAATCTACAAAGTTTAACTTGCTAATTATAAAATTCGGTAAAATTGAGATAATTCATTATATAAATAAGTAAAATTTAGGTGTTAAATTGAACATTAATAGTTGTTTAAAAAAAAAAAAAAGATATTATGCCTCAATGGATCAATCTCTTTGTTGCTTCAATGGGCCCATGGCCAAGATCATGGCCGTAAGGATCCTGAGGTTTGTCCTTGTCCATGAACACTAATCAAGTCAAAGAGGAAAGATCAAAGCCTTATGACAAAAATGTAAACTCGGTTTTTTTTTTGCCTTTTTATTCTGTGAAGCTCCTTAAAGCCAAACATGGACTTGGCTTGTTTTGTTACGATTAATAAACGCCCTTGTGTGAAGGCAGTGACATAGGAGGCCGTCAATAGTCTAGTCATAGGCATGGACAATGGGAATGACTAGCATTTATTGTAGCTTTACAATTAATACAATCATCCTGGACGAAAAGTAGCAGCCCATGATCACGCGGATGGAAGGACCATTCAACATTTAATTCATCTCCACCTCTTGTTGAATGATGGAAGAAATAGTTATGTGGAAGATAGACTTTGAGAGATCTACAAGATCGCGTATCTTGACTGCCTGTTTTCATTTTGATATTTGCCGTATACAATTCAATTACGCATCTAATATTGTTTGCATTATTCATCGAAAATATACTTCTTTTTATTATTGTATCTTTACATGACATGATAGTGTATAGTTAGTATGAACACGAAAAGGACGACCTCACTGGAATGAAAAAGGGTTTTAATTTTTTTCTCCATTTTTTTTTAATACGGATCGTGTATTTTGAGATATATTTTTGGGTTATATTCAGTATTGATCTTAATTTTCTTTAAAGAAAAGATTATATAACTTTTAGCTTTTCAAGGATTTTATCTAGGGGTGAGTGGGTAATCTTATTGTAGAGGATACCCATCTGGATCCTGCTCGGCTGGGTAAGGTCTATATGGGTATTAAAGGCTACAGGATAGGATTTGAGTATAGATTTTTACGAAACCTGTTTCACAAGCCAGGATAAAGGTATGAAGTTTTCATATCCTATACCCACTCTGAAACTTATACTAGTACATATTTTAGGATATATTATATCTATCTTATTAAATATTATAAAGCAATGTTAATATACATAAAATAAATAACAATAATCCATTTTTTATTTGACAACCACTTTTTATTCAAGATTATTATTTTGCAAATGATCTTCAAAATATTTTTACTATAGAAGAAATTGTACTAATTTATTTTAGAAACACTTATTATTTTTATTTTAGAACGCCTATAATTGTATGTATATACCTAAGCTCCCAAATTATATAGATATGCTATTTATTTTCTAAGACTAGTTAATATGAAAATTGCTCCAAAGTTTTTTATTTTAGAATCTTCTATAATTTCTACAATTTTGTTTAATATCATATAAACATGTTCGATAGATTTTTGTTATAAGTTTCAGCTTTCCTACATAAATAGATTCTACATATTGTAAAACCTGTGATATTAATAAATTATTTTTAAAATTCCTTTCTACATGCTATTTATAGTAAATATATGAAATTAAGGTGGTTAAACATATTACATGATATGTGCCATAAACTTCCTCTAGCTTCATAACTATGCCATTAAGTGCCAGATCTTCCAACAATACTCTAAGCCTCATTCTGTATTCTGTCAGATTCTCCATATCTAGCATGGCAAAGGATTCCCATCTCCTCAGACATGTATCCCGATCCTCCTAATTAAAACAAAACAAAACAAAATAAAAGTGCATGATTAATCAAAATCACACAAGTTTATTTTTATTTGTTTAGTTGTTCCTATTCTTAAATTACTTATTCTATGCTAACCCATGACTATTTTATTTCTATTCTTTGTATTTCTTATGTATAGTAATCTTTCTTATCATTGCAAACCGTGCTCTGATACCAACTAAAACTGTCACGCCCCAAGGATACCCTAGTTGTACTGTATTGTATGTATTATTGTTTCTATACAATACAACTAGTTACTCTAAAGGATGTGACATGAAAACAGGATCTTTTAAGTTGCTTGATAAGAAATGATGTACATACATAAACATACAAACAGATAAAATAAACTTCATATAAAGTTTGTATAAACTATTACAAACTGTTTTATCGACTTATAACTAGAAATGTAAAATAGATGTAAGTTTACTAATACAAGAGATCTAAATTTGTTAACTACTTCCATAACTTGCTAAGTGGCTCCCTTACCCATTTAATCTTCGAGATGGTACTAGCCACGGTTTGAGAATGACCCTGAAAAAATCTGTTGGAGTATGAGCATTCTACAGCTCAGTGAATAACCATCACATATTACACATTAAGCACAACAAACAAGTAATTTATCAAACAAGTGTATGCAACATTCAGCATATGTACAATTACAAGTTTAGACAACCGAATCCAAACAGGATGTAGATTTGCGCCCTCACATTGGGGTTGAAGGAACCTAGTCAAGGATCATATCCTTATGACCACTTGCTCAGGAGAAACAGAGAACCATAGGAATAATAATTCTCACTTTATTCTTTTCTTTGTGATTATAGTTTCTTCACTCAATTCCTTAGGAACAAAGAGACTCCATTAAGTATTAGTTATTTCAAGCCGATACCACGGGCGGCGTTCCTTTTTTGCCGAGTAGTTCCCGTGGAACCGAACAGAACAGGGTAATTTTGGAAGAACTAGGAATTTACATCTAGAAAAACCAAACATTAACCAAGATCCGAAATACTAACACGTAGCAAGCTGTCACAACTTTATGCAATATTTGTGCAAGTTATGCAATGTATGATCCTTTAAGTTATAAGCCTGTCAGTTATAAATTGATTATAAAATGACCAAACAGTTTACAGACAATTCTCAACATGCTTCACAATTTTTCACACAATTCTTGTTATCCTTTTTAATCACAATTTAGCACTCAATTCATTCATCACTCAAGAGAACAATTCCCAACCCACATGCTTCTACAATCAAATTCATATATAACTTTAGGTGCTACTATTGTTACAAACACAAACAATGTAATAGATCAGAGTTACTCACCTGCTCATGATGTCTTCAATCGTAATAATCTTCCGGGAAGTCTAATTTTGATTCGGATCCACCTATTTTGATGAATGAAGTTCCATAAATTAGATAATTTACTTTATAATATTCTATTGTGTGTCTAAGTGTCCTATATAAATTTAACTCTTAGTAAGGTCATTTCCATCAATTCTAAAGATAGTCTATATTTAAAGATTTATGGAATTTCTATATTTTACAAAATTCGTATGAATATACTTTTGTACTAAAAGTGATCGAATTTAATTTAAATTCATGTTTTTAGTACAAAATCTTTAGGTATACTTATTACTTATGTTAGCTTATTTTACCTATAGTATGCTAGTTACTATTTTATTGGTTTGCAAAATAGTTTTCTATGATTAGTGTAAGACTTTATCAAGATCATTTTATTTCCTTAGTCTTCTTAGACTTCTACTAATGGCAAAGAATCTTATTTGAACTCTAATTTATTTTACCTATCAATGTGCTTAGTGATATCAATATTTTCTTCTATTATATATCTTGTCTTTTAAACCTTATGTATAGTGGGTTCTCATTTAGAATTAAAGGGTTTCTATTTAGATTACTAATGACCATGCTACCTTATTTTTAAATTAATCAAATTAATTATTATGTATTCAGTTTAGAGTAATTTTCTAAAGGTTATGTCTACTCCATAGAAATTTCCTTATCTATATTTAGCAACTTCCTATTATGAGTCTTTAGTTCAAGACTTTTCCCTAGGTAATTCATTAGCTAATTCTAATTGTTTAGATGACAATTATATTGTATTCACTAATTTACAAGATTATGAGCTAGGGTTTTTAAAACAATAGTCTTGTAGTAATTATCAAAGCTAAATTCTAGGGTTTTAGACAATTTTTCTCCAATGCTCTTCTTATTCTAATTCATTCAAAAATTTATCCTACATTATTTCCATTTGCACTACTATCATTACAACTTTATGGAGGCTTCTAAAAATGTATCTATGGCAATGTATGATATTCATTTTCTTATTTAGAACAAGGAAATAATTTAGAGGTGTAGGACTTACCTTGAGGATTTAGGAGTATAGATGGTGAACTTTCCTTTCTAATTTGATCAAGACCTACATAGTTTAGCAATTTAGTAAGTCTACTATATTTTATGAAATAAATAACTAACTTTATAAATTTTTTTTTTTTACCTTTGCTTTCTTAATGGTAGAACAATTGGTAGTCTTCTAAAATGGTAGTTTGAGCTTAGGTTGTGTTTTACTAATTTTGTTGGAAGGTTATATTGAAGACTAGAGAATATGGAGGAGGAAATTCAAATTTGTGGAATGTGTATGTGTGTGTGTGATATTCACGTGTAGCAGCTGGTGGAAGAGAAAGAGTGGGCTGGTGTTGCAAGTCTAATTGTTTTGTTGACTAACTTACCTATTTATAGATGTGGATGACTTGTTTTTAAGTGTTTGAATTTATTTAAATTAATTTTTTGTACAATTGGCTGATGCAAGGAGTTCCACGGTGAAAGAAAAAAAAATAGAAGAGGAGGGCAACTGGTCCACATTCTAGCTGATTTGGAAGTTTTTAATTAAGGGTAATAATTAGTGTGTTGTTGGAGCTCCCTAATTGGTTCATTTGTCTAACTTTTACCCTTTTATTTTAACCATCTTTGACTCATTCAGGTGGATGTGTGTAAACTTTGGAGCTGCAACTTGGACCTCTACATCACCGTAACATGCATCTAACAATTGGGAAAAAATAGTAAAATTCAAAATATCTAATTAATTACGTCAAAATCTATCCCTACGCATATCTTAATATCAGGTTCATAAAATTTTTATTCTAAAAAAAATTTAATTTAGGTCCTAAAATATTCCTACAATATGGTTGACTTCAAATTTTAAGTTTAAAATTTACGCGATTTAGTAATTTAAAGTTTGGTCTTACGCGATTAGGGTTTCGGACCTAAAAGGTCAAAATATAAAATTGGTGTCTATGGACTCCAAATTTTTCTAACTAACACTATGGTGTGGTCTAAAATTTTTATTTGAAGCCTAGATTATTAATTATAGGCTCGTTATAGCTTTTTAGTACATATTTATAACCCTAATGGTTTATCTTTAATAGATCATTTTCATTCTATATATACTACAAGTTATGAGTTTTCTAATTTTCTTAAAATAAAATTTTATTTTTACTTATATCCTAGATTCTAGACTCAGATTATAAAATTTACTATAGTTCTTTTAATGTCTAGAAATTCCCGAGCTAGGATTTTAGGTCATAAATAAGTTTAAAATCCTAGACTTCCTATAGAAGGCTTAACCGGTTAGACGGACTCCAATATCTATCTTAATTTTTACTATCCTATTTCCTTAGAATTCTCGGGTTTACATGTATCAAATTTTTAATTTATAGTCTAGCCATCTTAATTCCAATTCCTTGCAAGTGATCATCCAATTTCAAAAACTTCAACATGCTAGTAGAACATACAACTCATTATAAGCAATTCATGGTTCGATATGCTTAAAGTTCTTTCATCAACATTATAATCACATGCACCTTCGATTTTTATCTTTTCTTAAGTCTAGTGCTACTATGCTTCAAGCACAATCATAAGTATAAAAATAAGGGAAGTAGACTCACTCGGCCATGGTTTGACGATACTCCTTAATCATAATAATCCTCAGGGTAGTACACATCTTCTTCCTTGTTGCCTAAACAAAGGAAATACCCAAAAATGAGTATTCCATGGAATCTCTAGTCAAAATTTCTAATTCTATGATCTAGTTGCGGTAAAATTCATATAGGTGGAAATTCCAACTTAAAATGGTCATAACTTGCTCATTTTAACTTAGAATTCGCATATTATATACCATTTTCTCCCTATTCGAAACGGTCTATCCATTTCTAAGGTTATTTTTATTATAAAAATTCATTTAGTTCCCAAAACAATGAGGTACAGATTCATTACAAAAATTTTAGTTTTCAAAACACAAGTTTGCAAACTTTTCTATATCCAAAAAACTTGTACCAAAATGTAGATATTAGTACAGTTGGAAAAATCCTTTGAATATATATATATATATATATATAATAGACTCATGTCATATGCATGAATTCAGTGAGGTTGTCTCAACAATGATTTTTTGTAAAACAAGGTGCCATAAAAGTTGGAAAACAAAACTTTGAAAATTCCACTTTAGCTTATTGGAAAAATTCCTTGAATCATTATAAGTGAGTATTTTCATCCTTTTAATTTTATTTCTTAACTTTTTGAAATAATTAAATTCCTCCCAAAGTAATTTTAGTCTTTTCTAGATTCTTACAACTTAATTTCTTGGGGTTGAAAAGTAGCTCCTAAGTATTACTTGATAGTAGTTAAGATTCTTTAAAGTTTACACATTCTTAGTTTTTCCTAAAGTTCATTTTACTTTAATACATAACAATGATTTCCTAAGTTGTTTACTAATTTTATTCCTAAGAAAATTTCATTTCTATGAAAGAAAATTTCTTGATGATTTTAGAAAACTTGTCTAATCCTTAATATTTTAGAGTATTGTTGAAATTTTCACAAGGAAGTTTAGGGATACCTTTGCAAATCAAGAATTTGAAATCTTTAGTTTTTAAAGAAGACTTTTCCATTTTATTGTTTTGAAAAAAGTATGTATAATATATCTACTTTATGTATCATTTGTTGAAATTCTAATGTTCATTGTTACTAAAAACTTATGATGAACTTATCTAGATTTTGGAAAAGATTTGTTAAGATAGATCCCCAAGTTTTTATGGAAAATTATTTATTAAGTGACAAAAGATTATTTTTGAAAAGAGTTCTCATCTTCCTTTATTCAAGAAAATTCTCTTTTTATTTTTATTTTTTTTGAGATAATACCAATATGCTTATGCATGAACATGAATATGTAGTAATGAGAAATAGAACACTATATCATAATAAATAAGGTATATATAAGAATAAATAGGAGCATAATATTAAGATCAAGTATTTGGAGCCTTAGCTTCATCAAAGTAACCCGGTCAAGTATTGGAAGCCTTAGCTTCATCAAAGTAACCCGGTCAAGTATTGGAAGCCTTAGCTTCATCAAGGCAATCCGGGATTAAGAATAGACTACTCCCAAAAGAAAAAGAAAAGCAATAATAATAAAAGCAAGTTAGTAAGAGTTAATGAGCATTTAGGCTCTAAGAAATATATAGATATACATATAGTTAAAATATATATATATATATATATAAGGTTAAGTTAGAGCAATAATAACAATATTAACAACATAATATCATCATAATAACAAGATAATAAAATCGGAATTCTTGGCATGTGCAAGAACAAAATATGAATATGTTGTTGCTTCTATAACTCATGTGAGTTTCAAGAAACAACACCATGATCATGCTAAGTTACATGACATGGAAATAATAGTGGTAGCAAGTTTTTACCTAAGAGTGTTTTTGCTGAAGAAAGAAGATGATGAGTAGTAGTATTATATAGGTAGTAATGGATGGTAGATGGTTTATGTATAGAGGAGAATTTTGGAAGAATTTAATGGAAAAGAGTTTTAGTAAAGATGATTTATGGAGAAATTTTGGTAAAGTTTTGTTATGTAAAATGAGTGTGAAAGAAATGGAGGATAAGGGTATTTATAGAGTTTTGAGGAGGAAAATTTGTAAACCCCTAAAATTTTGGTTAATTTTAAGTTGATCTTACAATTAAAAGTCAACCGAAAACCCTAATGGTCAACAAAAGACTAGTACAAACCTTAGAATTTAGATCCGGCATTCTGATATGCTTTAGCCTCAGAAAACGAAGTTGAGATAATTCGTATTAATAGTTGTGATAATATGAGGAAGCGTAAATGTAAACCTCCAAATTTTTTGAATCGGTTTAGCCTAAAACCTTAAACCGGAAGTCAACTAGAACTCTAAACGTCAATAAAACCCTAGTTAGACGTAATGGCTTAAGTCCGACAATCTCGAATAAGCAACTTAGTAAGAGTAAGTAGGAGTTTGGAACATAGAATAGTGCGTAATTACCAAAGGAAGCATAAAAAGATCCGATTAGTAAAATCGCAACTCGTTTTGAACCCGATCAGATACAATTAGTGAAAAACGTGTCCTGGAGCCTAGAATGGTAAAAATATTCCGAATATACCATCAGACTCGTAAAAATATAAGGTTTTCAAAAATATCAGTTTTATAATTTTTCGGTAAGTAAAAATAACAGATATCGCAATTATACGCGTATTTTCTTACTACCCGTATTTTATTAGTAATATCTACTTTACATTATACTATTTATTACCTATTCTTTTATCTCTACTTTTTCTTACACCTACTCTTACACACACCATAACCTATAACCTTTACTTTTTACCTTTCTCATAACTTTATTTCACATCTACTTTACATATTACTTCATTTAATTAACAAAAAGAAAAAAAAACTCTCTCTCCCCTCTTCTCAATTTGTTTTAATTTTCTTTTATTTTAATTACTCAAAAATTACTCCACATTTTTCTACAAATACCCTCCTTCCTCTTTCACTTCTTTCACACATTTACTATCCATAAATTCTCTACAAAAACTCTCTCCAAATATCCTCCCAAAACTCTCTCAAAATAAATCCAAAATAACTTCTACCTACAACAAAAACCAAAACCACATAATACTACCAAAGTCTTCTTTAGGTAACCATTTCCTATTGTTTTTCTTCACCTCATGTCATGTAACTTTACATGACCATAGTGTGAGTTTCCAAAGACTAAATGGAAACTACATTATGTTCATGTATTTTTCTTGTTCATGAAAATCTATTTATATTTATGTTATTATTTTGTTCATATTGTTGTTATTATATCTAAGTATTATTATCTATATATATACATACATATTCTTTAGAGCATATAACTCACTTGCAATTTATTTATTTTATGCAATGCAATTTATTTATTTATTCCATTACAATTTATTTATTCATTCCTTGTTATTTTAAGGCTAGTATCTAGTCTTAGATTTGTCCTCATCAATTCAAAAAAAAATTTTCTTTCTTTTATTTTATTTTTATTTTGGGACTTGTCTATTTGTTAGTCCCGGGAGCCTTGAAAAAGCTAAGACTCCCAATATTTGACTTTATTATTTATGTTATTTTTGTTTACTATTATTTCTCATAAATCATGTTCATTTAGATTGTTGTCCAAACTTTCAAGTTCTAAAAATAATTGATAAAAGGAGATTTTACCACTTAGAGATAAGTTTATATGAAGTATAAAATCTATGATTTAATAAAAATAAAGTCATTCTTTTCAAGTTACAAAAGAACCCACTACAATTTTAGAAACTACTTTTGTTATGAAAAGCTTTTTAAATAAATTATTATCCCACTTTGTTTTTCAAAAGAAAATGATTTTTGATACAAAATGATTTCTACAAAAACAAACATAGCAAAAACCTTAGGAAGCAAGAAGTGAGGATTTTCAAGTTTAGATCTTTTCAAATAAATAGGCATGGAAGGATTGTGTAGAACATACATAGGATCAACACAAGAAATTAGAAAAGAAGAAAAATTGTTTTTGAAAAAGTCATCTAGAAAAGTAATAAGTCAAAAATAAAGTAATTCTTTGAAAACCAAAAGAATCAAAGTATTCATTACGAAACCAATCACAAAATGAATTTCTTGTAAACTATAAGTTTTCTAAACTTCTAATTAATATCTCTTTACTCAAGAAACATGATTGGACAATAAAACACTTAAGCATGAATAAATATGAGCTATGTAGCTATTAAAAAGGATTTTTCAACTATATAGAGAACTAAGTATTTATCAAATAAATTTTTGGATGATTGGACCAAAGTTGTTTTTGAGTTGGAAAATTCATGGTGAAATTATCGCCACTGTTTTGGGGCCTAAATGGTTTAGTTTGATAAAAATAGTTTTAGAAATGATTAGATCTTTTCAAGGAGATAGAAATCGGTATATTATATGCGCGATTTTTGAGTTAAAATGACCAAATTATGGCCATTTTAAATTGGAACTTTTCTTTATATGAACTTTAACGTTTTTTTGACATTGTCTTGTCAAAATTCAAGAAAATCATCAAGAAATACTCATTGTGGGTATTTTCTTTGGTTAAGTGACTCCGAGGAAGGATACCTATATCCCGAAGATTATTTCGATTGAGTGAAGTGTGTGAACGACTCATTCGTATAAGAAGAATAGTCAACATGGCATCATGAGTTTATTTCCTTTAAATATTATACTTGTTGTGCTTGTAATTTAGTTGCATTAGAGTTAGGAAAAGACAAATGGATATGTGTGTAAAATAATTCCTTGAAAGAATCCTAAGAATAGCGAGGCCGGAATTGATTTAAATGTTTGTTTAGTATAACACTTGCTTTGTATGAGATTCTTTGATCGCCTTAAATTTGATAATAATAATGTTATTATATCATAAATAAATGGATTCATGCATACCATTAAGTGAGTCACATTGTATTTAGGTTATTATTCTTGGGTAAGAAGGATAGTAAGCTTATGTCGAAAGCAACACTTGGCGGAGTGTCCGAAAGCGATTGCTTAGCGGCGTTAAGGAAATGCTTGGCGGAAGATCCGAAAGCAAGTCTCAATTTAAGTAGACTTCATATGCTTGGCGATTTTGGTCGAAAGCATAAATCTTTTTACTAAAACTACTTGTTTGAGATTATGTATCACCAAACCTCGAATGGAGGGTGCAAATCCATTCAACATATAGTTCCCAGAAAACTACATGCTTTGTTTGCCCACGTGTATGATGCATTCCATTTGTTTGATTAAACAACATATTTGAAATTTTGTTACAAGAAGTTATTTATAGAAATAGTTCTCACTAAGCCTGTTAGCTTGTACCCCTATAGATATCTTTTGTAGTTCCCTTATCTGTGGTTGAGGCCACGATGACCTTGCAGTCAGGTAATTTCTTTTTGGATAAGGAAATTTTAGATGAAGTTTAGTATTGGAAAAGACGTACAAATATTCTTGTAATAGATTAGTGAATAAGGGAAATGTCCCTAAGTTTGTAAAGATCATTGTTATAAGTAAATGAATATTATGAATCCTCTTTTCTTAATATGTTATTATATCTTCTTAAGCTTCATAATTCCATGTATGGTCCTCTAAATTTGTGAGAGCACGCCTTACACTTAATATCAAAGCTTTTGGGAGTAGCTAAGGTTGTCATACTTAAGCTTTAATATTGAGTTTGGTAGATTGTTACGTTTAGGGTACCCCTTGGAGCGTGACAGAAAAAAATGTCAGATTTGTGAATTTTGAGTGTCCTTCGAACCCAAATGGGATTAATTCTCAAAAAATGTGTCCTAAAGCTCGGACTAGTAAAAATACTCCGATAACACCGTTAGGACCGATTTGATACAAGGATTTTAAAAATATCAATTTCGTAATTTTTCGATAACTAAAAATTACAGATATCGCAATTATATGTGTACTTTCTACTACCAGTATTTTACTAGCCATATCTACTTTATATTACACTATTCATTACTATTCTATACTATTCATTTATATCTACTTTTTCTAACACTTGCTCTTATAACTTCATACACGTATTATTTTTACTTTTTACCTTTCCCATAACTTTATATCATATTTACATTACATATTATTACTTTTAATACACAAAAACAAAAAAAATATCATATCTTTCCTCTCTCTTACTAAGTGGCCGGCGCCCCCCACACGCCCTCCCCCCATTCTCTCTCTCTCAATTTTTTATTTTCTTTCTTTAATTAAATCACTCAAAATTCACTCTCCATTTTCCTATAAAGACCCCCCTCATCTTTCACTTCATTCACATATCTACTACCCACAAAATTACTCTCCAAAATTCTCTCAAAATCTCCTCTCAAACACTCTCCCAAAACTCTCTAAAATTTTCCCTTAAAACCCTTTTCTTCTACAAACACTACTTTAGGTGAGAAATTTCTTAAAATCTCTCTTACCATGCATGTAACTTTACGTGACCATGGTGTAAGTTTCTTAAACTTAATATTACGGAAGCTATACTATGTTCATGTATTGTTCTTGTTTATGAATATGTATTTATATATTTTGATGTTGTTATTATATCTTGCTCATATTATTGTTGATTTTATATTAACCTCTTAATACATATACTTATGTACTTATATATAATCTTTAGAGTGATGTGAACGCATCAAGGCCAATTTATTAGTTAATTGTCATTTTTAATTTCTTTGTCAGTTACAATCAGTTACTTATTTTTGTCAGTTACATGTCTTTAATTTCTTTGTCAGTTATATGTCTTTAATTTCTTTGTCAGTTACAATCAGTTACTTATTTTGTCAGTTACATATCTTTAATTTCTTTGTATGTAAAAGGCTATATATTAAGCCTTGGTTATAAATTTTTAGTTGATTTCTATTTTGGTGAGTTCATGTGAGAGAGTTCTCTCTTGTAATTGACAGGATTGTCAATACATGTTATGAATATTGAGAATTATAATTTTCTTTATTCTTCTTGCTGATTGAATTTTTATATTCCTTTAGCAATTCGTGAGAGTTTTTTACAAATCATGAGTTATATCGATTTGTGATTCCATTCACAAACCAGTTTGATTTTGTTAGTCGTGGCACCTATCGACTAAATAATATCATCCATATCATTTATTTATGTTTTCCTTTAAAATTTGAAAATCCAAAAAGATTATGAAAAATTGTTAACCCCCTTGGGACCATATCATTTGGTATCAGAGCTTTTGGTTCGACGCGCTTCATTCCGGTAAGTCGTCGTTTCATTTTGATTGGTATTTGTTTGGATTTGGGGGTTGTGATTACTGCTTTGATAGTTGCGTAGTTGTTGTTCGACGCAATTTGTTTGGTTATGTTGAAAGATTAGTGTTTGTTGTGAATTTTTGTGAATTTGGGGCAATGGAAATAAATTCCATATTAGGGTTAAAATTGAAGATCATGGATATCTTGCATGTATTGATAATTTATGTGAGAATTTGGTTTCTGAATATACGGTGGCAAGATTAGGCTTAAAAGTTGAAGATCATCCATATCCATATAAGTTGTATCGTTACAATGAGAAATTTCGAGTAACGAAACAAGCATGAGTTGTTTTCTCATCAGACTCTTTTAAAGATGTAGAACTGTGTGATGTTGTACCCATGGATATTGTCACATACACCTAGGCAAGCCATGGAAACATTTAAATAAGGCTGTGTATGATCTTGGTAGAGATGTCTATCATATAAATTATGAAAGAAAAACTTTACGACCCTGAGTACGGATCAGGTTGTTCATGATATGGGTGTCGTCAAGAGAGTGGTCCAGAAGTGGTTGACATCACAGAGGGAGAAGTCCATTCTAAAAGGGTTGGTGAGGTAAAAGTGGTTAGGGTTGAGCCAAAACAGTAGTTGTTGATAACGTGAGTATTAAGAAAAATGAAAAGGCTGTTGAAGTTATTCATGAAAACTTCCCCACAAAACATGATGCACAAGGTGTTGGAGATAATCTGAAGAATGATGTTGACCAAGGAAGAGGGTTGAACAGGTGGATTATTGGTAATATATACACCACAGGTTGAAGGAAGGTGGAAAAAGCTATCAATGTTGTTAATTCATCCATAGTGCAAGTAGCTGAGGTTGAATCTGTGGCAGTTAAGGAGGCCAACCTATTTGTTAATTCTAATTTGCAAGTCAAGGAAGATCCTACACAAAGGGAAAATTTATTCCAGGCCAGATGTATGATTCAGGAGAAGATTTGTAAATTGGTTGTGCATGGGGGTAGTTGTGTTAATGTGATTTCACAAGATTTTGTGAAGTAAATGAATCTGCAAGTGATTCCACATCCAAGGCCATATAGCCTTCGATGGTTGAGTTCTCCAGATGTGATACATATTCATAAACAGGCACAGGTTACCTTTGCAATAGGAGATTATGAAGATACAATAACATGTGATGTAGCTCCTATGGATTGTGCACAGATATTGCTGGGTAGACCATGACAATATGATAGGCGAGTTATCTATGATGGATATAAGAACACCTACAAGATTCATAAAGATGGACAGATATTCTTAATGCTTCTAATGACTTTGGCTGAAGTTCAACAAGAGAGATATGAAAATGTTCAGGCTAAAGGTCAAAGGAGTTTATTTGTGTATCCTTGCAGGTCTTCCAAGAAAAGAAAGAAGTCGCCTCAAAAGTTTCAGGAGATTCAACATGTTTCACATGATGTTCCATCTAAATTAAATGCCAAGATTCGAGGTCGAATCTTTTCTAAGAAGGGGAGAATGATGTGAACGCATCAAGGCCAATTTATTAGTTAATTGTCATTTTTAATTTCTTTGTCAGTTACAGTCAGTTACTTATTTTTGTCAGTTACATGTCTTTAATTTCTTTGTCAGTTATATGTCTTTAATTTCTTTGTCAGTTACAATCAGTTACTTATTTTTGTTAGTTACATATCTTTAATTTCTTTGTATGTAAAAGGCTATATATTAAGCCTTGGTTATAAAGTTTTTAGTTGATTTCTATTTTGGTGAGTTCATGTGAGAGAGTTCTCTCTTGTAATTGACAGGATTGTCAATACATATTATGAATATTGAGAATTATAATTTTCTTTATTCTTCTTGCTGATTGAATTTTTATATTCCTTTAGCAATTCGTGAGAGTTTTTACAAATCGTGAGTTATATCGATTTGTGATTCCATTCACAAACCAGTTTGATTTTTGTTAGTCGTGGCACCTATCGACTAATAATATCATCCATATCATTTATTTATGTTTTCCTTTAAAATTTGAAAACCCAAAAAGATTGTGAAAAATTGTTAACCCCCTTGGGACCATATCATAGAGCATATAAGCTCATTGATAGTTGCCTTCAAGCGTAGTTTTAATTTTATAAAGGCCCGTTCTTAATTCACTATAAAGGCAATAGGTAGTGTACCTATCAATTGCAGAATAGAATTAATACGGGTGTCGTCTTCTAGGATCTAGATATCAAGTATTAGTATTACCGTTTCTCTACTATATAACCGACAATTTTGATGATTACTATTTTATCTAATTTACTTTGAACAATATTAATACATATTCAATAAGAACAAATGATCTAGGTTTTGTCTTACCTCCAATTTATCATGTGAATCCTTGGCAACTCATACTAGATATTTAAGATTTAGTTCTTAAGCTATAGAGTTCCTTAAGCAAAATGTCAATTCTTTCGAATCTAACAAATTGTCTAAACCTAAGTTAATCAATTAGGATGTCTCCTCAATCAATAGCAACCCAAATTTGCATTAATAACATGAACTCATAAAAATAATGGAAGATTATTGCTATTCTATGTCTAGAATTACAAACAAATCTCTTCAATTGCATAGATTAAATCATAAAAGTAATATTTTAATTAACTTAAATGAATATCATGCATAAATTTGTATTTCCGGACATACAAACTTAAGAAACGGTTAAAAAACATGCAATTGAACGAAAGAACTTCAAGATTTCATTAAGAACAAAGCCTCAACGCATGATAAAAATGGAATTCAACAAAACCTAGATCTACAAATTTATTTTTCCATAGTGACTAATAATATATGAAATTCAAAACAAAAATTCGAAATCATGATACTACCAGAAAAGATTAAAGTTCAAAAATTTCGGATCTTCAATCCGTGATAATCTTGACTTGTTGTTGGAATCTCCAGAACTTCCTTCTCTTTGGAAAACTCTCGTTTCCAAAATTTTCGTGTGTCTTCTTTCTTTTCTCCACAATATAATCATCTTCAATTAAATGGAATTGATTGTTCTTGATGAGGAGAAATGAAAAGTTTTGGAGGTTATGAGTCTCTTGGCTTTTGAAGTAACACTCCTTCAATGCCCAAAATAAACGTTTCTGTACTAAATAAGAGGTTACTGTAGTTAAAAAGTCGTTTTCACATTGAATGACTTTTTGTTAAATCGACAGGGCTAGTGACAGGTCGTGTCTCACAAATGTCGCTTGCAAAGTTAAATTTCCAAGTTGACATGGTTTGGGACAGGTCGTGTCTCATAAATGTCTTCCAAAAGCTTGATATTTAGCCCTTAATTTTGTTTCTTCCTTGTAATGGTTGAAAGACATGGCTTGTTCTTGTCATGTCGAGTTCTTCTTAATCCAAACTTTACATTTTTGACCCGTCTTTGCTTTCTTTGAAAAATATCTCCATTAAAGACCTAAAAGCTTAACTTCA
The DNA here is from genome assembly GCA_024138025.1 of Combretum micranthum. NCBI lineage: Eukaryota > Viridiplantae > Streptophyta > Magnoliopsida > Myrtales > Combretaceae > Combretum > Combretum micranthum. Next base: position 189,990 of record JAMXBD010001596.1, read on the forward strand.
TTAATTCAAGTGATAAATTCCCAACATTCATCAATAAAATGACCATCAAACATATGTTTTAGGACTCATAAAATAGAAATAATTTTGGTTCATCAAATTCCCCCATACTTAAACACTTGCTTGTCCTCAAGCAAACAATTTAAGAACAAAGAAAAAAAAAATCATCAAATATGCTCAGAATTTTTCACAGGTGAAAACTTACATAGCATTCATAAAATCATTTTAGATCATAACAACTTGCTTGTGTACCTATTGTTCAAATCTTTCATTTATATGTAACTAGCATACCAAAATCGAAATTCTAAGGCTAATCTAGGTAATTTAAACTTTACCTCACCAATTAAAAGTAGCTTCCAAAGTCACAAAATAAACACGAAGTCAAACAATAGCAAAAGAGACCTAATTATACTTCACTACTTATTAACAAATATATAAACTCTTCAACTACTTCTTTAAGCACAACAATCTAAAGTGAAAGTAATTGTATCTGTTCTTCCCTTGGATTTTCTCCCTTTTTTTAAAAATCTCTTCAAAAAATTTTTTTAGCCTTTAGAGGGACAGGTTTTTGCCTGCTTCTGTTCCTTTTCCTCTGGACAGGGTGTAGCCTGCATCTTTTCAGCTCTCTTTTTCAAGTTTATCTAATGAACTTTTGCCTTTCCGCCCTTCTCGTTATAATGAGTTCATCGAGTCAACACATCTCGGGCTCATCACCCAAGTGACCAGGTTTTAAAGGGACCCCATCGAACTCTCTACTCACTCTAACCTTCGAGTTAGGATACTCATAACTCAAATGCTTGAGTCATTGGAGTATAGGCCTTTTGATTTTTTCATCAATTGTATATAAGAAGCATGCTATTTGTATTCAATTTAGCACAACAATTGATTATTTCCAAAGAGATTTATTCTAAAAAGGATCACCAAGTGATGAACTTCATATGCTCTTTCACCAAAGATTAGGAGGGCTCTCAAATTATTTGAACAGAAAATATATAAATCAACAAGCTTAGAACCACAACCATTTAACTTTCAACTAAGGACTTCGATCCACTTTTAGACTCTAGATTCCATCCCTAATTAGCAAGTAAGTTTACCACACTTAGATTTCATCCTACAATTTCAACTAAGTATACTAATCACAAAATAGATGAGTAAGGTATTGAAGTTTCTATGCTATTCCTAAACATTTTTCTAAGTATATTTTCAAGTATAATAGCAAAGTGTAAAGTGGGGGTTTTTTCACATTTAAAACAAGCACAGAAAACCAAATATTCCACTATCAAGAGTATCCCTAGAATATCCCTCCCCCACACTTAATTTGGACATTGTCCCCAATGTTAAACAAATATGCCCAATAGTGAGGAATGAAAAAAGAAGAAGAATGAGACTTCCCTGTTTAAGGACAAATATTCAGCTGCAAGAGAGTCATATGTTCAACAAAAAGGAGTAGCAGTGACAACAAGTCAGGTCAGATTGCATCTGGGCTGCAAAACAAAAGCACAAACAAAAGACAAAAACAAAAATAAAGAAACAAAAGTTAGCACTCATGATCCTACTAGTAAGCCCTAAAAAGTCTAACCCAAGATTGGGTGCTCAAAGATACAGTTATCCAAAATATCATCTAAAATCATCAAAGCAGCAACAAATCAAGGAATTAATCTCCTTGATAGTCAGGATCATCTTCATCCTCATCCACAATCTTTTTTCTGTTTCTTCTTCTTTGGTGGTGTGGGTATTGGTGTGTCCTCTTCTTCCTCTTCAGATTCGTCATCATCTTCCTCATCTTCATCAACTTCCTCTTCCGATGCTTCTTTAGTAACATTTTCCTCTGAAGCACAAATCTGAGCATCTACCTCCTCATCGTCACTATCCTATAATAAAGTATGGAAAGATTCTACCTGAACATCATCGGTTGAGGAAGGAAAAGTCTCTGGTGGTCCAGTCTGTGGTGGAGAAAATTCCACATTGTTATGGGCTGCAATCCCCTTCAAACAAGAATATATAGCTTCTTGATGTCGAGTCTAATGCTTGGTGGTGCGGATGATAGCTTTGAATAATGATTTCATCTTCAGTAGAATGTGGCGGTTCTTCTCAACTTTCTTAGTAAGCACTTCGTAAAGTGATTGGATGGAAGGAGCTGACCAAGAAGTAGAAGGTCCTGACTTCCCAAACCACTTCCCAAGAGTGGAAGGTGGTATGATATGAGAAGTAGCAACAGAATCCTTAGGTTCTCCAATAGGAAAAATTTGTAATCCTTTCAGTAAGCATGATGTAGGCTTCACAGTAAATGGTGCCCTTGGCTTTGTTAGTCTTGGCTTGCCGATGGAAAAAGAAAGCAAGCATCACTCCCAAGTTCAATGGGATTTTCTCAATTATACTATGTAAGCATAATAGTTCATATGTTCCTACCACCCCAGTACTGTGTCCCTTACCATTGATTGAATGAGTGATTATCCAGTGTATTATCCTATGGTTGACATCCCTTAGTGTTGATGCTTTGGCTTCTTTTGCTTTATAGGGAGTGGCAAGACTGATCTTTCCCCAATACAAGTAGTTGAATTCACCTGGTGGCCAATCGATAGGAAGGCGTACAAATTCTTCTGTTGCTAGAAAGTCAGCTGAATAAAAGCCCATAGCCTCACAGATTTCTCGAATAGTAACAATGTGTTCTTGGCCATTAATCCTAAAACTGATGCTATTGTTTATTCCTGAGTGTTTTACTTGACTCTCAATCCGAAATGTAAAGAGGAACTCAAGTGTGATCTGCCGGTACACTTTTTCATTAACTTCAAACCATTTATCCCAACCATTGTGCCTAATCAAAGAACGAATCTCATCTGCTTTGTTAAACTTTGCCAATCCTTTCCAATTGAATGCATATTACCAGCAAGTTCTCTTCCTAAAAGCACATTATATCGTTCTTGCTCAATCCCGATATTGGTTGGTCAGTCCTGGAGGATCTGGAGCTCACCAAGAGACTAACGGTGGGAAGAAGATTTCTTTCTCACTGTTTGCTTCTGCCGCATCTTCGATTTCCCTTGATTTTGCTTGAAATTTTGCGTGGATAATGAAGATGGGATGAGAGGATTTTGTTTTTGCAAAGAAAGCCCCTTTGTATTCTAAACGCACAAATGATATGAATGAAGGAAACAATTAAAAAGCATGCGTTTTAATGAATAAAGGCAGTGAGTTACACGGTTCATCGACAAGCCTTGTCTAGCAAATGTCCAATAACACCCTTTACCACAGCAAGTTACACGGTCAATTTGCAAGCCGTGTCTAACAAATGTCATCCTGGAGACAAGTGACACGCATAGAAATGGGCAGTGAGTTACACGGTTGATCGACAAGTCGTGTCAAACAAATGTCCCCCATGCGTGTGATCCACAGATTGTTACACGGCCTATTGACAAGTCGTGTCAAACAAATGTCCTTCCAAATGCACAATAAACACTTAAGATCAGTAAGTGACACGACTTTTAACAAGTCATGTCTCAAAAATGTCGTATTGACAGCAATTTTTCTAGCCTTTTTCTACCTTGTTTCTCCAATATCTATCTTTTCTTTAAGATTATTGCTCAAGCATCCTAAACTGTCAGAAAAAATAATAAGATCATGAGTTCAAAAATGAAAAAGTTAAACAAAAGAAAAGAAATAAAAGAATTAGACATGGGTTGCCTCCCATGAAGCGCTTTTGGTTATAGTCATTAGCTCGACATCTTGTTATGATTCAATCAAAGATCTAGTGAATGGAGCCGAAATTCCTCACGACCTTCTTGCTCAAAATCAACTCCTTGATAGAGCTTCAATCATTGGCCGTTTACCTTGAAAATTCCACTCTCAGGATGTTCCAATTCAACAGCACCATGTGGAAAAATTCTCTTAACTAAGAAAGGACCAAACCATCTTGATTTCAACTTTCCAAGAAAAAGTTTTAAACGAGAATTAAACAACAGCACCTAGTCTCCTTCTTTGAAATGCTTTGGATGACGGATTTGCTTCTCATGAAATTGCTTGGTTCTTTTCTTGTAGATTCGCATATTCTCATAGGCAATCATTCTCCATTCGTCCAATTCATTCAGTTGAAGCTTTCGTCTCATTCCAATGGAATCCAAGTCAAAATTGACTTGCTTAATTGCCCAATAAGCTTTATGTTCAATCTCTACCAACAGGTCAAGCTTTACCATAGACAAGCCGATATGTTGTAGTTCCCAAAGGAGTCTTATATGCAGTCCTATATGCCCATAATACATCATCTAGCTTTTCCGCCCAATCCTTCCTATGATGCTCCACTGACTTCTCCAGAATTCTTTTCAAGTCACGATTTGAAACCTCAACTTGTTCGCTGGTTTAAGGATGATATAGTATTGCAATCCTATGAGTTACCCCATATCGTTTTAATACTTTCTCAAGTTGATAGTTGCAGAAATGCGTCCCTCTATCACTTATGATAGCTCTAGGGGCTCCAAACCTCGAGAACAACTTTCTTAAGAACTTGGTAACTACCCGGGTATCATTGGTAGGCAGTGCTTGAGCTTCTACCCACTTTGAGACATAGTCTACCACCACCAAGATATACTTGTTTCCAAAAGAATTTGGAAATGGTCCCATGAAGTTGATACCCCACACATCAAAAACCTCACACTCTAAAACATAATTCTGAGGCATCTCATCACGTTGGGAAATTTTCCCAATTCTTTAACATCTATCACACAGATTAGCAACCTTGTGGGCGTCTTTAAAAATAGTGCGCCAATAGAATCCAGCCTCGAGAACTTTTTGGGCCATCCTATTTGCATTGTAATGACCTCCCATAAGACCAGAATGACACACTTGCAAAATTTTCCAACCTTCCGCATGAGATACACAGCGAAGGATCAATTGATCTGCACAAACACGGAAAAGAAATGGTTCCTCCCAAAAATAATACTTCAACTCATAAAAGAATTTCTTCTTCTCATGGGAAGTCATGTCTCGGGAGAGGATTTTAGCAACAAGATAATTTGCAAAATTTGCAAACCAAGGAGTATTAGAATTTCTTACCTTCCGTATTGTAAACAACCATTCTTCTGGAAATTCATCATTAATTTCTTCCTCCTTCAATTCCTCCAAACAAGGGTTCTCCAAACGTGACAAGTGATCAGCTGCAAGATTTTCTACTACCTTTTTGTCTCAGATCTCCAAATCAAATTCTTGTAGAAGGAGAATCCACCGGATGAGGCATGGTTTTGCATCTGTTTTTGACAAAAGGTATTTAAGAGTAGAATGGTCAGTATAAACTATTACCTTTGATAGAATCAAATACGGTCGGAACTTGTCAAAGGCAAACACCACAGCCAACAACTCCTTTTTCGTGGTGGTGTAGTTTTCTTGGGCACTGTTGAGAGTCCTACTAGCATAATAGATGAGTTGAAAATGTTTTTCTCTTCTTTGTCCCAAGACTGCCCCAACAGCATAATCGCTTGCATCATACATTAGTTCAAATGGTAAACTCTAACCCCGAGCAATCATGATTGGTGCACTATTCAGATGCTTTTTGAGGAGGTTGAATGCTTCAAGACATTCTTGGCTAAACTCAAACTGTACATCCTTTTCCAAGAGCCTTGTGAGAGGTCGGGCTATCTTGGAAAAATCTTTTATGAACCTCCTATAGAAGCCTGCATGACTAAGGAAACTACGAATTGCCTTGATTGATGTTGGAGGAGGGAGATTGGAAATAATCTCAACCTTGGCTTGATCAACCTCAATTCCCTTGTGAGATACTTTATGACCGAGAACTATGCCTTCCTTGCACATGAAGTGGATTTCTCCCAATTAAGCACAAGATTAGTTTGTTCACAGCGGATCAATACTTTCTTCAAATTTTCAAGACAATCGCTAAATGAATCTCCAAAAATGGAAAATCATCCATAAACACTTCCATAATGTTTTCCACCTGATCATCAAAAATGGCCAACATGCACCTTTGAAATGTGGCTGGTGCATTACAAAGCCCAAAGGGCATTCTCCTATAGGCATAAGTGCCATAGGGACAAGTGAACGTAGTCTTTTCTTGATCCTCAGGAGCAATTGGTATTTGGAAGTAGCCAGACATACCATCCAAATAGCAATAAAACATGTGACCTGCAAGCCTTTCTAACATTTGATCAATGAAAGGTAAAGGGAAATGGTCCTTGCGAGTAGCTTCATTAAGCCTTCTATAATCAATGCATACTCGCCAACCCATGACTGTCCTCATCGGGATCAGCTCATTTCTTTCATACGGGACCACAGTTATCCCTCCCTTCTTAGGTACCACTTGTACTAGACTTACCCAAGAGCTATCAGAAATTGGGTAAATCAACCCAGCATCCAAAAGTTTAATTACTTCTTTCTTTACCACTTCTTTCATATTTGGATTCAACCTTCTCTGGGGTAGAACAACTGGTTTGAATCCTTCTTCCATCAAAATTTTATGAGTGTAAAAAGAAGGGTTTATACCTTTAATGTTGGATATCTTCTAGGTAATTGCTTTCTTATGCTCCTTAAGAACTATCAATAATTTCTCCTTTTGTTCACTGTTCAAATCTGAGGCGATGATCACCGGTAATTTGAATTCTCTTCCAGAAAAGCATACTCCAAATAGTCAGGAAGTTGCTTCATTTCCAAAACCGGTGGTTCTACAATAGAGGGCTTCAATTTTTTCTCATCTTCTAGTGATAATTTCTCGAACCCTTGTTTCTTTGTCAGCTCCTCATGCTTCTTTAATTGAGCTTTCACATCTTGCACATTAGGGTTCAATACTTCTTTCTCTTTTGCACAAATCAAACTTAACTCCAAAACATCTCTACATAAAATATCCTGCATGCAATCCACCACAGAAGCATCAATAATATCAATGCTAAAACAAGAATCATCACATACCATGGGCATTTTCATCACTGTTGGAATTTGTACTATAAGCTCTTCATCACCAACCTAGAGTGTCAACCTTCCATCTCCAACATCTATGACAGCCCTAGTGGTAGCTAGGAAAGGCCGTCCCAAAATTAGAGGAACTTCCCCATCCTCATCCATCTCAAGGATCACAAAGTCAACCGGGAATATAAAATTCCCGACTTTTACCAACAAATCGTCTATAATTCCTTTGGGTAGTTTAACCGATCTATTGGCTAATTGCAAACTAATTCTTGTAGGATGAGGTTCACCTAAACCCAGCTTTCTAAAGAATGAATAGGGCATTAAATTGATGCTTGCCCCTAAGTCCGCTAAAGCTTTCTTAACAGAAAATTCTCCAATTACACACGGGATTGTGAAACTACTCGGATCCTTCAATTTAGCTGGCACCTTGTTTGGATTATTGCTTAACACTCAGCCCCAACTACAGCAGTGGACACATCCTCAAGCTTGAGTGTTTGTATTAATTGTGATTCGGAAGTTTTCACTCACTAAGCTAGTGTAGCTTATACCCCAATAGTTTCCTGTTGCAGTATGAATACCTTTGGCTATCTCCAAGGACCCGGGGACATCAGGTACAGCTTTTAGAGGTTGAGGAGCTTTTGTTAAGGCAGGGACCTAAAAGTAGAAATGGATTTCTAACCCTATTTCCCGGAACCAGTGTCCGAAGGATAATACAAGGAACTTTGTGAGCTTAAAAATTTTTAGTATTGTATCGGGGGTATGCCCCCTAGTTCATGTAATAGAATAATTCTCTGTAAGACGTTCATAATTTATGTTCTTGCTGCTATGTATGTCTCCTTAAGCTACTACGAAGCAAACTATGGTCTATAAATGTTGAGAGCGAGCCTTACACCCGATGTTCAAACTCATGGGAAGACTAAGGTTGTCTTACTTGAGTTTAAATGTTGAGTGTGGCGGACTGTCACGTGTACGGCACACTTTGGGGCGTGATAAGAGGTTTTCAAAATTAAATAATCTTCCTTTAATTTAAGAGACAAGTCATGATTTTCTTAGATGGATCGGATTTACTTTAAAAAAAAAATTTACAAGGCATAAACTATCATCTCATGGTAAGTTTGTTTTAGCCAAAAATTTTTGTTACTTGTTAGGGAAAAACTTCAAATTTAGTACTCCTTTTTCTTGATGATAATAAATATTTCATTCTTTGTAAAATAAGATCTCATCTCTTATTATTTGACCAACACCATGAATCTTGTAATAATATGAGTACACTCATATATCATAACATAGTACACAAAATAACAATGAGAGAAATAATAAAATCAAGTATTGTCATGTAGGTCATGTATTGGGAGTCAAGGCTCCCGGGACATTAAATTAACTTAATAATATAGTCATGTATTGTCATATAGGTCATGTATTGGGAGTCAAGGCTCCCGGGACAAAGAATAAATTCTGTCCCGATTATAAACAAATACGAAAATAAAAATTTAAACAAACTTAATAATATAGTCATGTATTGTCATATAGGTCATGTATTGGGAGTCAAGGTGATCATGTTTTTTCTAAATATGCTTTTTAAAACTCTTTTTAGTTATATTCAATTTCCTTTAAATGAGCAGATCTTTAATTGACAGTGTTTCGGGTGCATGTGCAGTAATAATATATCAGTGAATATCGAGTCGAATCCACAGAGAGTGAGGACTAGCTATCAACTATATCAGTTCGATTCATAGCTAGGCAAATCAAAAGATGTTTCTATTTTTGTATTTTATTTTAATAAAACTAAACTACTAAAAATCTTGGTTTTGCAACACCTTTGAATTGATTAAGTTATGAGCCAACAGATCTGAATAATCAATCAATGTATGCTACTGATTAGAAATACAATTACCAATCCAAATTGTCAATAGGTTCAGTATTTTAATCAAATAAGCACCAGATAATAATCCCTTCTTCCAAAGTGAACTATTATCTTAGATTTACCAATCAATGTTCCCTATTTCTAGGAAAATTATAAATTGAAAAATCTATGTAATTTACCAAACCCTAATAGAATTCAAATTCCATATCCCTATGTGATTTCAAATCCAATTAGATATTCTCAATTCAATTAGAAGAGAATTTCCCAATTGCAATCCTAATCCATCATGAATTCCATATGTAATATGAAATACATGATTTGTGAAAAATCATCAACAATTCGAATATGAACAAAGATTTAATCAACAACAAAAATCACCAATCATATGAATTAGATCAACAACTCCAAAATCGATTTAAGATCAAAGGAATCAAGCATCAAATATCATCGAACATTTGAATATGAGAAAAAGAACAAAATCACCTATCAAAGAAATCTTGTTCTTGAAATCCAAATCCAAATCCAAACAATGTTTTCTACTTGAATCCCGGTGTGGAATCCTTATTCAATCAATAAGATAATTTAATTAGTGTTCAAACCCTAATTCTACATCTAGGAGCAAAAAGGAATAGAATGATTTTTGTGCCTAGGGTTTCTTTTTGTTTTTCAAATGACAACATGATGAATTTATATAAAGGGTTACAGGGGAGTTACACTGGCATTAAAGGCTGGCGGCCTTTAATGTGAAAATTAATTTACGAAAGAAATTTTGAATATACACCGGCTTCAATACTGGTGGCGTAACCGTTCTAGTTGCCAGCGTACAATGAAAAATCACAAATCGCTTGATTTTCCCTTGTGAAAGCCGATGGTGTAGAATGGAGAAATGCCGGTGTACATTTGAAAATTACAGACGCTGGTCAATTTCACATTGAAAGCTAGCGGCGTAGCTTCCTTAATGGCCGGTGTACTTCTATTTTTATCCAAAATTGATCAAAACTTCTCCCATTTGCATGTATATGATTCATAAGTCCTCAATGACCTGAAATAATAATTTACGAACATTTAAGTACCATTTTCGATTGATTTCTATAAAATCTATAACATATAAACATGATTTGATTAATAGAAATTTGAGTAAAATATGACTTTATCACAAGGCTTCCGGGATAAAGAATAAATTCCGTCCCAATTATAAATTATAATGAAAGCGAGAAGTAGAAATTTAAATATAACAAGAGTAGCAAATAAACAACAACACAAAACAACATAATATAATATAATGGAAAAGATATTTCCATGAACACGAACAAAACATGAACATAGTGTTATTTCCATAACATTGAAGTTTAGGAAATACCACCATGGTCATATTGAGTTATATGACATGGTTTTATGAAAGAATAAGAATATTACCTTGAAGAATTTGTAAGAGAAATGAAGAAGAGAGGTTAAAATTTTGATGAAGTAGATAGTGTTTAGAGAGGATTTGTTTGAAAATGTAAAGAGGGTTTGTTGGTAGTAAAAGAGAGGATTTAGAGAGAGTGTTTGAGAGAGTATTTTGACATAGTAACTTTATGTTGGAGGAGTGGTGTAAGAAATGAAGGGAGGAGGTGGTATTTATAGAAGAAAGGAAGTGGAGTTAGTGTGGAATTAAATTAAATCAAAAGAAAAAGAAAAAAATATATAGATATAATATTATATATTGCACCAGCCATTAAGGAGGAAATAAAAAAATATATATATTTTAAATTGTTTTGATGATTAAGAGATGTAATATGAATGGTTGATGTAAGAAAAGAGACATGGAAAAGGTAAAAAGTAAAAATAGAGGATTGGTAAGGAATAAGGTCCAATGGGAATAAAGTATAGGTATTAAATAATGTATAGTAGTATAAAGTAGAATAGTATTATACAATGGATAGTATAAAATAGTGTAGAAGACAAAAATTAATACCGGTAGTAAAACAATTCGCGTATAATTGCCATATCAGATATTTTTCTTTACCGAAAAATTATAAAATTGATATTTTTGGAATCCTTATAATATTACGAATCTAATGGTATTAATAAATTATTTTTAAATTCCCAAACCCCAAGACACGCTTTTCAAGGATCGTATCCGATTGAGCTCGGAATCAACCGAATTTTATCTAATATGATATTTTTAAATTTTCTTATATAATTATACACTATACTACACAAATAACTTCTATTTATTCTTCTAAGGTTGAAAGATACGGAAATGTCAGATCTAAACTGTTAAATTTCACTAGGGAATTGTTGACTTAGGGTTTCTGGGTGACTTTTCGATTTAAGATTTAAGCTTAAAAATCATTAGAAAACTACGGGTTGACAAGATTTAAGCTTAAAAATTAGCATAAAACTAGGGGTTGACACCCATCAAGAAATTTCAATTTGATGATATCATATTTTACACAACTTTTATTAAGCAATTAGTGATTAATTTGTCTTGAATTTTATAAAAATTGCTAGAATAGATACTTGGATTGGTTAAATTCATGTTTCAGGTCTAAATAGAACAAAAGAAATCAAAATAAAGAAGTTTGAGATGAAATTGAAGAAACACAAGAGGTACGCCAGCTTTTCTAAAATCTAAGCCACCGGCGTATAGTTGGCCTAGAGGTCAACACTGCCTCTAAGCTATCGGCTTTCGTCCAAGATTTGGTTGAAGCAGATTCAAAGATTTAAAGGCCAACACAATTTTCATATATGACGCCGGGCTTGTGGCAGCGTAGGATGAAGATCAGTAAACAAAAATCAAGCATTGGCTCAACATTGCCAATGTAGAAGAAAGGGAAAGCTAGCTTCTGCAATTTTCATCCAACGGCAGCTTTCCGGAGATCAACACCGCTGGCATTGAGACAGCTTAAGCAACCACAGAATTTGAATTTTAAAAGCTACCACTTGCATAGCAGGCCTAGAAGTAGATCTGGCCAGCCTTCTACGTTTTCACTTTACACCGACGTTTCAAAACCCCACTCTACCGGCATTCAAGTAGCGTTGGCCATCCTCAATATTCAAATCCTTAATGCTGAATCCAAAGCCACTAGTGTTCAAGCGATGTAGGAAAGTACACCGTCTCTACACAGCCGGTGTAGAAAGTGTGACTGCCGGTGTACGTTTTGTAACTACAAAAATTAGATGAAACATCTGGAGTTTTGTTTATATATTCTAGGGGTCTCCTTCACTTGGAAAGACATGAAAAAAAATATTAGAAAAAGATAGAAAATTAGATTAGCTTTCATTCCTTTGTTAGAGAGAGAGAAAGATCATTTTGGAGCTTTGTAAAGATTTTGCAATTAAAGACCTTGTAAATTGAATTGGTGATATTTGATTTTATTCTTATGAAATTCAATTGTTTGATTTTGTTTTTCAATATGAATTCAATTGCATTTTCATATTTGATTTGTGAATTATTATTTATGAGTAGCTAAATTTTGCATTACGGGAAGTGATGAAACCTAATCTTGCTAAAATGATCTTTGAATTTATGTTCTAAGATTGTTAGAATTATGAAATATTTGCATCGAATCCTGATTATCTATCTTGTTCCTGTATGAAATTGGATTGATAAGAATTTTGGTAATTCAGAAGAAGAATTAAGGTTCATAGGAATTCATGAATTAAGATTAAACAACAATTCCAAAAGTGGCGAAGTTTAATCTGATTTAGAAATTGGCCATGTAATTAATGCGATGTTTATGTTAATTTCTTACTAAGGAATTAGGAGAAGTTGATTTAAGGCATTAGACAATTGTAGAATCGGGAGGTTTATAATTGTGAATTCGATTCCATTGATAATTATTTAGCAGAAGCTATTAGATTATTTTGTGGTTTACTAAAACTTGATAGCTTTAAGTCTTCACAGTTTCATACAAATATTCACAATTCTAGCTATTCATATAATATGATTTCAATATGATTAGCAAAGGTTAGGGTGGATTCTGCTCCTTCCTACATTTATCTGATATACTCTCTCACAGTTCAAACACGTATTGCATTCATTTTTAGCTATTAAGTTAGATAAGAATTAGATAATTAGTTTAGATTGATACAATTCGATTGCCTAAATATTAGTTAAAGCTAATACCGATCTAGTAGTTAAATTGATCCTTGTGGGAACGATACTCTACTCATTTTTATGTTACTTGATCAAACCCAGTATACTTGCTGGTAGAATCCGTATTTTCCATATTAAATCAAACAAAAGTATGTGATACTTAATTGATTATAGCTATCCAAGTTTATAAAACATGACAGCAATAAAATTCTTTTGATAAAACTCATAAAACCCAAGTCTCGCGTACCATCATCTAATCAAGTCATCCCGCGTATCTCTCATTTCCCACTGAATCATCCGAAGGACCTGAAAGGCTAATAAAATGAGCTACAAAGCTTAGTATACAGTAATACAAGCACACACTGCATTCCACATGCTCTTAACTGAATGCCTCAACCATATTTTAGGATGTTTAAATTAAATTCCACAAAAAAGGTATCCCCAATGTCACGCCCTAAACGGTACCATAAACGTAACAGTCCACCGCATATTAAACGAGACTTAAGAGTCACTACCATAGTCATTCAAAAGTCTTATATTAGATGCAAGACATTCCCTTATGGTAATAGAATACGTATGCAATTGAAGATAGATAGTTCAACTTGATAGAACAAGCATAAAAACATAAACCATAGATATCTCAGGATCATTTATAGAATTTTAAGGGGCATTCCCCCGCAAAATAATAAGTTAAGATATCAGTTTTTAATAACAATGCGAGCGTTTAGGTTTCCTACGTAAAGACTATACAAAACTAATCATAAACTTCTAAGGGAAAACTCCTAACTTCGCATTTCCTAATTTGGCTAAGTTCGAGGATGCAACCATATGTACAGGAACTGCATCAAAAAGAAGCTATGGGGGTATAAGCTATGCTAGCTGATAAGATCCCAAGGGGGTTAACAACTTTTTCAGAATCTTTTTTGGGTTTTCTGATTTTAAAGGAAAACAGAAATAAATGATATGGATGATATTATTAGTCGATAGGTGCCACGACTAACAAAATCAAACTGGTTTGTGAATGGAATCACAAATCGATATAACTCATGATTTGTAAAAACTCTCACGAATTGCTAAAGGAATATAAAAATTCAATCAGCAAGAAGAATAAAGAAAATATAATTCTTAATATTCATAACATGTATTGACAATCCTGTCAATTACAAGAGAGAACTCTCTCACATGAACTCCACCAAAATAGAAATCAACTAAAACCTTATAACCAAGCTTAATATAGCCTTTTATATATAAAGAAATTAAAGATATGTAACTGACAAAAATAAGTAACTGATTGTAACTGACAAAGAAATTAAAGACATATAACTGATAAATTGGCCTTGATGCATTCGCATCATTCTCCCCTTCTTGGAAAATATTCAACCTCGAATCTTGGCAGTCAAATTGGATGGATCTTCATTTGGAACATGCTGAAGCTCCTGCAACTTTTGGGGTGACTTTTTTTTTTTTTTGTGATGATCTGTATGGCAACAAAAACAAACTTCTTTGACAATTAATTTTCACATGAACAAACTGCTCCTGTAAAACATCAGCCCTTGTCATTGGAAGCATCTTAAAATACTGGCCATTCTTTTTTTATTGTATAAGTGTTCCTGTAACCATCATTTATGGCTTGGCGGTCATATTGCCAAGGCCTATCAAGAAGCACATATGTGGTATCCATAAGAGTAACATCACACAACACAGTATCACAATACTTTCCTATGGATATAGGAACCTTTGCTTGCTGGTGAATATGCAGGATGTTCTTCGCATTTAACCATCTTAACCCATAAAGCTTAGGATGTGGAATCACTGGAAGTTGCATCTTCTTTACAAACTCCTGTGAAACTACATTAGTACAACTGCCACTATCAACAGTTAATTTACAAGTCTTACCCTGAATTAAGCATCTGGTATGAAACAAATTCTCCCTTTGTCCTGGGTCTTCTTAACCTGTAAACAATTTATCGACATCTGCAATTACCTCTTTTTCCTTCTCAGCCTTAACTATTAATACCTGCTCTACAGATGGTTGTTCAATCGTATCATCATCCTCCATTCCTTCTAACTCAGCAACATCTGAATTAGGCTTCACCTCAATAACTTCCACCTCTTTCACTATATTCAAGTTATCATCACTCACCACTTCAACCTTTTTCTCATCAGCAGATTTTCAGGTTCAACCCAAACCACTTGCAACTCTTTCTTCTCCTCCTTCTGCTGATTTAACTTCTTTCATAACTTTTAAAGAAGCGCTCAAAATCCTTTTCAAGTTTATTAAATGCTTGTCTAATTTCACCAAATAACAAATTTTTGTAATCTGAAGTACCATCATGATATTTTAGAGATTTTTTTCTAGATAATTCAGATCATTTTGTTTATAAGATTGCTCCTTTCGATAATACAAATCTTCATGAGTACGTCTATGAGATCGCTCACTTCGATAATTCAATTATCTTCAACATGCCTTGAACGACCTTTATAAAAATCCTTTCTTTGATGTTGAATCTCATCCTTATAATAACTTTCAGGACGACCAAATCTCAACATGATTTTAGACAACACAAGCAATTTAATAACAAATCCAAGAACCCTAATTCTCCAAATCCCACAATTCAACAACAATAGAAATTTCGCAGCACAATCACAACCCCCAAATTTCCAGATCTAACAAGAAAAGTTCAACGATCTTACCAATCTGAAGCGCGTCACACCAAAAGCTCTGATACCAAAATGATAAGCTACCAAGGGGGTTAACAACTTTTTAAGAATCTTTTTTGGGTTTTTTGATTTTAAAGGAAATAGAAATAAATTGATATGGATGATATTATTAGTCGATAGGTGCCACGACTAACAAAAATCAAACTGGTTTGTGAATGGAATCACAAATCGATATAACTCACGATTTGTAAAAAACTCCTCACGAATTGCTAAAGGAATATAAAATTCAATCAGCAAGAAGAGTAAAGAAAATTATAATTCTTATATTCATAACATGTATGACAATCTGCAATTACAAGAGAGAACTCTCTCACATGAACTCACTAATAGAAATCAACTAAAACTTATACAAGGCTTATATATAGCCTTTTATATACAAAGAAATTAAAGATATGTAACTGACAAAATAAAAATAGCTAATTGTAACTGACAAAGAATTAAAGACATATAATGATAAATTGGCTTGATGCATTCGCATCACTAGCTTAGTAAGCTTCACTTCCAAAATTAAATACTCCATCAAACAGTAGGGCGAGCAAGTTATATTAAATAATCATACGAAATGCATAAGTAAGTGAGCATACATATATACGACTTTTCAAGAGTCCTATGTTGAATGGATTTATGCCCTCCATTCGGGGTTAGGTATTTCAGGCCCATACGACCATAATTTCAATTTTTCCTCATATATTTAGTGGTTGTTTCAGGTGCCTACTGTAAACCCCGAGAATTCTAAGGAATAAGATAGTAACAATTAAGATAGATTTGGAGTTCGTTTACCCGGTTAGGCCTTAGTTAGAAATTTTAGAGTATTATAAACCTATTTATGATCTAAAACCTAGATCATAAATTTTTAGATAGTAAAGAACTATAGCTAAATTTTATCATCCGAGTTTAGAACTATAATATAAGTAAATAAAATTATTTCAAGAACATTAGAAAGCCAATGACTTGTATATATTAGAATGAAAATGATCCATTAAAGATAAACCGTTAAGGTTATAAATATGTACAAAAAAGCTATAACGAGCTATAATTAATAATCTAGACTTCAAATAAAAATTTTTGACCACACCATAATATTAGTTAGAAATTTGGAGTCCATAATATACCAATTTTATATTTTGACCTTTAGGCCCCGAAACCTAATCGCGTAAGACCAAACTTTAAAAATACTAAATCGCGTAATTTAAACTTAAAATTGAAGTCAACCATATTGTAGAAATATTTTGGGACCTAAATTAAATTTTTAAAAATAAATATTTTTCATAACTAATATTAAAATACGCGTAGGGGATAGTTTTTGATGTAATTAGTTAGATATTTACATTTTTTACTATTTTTACCAATTCATAAATACAAGTTACGGTGGAATGAAGCTCTAAGTTGCTGTTTTGGAGATATTACAGCTTCCACTTGCAACAAGTCAAGGTTAGTTGAAACAAAAGGCTAGAAACTTGCACAAATGGACCAATTAAATTGTTCCAACCATGCCCTAATTATTACACTTAATATAACACTTACAAATCAGCAAAATGGACTTGGACAAGCTGCCCTTCCTCTCCCTCTTGCACGTGACAGCCCCTACTCCAATAGAAATTTACAAAAAAATTTAACTAAATTAATTTAACTCTTACTCTACAAGTTACCTACCTCTATAAATAGGTGATTAAGTCAACATGGGAAATAAAAATTCCAACTACCAGCCCACTCTCCCTCCTTGCTGCACTGAAACTACACACACACACACTTACATTCCACAATTCAAATTTCCTTCCTTATATCCTCTAGTCTTCACTTAACATTTCAACCAACTAAAGATCAACCAACCCAAGGCTCCAACCACCATTATAGGATGCATTGATCATTTACCATGTAAAAGACAAGGGTAAGAACTTATAAAGTTAGTTATTTATTTCATAAAATATAGTAGACTTACTATTTGCTAAAATATGTAGGTCTTGGTCAAATTAAAAGGAAAATTTGCCATCTACTCTCCTAAGTCCTCAAGGTAAGTCCTACACCTTTAAATTATTTCCTCATTCTAAATGAGAAAATGAAGGTCATACATTGCCATAGATACATTTTTAGAAGCCTCCATAGAGTTATGTTGATGGTAGAATAAATGCAATGATGTAAGATAAATATTTTAAATGAATTAGAATAAGGAGAAGCCTTGAAGAAAATTAGTCTAGGCATTAGAAAACCCTAGAATTAAACTTTGAAATTACTACAAGACTATTGTCTTGAAAAACCCTAGCTAATAATCTTGTAAATTAGTAAAACACATTATAATTGTCATCTAAACAATTTGAACTAGCCAATGTCTTACCCATTAGAAGTCTTGAACTCAAACTCATAATGGGAAATTACTAAAGTGTAGATAAAGGAAATTCAATGGAATAGAAATAATCTTAAGAATATACTATAAACCGAATACGTAGACAATTAAGTTGATGAACTTAAAAATAATGTAGAAGATTCATTAGTAATCTAGATGGAAACCCCTTAATTCTAATTGAGAACTCACTTTACATAAGGTTGAAAAACAAAATATATAATAGAAGGGAAATTGATATCACTAAGCACATTGATAGGTAAAATAAATTAGAATTCAAATAAGATTCCTTGCCATTATTAGAAGTCTAAGAAGACTAAGAAATAAAAATGATCTTGAGAAAGTCTTACACTAATCATAGAAAACTATTTGCAAACAAATAAAATTAGTAACTAGCATGCTATAGGTAAAATAAGCTTTTTAACACTTAATTATACGTAAAAATATAAGCTAACATAAGTAATATAAGTAGACTTAAAGATTTGGTACTAAAAACATGAATTTAGAATTAATTAGATCACTTTTAGTAGAGAAAGTGAATTCATACGAATTTTATAAAAATATAGAATGTTTCATAAGTCTTTAAACAAATTAAATATAAACTACCTTTAGAATTGATAGAAATGACTTCACTTAAGGAAAAACTAACATAGGACACTTAGACACTCATTAAAAATTATTTACAAAGTCAATTATCTAATTTATGGAACGTTATTTATCTAATAGGTGAATCTGAATCAAATTTAGACTTCCCGGAAGATTACTACGATTGAAAGCATCATGAGCAGGTGAGTAACTCTGATCTATTACATTGTTTGTGTTTGTAACAATAGTAGCACCTAAAGTTATATATGAAAATGATTGTATGAAGCATGTGGGGTTGGGAATTGCTCTTTCTTAAGTGATGGATGAATTGAGTGCTAAATTGTAATTATTAAAAGTGATAACAAGAATTGTGTGAAAAATTATTGAAGCATGTTGAGAATTGTCTGTAAACTGTTTGGTCATTTTATAATCAATTTATAACTGATAGGCTTATAACATAAAGGATCATACATTGCATAACTTGCACAATATTGCATAAAGGTGTGACAACTTGCTACGTGTTAGTATTTCGGATCTCGGTTAATGTTTGGTTTTTCTAGATGTAAATTTCCTAGTTCTTCCAAAATTATCCCTGTTCTGTTCGGTTCCACGGGAACTACTCGGCAAAAGAAGGAACGCCGCCCGTGGTATCGGCTTGAAATAACTAATACTTAATGGAGTCTCTTTGTTCCTAAAGGAAATTGAGTGAAGAAACTATAATCATAAAAAAAGAATAAAGTGAGAATTATTATTTCTATGGTTCTCTGTTTCTCCTGAGCAAGTAGGTCATAAGGATATGATCCTTGACTAGGTTCCTTCAACCCCAATGTGAGGGCGCAAATCTACATCCTGTTTGGATTCCGATTATCCAAACTTGTAATTATACATATGCTTGAATGTTGCATTACATTTGTATGATAAATTACTTATTCGTTGTGCTTGATGTGTAATACGTGATGGTTATTCACTGAGCTGTAGAAATGCTCATACTCCAACAGATTTTTCAGGGTCATTCTCAAACTGTGGCTAGTACCATCTCGAAGGTTAGAACGGGTAAGGAAGCCACGTTAGCAAGTTATGGAAGTTGTTAACAAAGATTTAGATCTCTTGTATTAGTAAACTTACATCTATTTTACATTCCTAGTTGTAAGTTGATAAAACCATTGTAATAGTTTATACAGACTTTATATGGAGTTTATTTTATCTGTTTTGTATATTTTATGTATGTACACCATTTCTTATCAAGCAACTTAAAAGATCCTGTTTTAATGTCACATCCTTTAGAGTAACTAGTTGTATTGTATAGAAATCAATACTACGTACAATATAGTACAACTAGGGTACCCTTTGGGGCGTGACACCTACCCACTCATTAAGTTATGTAGTTGATTCAAGTGCCTACTCCACTTCCATTTTAATTCAGGCGACCCCATGCCATTATTCGAGTTTTCAGGCCCACCCATTGCCTAGCTATTATGCCTTTTTCCCATAAAGGTATAATAACAAATGAAATGTGACTTACATATGTTATGCATGGGCTTAGTTGTATGGTCATGGCATATTATTTAAGTGAATTTATTAGAAATCATAGAGATTTCAGACACTTCAATTCTATACTAAATCATACATATATTTATAACAATTCTTATTTCGATATTCTTATCATTGATTCAACCAAGCAGAATTCACATGCACATTCCAATGTTATATTGTCCTAGTTCTAATACCACTAACATTACAAGCACAATCATAAGCATGTAATTTAAGGAAAGTGAACTCACTCGACCATGGACATCGGTCTCTAATAGTAGTACTCCGGAAACAAGAATTTCCCCAAATTCAAAGTCACTTAAATGAAAGAAATACTCATATGAGTATTTAAAACCATAATTAATTCCAACTTATTAATAAAAACTCTTAAGTTCGTAATTTGCATGGTAGATGGAAATTTCAACTTAAAACGGCCATAACTTGGTGATTTTAACTCGGAATTTCGCAAATAATCTATCAATTTCTATCTACTTCCAAAGATCTATCTATTTATGATGTTATTCTTAAGTTTTGAAAAATTTTAGGTCTTACAAAGCTCGAATCAGATATGATCAGTAGCTTAAAATTGCATTTTCGAAATTGTTTTGTGAAATTTGCATTGTTCCTACTAAGTATATTATATATGCATGCAATATCTATAAGTTATTATAATAAATGACATGACATAAACTATCTACATGTATATCCTTAATGGTTTTTGGTTAAAAAGAATTTTTGAAAAACCTTTACTTTGTAACAACTTTAAGAACACTTGATTGAGAAAAAGTAGCTTTATTTCTTTGAAAATCATCCATATTTTTGCTAAGATCAACCCATGATGACCTATACACCTAATACCTTCATTATCTTAATCAAATTCTTCATTTAAGAGCTAGGAGATAGACGTTTAAATATGGTTTTTGCCTAATGACGAATTTTACACAATTTTGGGAAATGAAAATATTGTTTGATCTATGTTTGAAAATATTTCCTTTGTTTTAGGTTTATACTTTGATAAAATCAATTTACTCTTATCAAAATCAAGTCTTTATTACATCTATTTCCTAAGGCTTCTATTTTCTACTAAAATTCTTATTTTGGCCATTAGAAATAGGTGTTTAAATGAGGGTCAATTTTAGATCCGAATTTTGAAACTTATTTTTGAGATTATTTCTTGTGTAAAACTTATTTAATCCTTCTAAAATTAAGTCCTAACCAAACCTACTCCATAAGGCTTCCATTTCTTTAATAAAACTCTTGTTTTAGGGTTGGAAAATAGGTGTTTTCTTGACATTTCACCTTAGTTACGAATTTCAAGCTCTCATTGGGGTTGAAACAAGTTCTAACCTATCTTTTATAATCTTTTTCTTGTTTTGAAAATTTCTTTTAGTAAAACTAAGCTCAACTTATAGAAATTATTCATTTATGATACCTATTACCTAACCTTTCATTTTACATGCAAGATCTTCAATTTGGAGTTGGAAAATAGGTTTTCTATATAGGTTTCTTTTTCTATCCGAATTTTCAAAAATCATTTTTGTTGAAACTTAAATTGATCTTGAGCTTTTTAACATATTCTCATTATTATCAAGCCACCACAAGTCTTTTATGTACACAAGATAAAAATCTATGGCATTTATGTACTCTAAACAAATAGATCTATTATGTCATGCAAGTCATGGATGCAAATGAAATATAAGCATTATGTAGATGAGGTTAAAGAAAGGATATGTGCACAAAATATCATTAAAAACATCATAGAACCATAATATAGCAAAATAATAACAAAACAACTTAAATAATAAGATCCACAATATTGTGATGGTAAGAATATCATGCTTTAGTGTTTTTCATATCCCTAATATAAAGCTCATGGGGATTTTGGTGGAACCATACATGTAGGATCTTGCGATTATATGTTTTATTGTGGTACGGTTAAGATCTATTACCTATATAGTGTTTGGAGAAAGAAAAATGTCACACCCCAAAGGGTACCCTAGTTGTACTGTATTGTATGTAGTATTGGTTTCTATACAATACAACTAGTTACTCTAAAGGATGTGACATTAAAACAGGATCTTTTAAGTTGCTTGATAAGAAATGATGTACATACATAAAATATACAAAATAGATAAAATAAACTCCATATAAAGTCTGTATAAACTATTACAACGGTTTTATCAACTTACAACTAGGAATGTAAAATAGATGTAAGTTTACTAATACAAGAGATCTAAATCTTTGTTAACAACTTCCATAACTTGCTAACTGGCTTCCTTACCCGTTCTAACCTTCGAGATGGTACTAGCCACGGTTTGAGAATGACCCTGAAAAATCTGTTGGAGTATGAGCATTTCTACAGCTCAGTGAATAACCATCACGTATTACACATCAAGCACAACAAACAAGTAATTTATCAAACAAGTAATTTATCAAACAAGTGTAATGCAACATTCAAGCATATGTACAATTACAAGTTTGGACAACCGAATCCAAACAGGATAGATTTGCGCCCTCACATCGGGGTTGAAGGAACCTAGTCAAGGATCATATCCTTATGACCCACTTGCTCAGGAGAAACAGAGAACCATAGGAATAATAATTCTCACTTTATTCTTTTCTTTATGATTATAGTTTCTTCACTCAATTTCCTTTAGGAACAAAGAGACTCCATTAAGTATCAGTTATTTCAAGCCGATACCACGGGCGGCGTTCCTTCTTTTGCCGAGTAGTTCCCGTGGAACCGAACAGAACAAGGATAATTTTGGAAGAACTAGGAAATTTACATCTAGAAAAACCAAACATTAACCGAGATCCGAAATACTAACACGTAGCAAGTTGTCACACCTTTATGCAATATTGTGCAAGTTATGCAATGCATGATCCTTTAAGTTATAAGCCTGTCAGTTATCAATTGCTTATACAAATGACCACATAGTTAGACACTATTCAACATGCTTCAACAATTTTCCACACAATCTTGTTATCACTTTTAATAATCACAATTTTATCACTCAATACATCCACCAATCAAGTAAGAACAATTCCCATCCCCACATGCTTCATACGATTTTCATTTCATATATAACTTTAGGTGCTACTAATGTTACAAACACAAACAATGTAATAGATCAGAGTTACTCACCTGCTCATGATGCTTTCACTCGTAGTAATCTTCCGGGAAGTCTAAATTTGATTCAGATTCACCTATTAGATAAATAAAGTTCCATAAATTAGATAATTGACTTTGTAAATAATTTTTTAATGAGTGTCTAAGTGTCCTATGTTAGTTTTTCCTTAAGTGAAGTCATTTCTATCAATTCTAAAGGTAGTTTATATTTAATTGTTTAAAGACTTATGAGATATTCTATATTTTTATAAAATTCGTATGAATTCACTTTCTCTACTAAAAGTGATCTAATTAATTCTAAATTCATGTTTTTAGTACCAAATCTTTAAGTCTACTTATATTACTTATGTTAGCTTATATTTTTACGTATAATTTAAGTGTTTAAAAAGCTTATTTTACCTATAGCATGCTAGTTACTAATTTATTTGTTTGCAAATAGTTTTCTACGATTAGTGTAAGACTTTCTCAAGATCATTTTTATTTCTTAGTCTTCTTAGACTTCTACTAGTGGCAAAGAATCTTATTTGAATTATAATTTATTTTACCTATCAATGTGCTTAGTGATATCAATATTTCCTTCTATTATATACTTTGTTTTTCAACCTTATGTAAAGTGAGTTCTCAATTAGAATTAAGGGGTTTCCACCTAGATTACTAATGACCATTCTACATTATTTTTAAGTTTATTAAATTAATTGTCTATGTATTCGGTTTATAGTATATTTCTTAAGAGTATTTATGCTCCATTAAATTTCCCTTATCTATCCTTTAGTAATTTCCCATTATGAGTTTTAAGTTCAAGACTTCTAATGGGTAAGACATTGGCTAGTTCAACTTGTTTAGATGACAATTATAATGTGTTTACTAATTTACAAAATTATTAGCTAGGGTTTTTCAAGACAATAGTCTTGTAGTAATTTCAAAGTTTAATTCTAGGGTTTTCTAATGCTTAGACTAATTTTCTTCAAGGCTTCTCCTTATTCTAATTCATTTAAAATATTATCCTACATCATTTGCATTTATTCTACCATCAACATAACTCTATGGAGGCTTCAAAAAATGTATCTATGCAATGTATGACCTTCATTTTCTCAATTTAGAATGAGGAAATAATTTAAAGGTGTAGGACTTACCTTGAGAGCTTAGGAGTGTAAATGGCAATTCCTCCTTTCCATTTTGATTAAGACCTACATATTTTAGAAATTTAGTAAGTCTACTATATTTATGAAATAAATAACTAACTTATAAATTCTTACCTTTATTTTCTAAATGGTAGAATAATTGGTGATCTTCTATATTGGTAGTTGAAGCTTAAGTTATGTGCTATTTAATTTGTTGGAAGGTTAAGTGAAGGATAGAGGTTGCAAAGAGGGAAATTTGAATTTGTAAGTGAGTGTGTGTGTGTGCTGCATCTATTCACGTGGAGAAGGGGAAGAAGAGTGGGGTAGTTGGGAATTTAGCTTTCCAATTTTGACTTAATTATCTATTTATAGATATAGGTAACTTGTAGGATAAGTGTTAAATTTGTTTTTTTAAATTGGCCTAATTTGTTTGTTGTTGAAGGCTGCACGGTAAAAGAGGGGAGAGGAGGGCAGCTTGTCCAAGTTTCCTAGCTGATTTGGAAGTGTTTATTAAGTGTAATAATTAGGGCATGGTTGGAGCAATTTAGTTGGTCCATTTGTGCATGTTTCTAGCCTTTTATTTCAACTAACCTTGACTTGCTGCATGTGGGGAGCTGTAATATTTCCAAAACAGCAACTTGGACCTTCTTTTTACCTTAACTTGTATGTACAAATTGGTAAGAATAGTAAAAAATTTAAATATCTAACTAATTACGTCAAAAGCTATCCCCTACGCTAAATTAATATTAGTTACGTAAAAACTTTATTCTAAAAAATTTAATTTAGGTTCCAAAGTATTTCTACAATATGATTGACTTCAAATTTAAGTTTAAATTTACGCGATTTAGTATTTTTAAAGTTGGTCTTACGCGATTAAGGTTTCGGGGCCTAAAAGGTCAAAATATAAAATTGGTACTATGAACTCTAAATTTTTCTAACTAATATTATGGTGTGGTCAAAAATTTTTATTTGAAATCTAGATTATTAATTATAGCGCGTTTTATAGCTTTTTAGTACATATTTATAACCTTAACGGTTTATCTTTAATGGATCATTTTCATTCTATATATACTACAAGTCATTGGCTTTCTAATGTTCTTGAAATAAAATTTTATTTACACTTATATTCTAGATTCTAGACTCGGATTATAAAATTTAGCTATAGTTCTTTTAATATCTAAAAATTTCCGATCTAGGGTTTTTAGATCATAAATAGGTTTATAATACTCTAAAATTTCTAACTAAGGCCTAACCGGGTAAACGAACTCCAATATCTATCTTAATTGTTACTATCCTATTTCCTTAGAATTCTCGGGGTCTACAAAAAACTTGAAGAAAAATTTTGCGTGTGTGTGTGATGGAGAGGGAGCTCACGGCAAGAAGGAGGGGAAGAGGGAGAGAAAACTTTTTTCAAAAAGTTGATTTTGTGAAAAAAGAGAGAAAAGTGAATGGTGAAGAGATATTATATAAGAAAAGAAATTAGGGTTTGTGTGATTAATTAAATGAAGAAAAAAAAAACAATTTGTGGGCATATGGGAGGGGGTCACGCCAGTTTTGGAACAGGGGAGAGAGAGGGAGATGTGTTGATTTAATTTGTATAATAAAATTCAAATTTAATAAGTAATTTAAGTAGTAAAAGTTGTATTGAAAAAGAAAATGTAAGGAAAATGATGTAAGATTGTAAGAATAAGTTGTAAGGATGTAAGAATAGGGTATGGGTGGTTGTACTTGGTGAATAGTATGATAGAAATCAAAAAGTAGATTAGACAAATAAATTACCAGTAGTAATGAAAATACAATAAAAGGCTATAATTGTAATTTTTATAAACCGAAAAAAATTTATAATTATATTTTTGAATTCCTTATTAAATTTCGGTTCTAAAGAGTCTTATATAATATTTTTTCTATTTTCAAGTCCCAGGGATCAGTTTCCGAGAATAAATCCCGGTCGGGTCCAAAACGAATGAATTTCTCTAAAATCTAACCTTTTTATGTTTTGGTAAATTATTTAGAGTTATATTCTAGAGCTAACTCATTTCTATAGTTCTAGGGTTTCGTTGTCGAGATTGCCGAACTCAGGGTTTCCGGGTCCAACTAGTCCTAGAGTATTCTTTTAGGGTTTTGGTTTCCGGTTTTAATCTTCGAAACCGGACTCAGGTTGCTAAGAGAACGAGGGTTGACACCCAACATCTCAGCAATACTAACATGCATAA
Source organism: Combretum micranthum (assembly GCA_024138025.1). Lineage (NCBI taxonomy): Eukaryota > Viridiplantae > Streptophyta > Magnoliopsida > Myrtales > Combretaceae > Combretum > Combretum micranthum. The sequence continues at coordinate 216,473 of JAMXBD010001596.1, forward strand.
GAATACTTATAACTCTTACTAAACAAAAAGGGTAAGGTTCCCTCAGTGGATCACATACCGAAGATGGGGCTTTGATAAGTCCCCATAACTTACCAAAAAGAAAAGAAAAAAATAGGCTCGTCTGGGTTATCTCTTCACAGGTTACCACCAACTGGCATGGTCTATTGTTATGCTTTATATAGGGTCTTATGATGCCGTATAACTAGGCACAACTTCAAACCTACTCTTAGTCAGCTGGTCGATCTTACAAATTTCTCTATCGACTACCTTCTAAGCCCAACCACATACTGTGGGTGTTACAGAAGAGCCAACGGTCCAAAGTTTAGATCCGAATAAACATGAAGACCAAGTGGCAACCATGGAACCTCAAAGAAATTCAAGTCCAATAAGTTTTCCTCAATGACCAATCACAAGAGCTAGAGCTAAGAAGATTCAACAAGCCTACAATAATCACTTCCAAGGCTTATTAGAGCATGCCAAGGATGAATCACAAGGTTATCAAGGCTTTGGAACAAGGATGGAGCAAGTATACTTCAATATTTTTCAAGTAATCATCAAATAGAGCCAAGGAAAGCTGATTTGTGCAGAGAAACAAGAATGGCCGCCAGCCATTATCCCATGGCCACCGGCCATGACTCCCATGGCCCATTTTTCGAACTTTACAATTTTGCTCCAGAATGCTCATGGCCGCCTGCCATCTTTGATTGGCCGCCAGCCAACATTTAGGACGTATTGAATTCATTGTTTTGACGTTTTGTTTTCATTGTTTGAGTTATATAAACCCTATTTGGGTCCTTGTAAAAGACAGATTATTGTTGAATGAAAAACCAAAGCTTTTGCTTGAATTCTTTGTGTTCTTGATTTAGAATACATGCTAAAGGAACATTCAAAGGAGTTTTGATCGCCTTCTTTGTGGAGTGTTTCGGAGATAGGGCTGACCTTGTTCTATCTATTTAGATCAAACACTAAGACAAACCTATTTCTAATCCATCTTAGGGATTGATTACCGATAGAATTCGTGGGTTTTCGTATTACTGTGCTGGGGGTTCATAATATCCAAAAGGGTTCTCACGCGTGATTGCGAAGGTTCTCGTATCAGTGGGGACCTAGGCACCTAAACTATTACATTATCCCGAAGTTGTGATCAAACTCACAACCCAGTCTAGGGGTGCCACTCACGGAGTGAGTGGCCAAGTAGTAACCAATAATCAATTTTAGTTGAGTTTAAATTCTTAATCTAACTATTAATACTATCCAAACAAGCAACATGTAATTACTGCATACCTGATAACCGAAGTAGTCCTTGAGTATCTCCTTAAAGCTTAAAATCTAAACCTATTCATGATCGAAACCATAATTAGTTCATGATTAATTATCTTTAATCCTCTTGTATTGTTTGTTATATCTAGGTAACCTTGACTTAGACATTTTTACTTAAAGATCGTGTTTAGAAAGTCATTTAAGTTTAAGGAAGGAATCAAGTCAAGTTTCATGCAATTTGGATAAGAAAAGTTGAAAAAAAGAGAGGCTGGAAGGAACACAACATGTGCATGATAGGTACACGACTCGTGGTTTTATTGGGGAAACTTGTTCCTTGAGTTTTTTAAGATTAGAGAGAAGTACGGGTAGATACATGATAGGTACATAACTTATGCTTTCTTTCTTGGGAAACTTGTTTCTTGAGTTTTTGAAGGACAGAGAGAAGCATGGGTAGGTACATCATAGGTACACAACTTGTGCTTTTCTTCTAAGAAACTTGTTTCTTGAGTTTTTTAAGGTAAGAAAGAAGTACGCATGTACAAAAACCTCATGTACCAGTCATGTTTTTTTGGATTTGGGGCATTTTACATTAAAATTTGATATTTTTATTAAAATCATGTTTTAAGACAATTTTTTGTGATCTTAAAGGTATTAGATGACCATGTTTATAGTCTTTTCTATTTTCATCTCCTATTTGTTAAAACATGATTAATCAAAGTTAAAAGCCTAAAACACCTAGTTTTTGATAGTAATGTCTTCATAGTTTTTCTGAAATTTACCAATATGCTTATGTAAGATTTCATCACTTCAACTTGCTAACAACAACTTACAATAATACATAACCCCAAAACATGCCAAAATCACCATTTATCACTACTATAGCAGACTCAACTTCAAAACCACCATATTCTCATGAAAATAAGTTAGTCTTGATGTCTTATCTCATTCTAAATGATATTTTTTTTTTTTTTGCATCAACTAGGAAGGGATTTAAGACTTCAAATCACTCCAAAACTTGGTTTCTTAACACCTCAAATATGTATTAACTCACCCAAGAACATATAATCACTAAGGGAGCTTGTTGAGTGCTCAAACAAGCTAAAACTCAAGTTTACTATATTTGACTCAAAGGCTAGGATAAAGGTGACCCTTGCCCTTCTCCTAAGGGCCTAACTGAGGGTAATCGTTCTCTCCCTCGGAGCTACCGTCACTAATATCAATCCTCGTGTCCCTACCTCCTGGTGGTGCCAGGGTCAGATCCATATCCATCATCCGGATACCTCTAGGAGTAGGCCTTTGTTCACCCTCGGAACTAGGAGGTACATCTCTCTCAATGCACCCTCCATGTGCAATCCCGATCCATCTGGCATAATTATAATTGGAGACATACTTTTTTGCCTCAATCCTTCGACTCTTTCCCTCTCTTTCATCTAACAGGTCCACTGTTATACTTCTCTTATGAATTGTAGCCTGAATTGACTCCTGTACTACACCATGTTACGTACAAGAGGGTCGTTGAAACTTACCTGCTATCTCAAGTATAATGGGAGGCTTCCTCATCAATATGCATCTGGAATAGTTGCATCTGATCACCCATGCAAGCATCCAGTCATCATCATAGGTTGTATCATCTCTCACCCAGATGTGATCATATCGAACATCATGAGCATAAATCGTCTCTCCTCCAATAGATACCCAAACTGTAAAATCAGGAGGATTTGGTCTCACAGATCTATATGAGACTATGAATGCTATGTTATCAATCTCTAGACCACCTTTGATAGTTGTCTTCAAGCGTAGTTTTAAATTTATAAAGGCCCGTTCTTAATTCACTATAAAGATAATAGGCAGTGTACCTATCAATTGTAGAATAGAATTAATACGGGTGTCATCCTCTAGGATCTGGATATCAAGTACTAGTATTACCATTTCTCTACTATGTAACGACAATTTTGATGATTTACTATTTTATCTAAATTACTTTGAACAATATTAACACAGATCCAATAACAAATAAGCAAGATTCAATAAGAACAAATGATCCAGATTTTGTCTTACCCCCAATTTATCATGTGAATCCTTGGCAACTTATACTAGATATATAAGATTTAATTCTAAAGCTATAGAGTTCCTTAAGTAAAATGTCAATTCTTTCGAATCTAACAAATTGTCTAAACCTAGATTAATCAATTAGGATGTCTCCTTAATCAATAGCAACCCAAATTTGCATTAATGACATGAACTCATTTTCATTTTCATAATAGAAGATTCTTGCTATTCTATGTCTAGAATTACAAACAAATCACTTCAATTACATAGATCAAATAATAAAAGTAATCTTTCAATTAACTTAAATGAAATCAATCATAAATTTGTATTTCTAGACATACCAACTTAAGAAACGATTAAAAGCATGCAGTTAAACAAAAGAACTTCAATCTTTAATTAAGCTCAAAGCCTCATCGCATGATAAACATGGAGTTCAACAAAACCCAGCTCTGTAATTTCACTCTTCCATAGTGTCTAATGATAATACATGAATTTCAAAACAAAAAATTGAAATATGATACTACCTGAAAAGAATAAAACTAAAAAATTTCGGATCTTCAATCCGTGATAATCTTGACTTGTTGTTGGAATTCTGAAGAACTCGTGTATAATTTCTATACTTGCTCTCTTGCTTCCTTGTTGTTGATTCTTCCACCATCTTCAATTTATAATGAATCTCACATAGATGGAATTGAATGCTCACTATGGAGGAAATGTGAAGTTACAAGAGTTACGGGTCTTTTGGCTTTTCAAAGTAACACCACTTTAATGTCCAATAGACGTTTCTTTAATAAATAGAGGGTTACTATTCAATAAAAAAGTCATTTCTGAAAAAGTAACGGACTATCAAATCGACAGGTTTAGGGACGTGTCACTTGAGCATGTCTGGCCGTTTTCCTCTATGTAAAAATTGACACGGTTAAGGACACGGCTTCTCCTAGAGTCGTGTCCTTTGCTATCGTCTTTTTCTTCACTAACATGACTTGGGACACGGCTTGTCCCAGAAATGTCCCTTGCAAAGTTAATTTTCTAGATTGACATGGTTTGGGACAGGTCATGTCGCTGTTGTGTCTTTTCAAAACTTAAGATTTTGACCTTGATTGTGCTTTTCCTTGACATGGTTGAAAGACATGGTATGTCTTTATTGTGTTAACCACTTTTTGGTCCAAACTTTGCATTTTTGACTTGTTTTTCCTTCTTTCCACATAATAACTCCTTTAAAGGCCTGAAAGCATAAATTAATATTTTTAAGTACCAAATTCATAATATTTATCAGTAAAATGATCAATAAAAGTTCAATTTGGCATTCATAAAATAGGAATAATTTTGGTTTATCAACCTCCTTTCTGAACTATTAACCTCTCGAATCTATAAAGTGTCTCTATAGCTTATCTGTTATTTGGAAACACCTTCTCCATTAGGAAGAACCATCCTTTAAATAAAGGCTGTAATCCTCTTTTCCAAGTGCTCATAATCTCTTCTAGGGTCTTGGTAATCCCACATAGGTATAAATCCTCTACTAGGACCCACAATCTGTGTCTGTAATCTGTTAGAGTTTCTTCTTCCTACATACTAAATATTTCCCATCTAATATGGCATGTAGCAGGATTAGTCTGCACATAACAAAATTTGCATGATTAATAATAATCACACATATTTTATTCCTAATTATGCAATGTAACTTTAACCATAACTACCCAACTAAAGGGTGCTAATTGGATCTAACCTTACTACATTTACCAATGTATTTCTTCCAGATATTTATCTTCCTTATACTAGCAACCACTGTCACGCCCCAAAGTGTGCCCTACACGCGACAGTCCGCCACACTCGACATTTAAACTCAAGTAAGACAACCTTAGTTTTTTCATGAGTTTAAATATCGGGTGTAAGGCTCACTCTCAACATACGTAGACCATACTTTGATTCGTAATAGCTCAAGGAAACCTACATAGCAGCAAGAATGTAAATCATGACCGTCTTACAGAGAATTATTCCATTACATGAACTAGGGGGCATACCTCCGATAACAATACTAAAATTCTCAAGCTCATAAGATTCCTTGTATTATCCTTCAGATACTGGTTCCTGGAAACAGGATCAGAAGTCCATTCCTACTTTTAGGGCCCGGCCATAACAAAAGCTCCTCAACTTCTAAGAGCTATACCTGATGTCCCCGGGTCCTTGGAGATAGCCAAAGGTATTCATACTGCAACAGGAAACTATCGGGGTATAAGCTACACTAGCTTAGTGAGTGAAGACTTCCGAATCACAATTAGTGTAAAACATTCAAGCAAGTAATTAATCATCCAAGTGAGATGTATCAAACAAGTGAGTTCAACAAACATATGACCAACCGGAGATCATATGTGGATGGACTTACGCCATCCATCCTGGGTTAGCAGATTAACGAATCCTACGGTACGACGCCGTTTAACCTCACGGTCAACTGAACAATATTTCGTTTTGTGGATCACGATCAACCAACATATTCGTTTTATGGATCACGAAAAACCAACCAATGCTAATGCTCCATCCCCATCATGATATGAATGAATCCAATTACAATTGAAGTCAAATATACATTAGTTTAATTCTTTTAGGTGACCAACAAGTATTCGCAACATTCAATATAAGATACTAGCTAAACAGTCAATGGCTTAACACCCGGTTTCGATATTTCTTAAGTTCCATTTCGCACATCAACAGCAGACAAATATATAATTCCCATATACCCATCATACATATCCATTTTTATCTTTGCCTACACCACTAGTGCCACTACATTACAATCACAATCATTAATTGAGAGTGGAAGTAAAACTCACTCGGCCATTGGACGCCGGTCTTTTTGGTAGTAATAGTCGGGAGGTAGGGTGTCGTCTTGCTTGGGATCACCTACCAAGTAAGAATAATCCTAATGAGATTCTCATCATGTAACTAATCCAAGCTATGTATCTAAGCTAGATGAATTCGGAATTCTCGCTATTGGTGGAAGCTCCGACTTAAAACGGCCATAACTTGGTCATTTTAACTCGGAATTTCGCAAATTTTATATCGATCTCTATCTACTTCGAAAGATCTATCTATTTCTAATATTAATTTCAAGTTTTGAAAACATTAAGGTGGAACAGTAGGATCAGATCTGTTCCGTAAATCCTCCAAATTCGAAAATTTGTTTTGCTTTTGATGAGAAATGTTCCTAGTTGATGATTCATGCATAAATGATATACGAGTGAATTCCTAACATGAATATCATGTAATGAACTCCATAAATGCATGGTTTGATGATCTTTGATGATGGACTCTTATGAATCCCTAGTTATCAAGAATTTCCTTAATGATTCTTTATAAAAAGTTATTATTACTAACCTTACATCCCCTAATGTTTTTATGATTTTATCCTTAGAATTTACTTATCACCTAATTAAAAATGAGTTACCAACATCCATATTAGTCATGACCTTCATTTATGCATAAAAATACACATTTTTCATTGAGTAAATATGTTTTTGAATGAGCTACTTAGAAAAATCCGAATTTTTGTAATTTCCATTTTCTTTCATTTTCCTTGTGAGAAAACTTGTTTAATGCTTCAAAAATTGAAGCTCCAATATATCTATCATCTAAAGACTTCATTTAGCTTATAAAACATGCCATCTAGGCTTGGTTACTAAGTGTTTATGTGAGCATTACCCAAAAATACGAATTTGACTACACATCTATAAATCAATATTTTTCATTCTAACTTTACTACTTGTTTCACATTTTTATCATGCCTAAACTCATCTAAACTTATGAAAATCATTCCTTCAATATACCTATTACACTACCCTTCATTTTTGTGAAATATGAGTTTAAAGATGGTTTTGGTGGTTTTCAAAGTAGGGTTCTAATTTCATCCGAATTTCCATCCATTCATTTTTGACAAAACCTTTCATTTTTCAATGTTCTTGCCTCCTATATATGAAGATCTACTATCTAACATCTCTATACATATACAAGACTACATTTTTATGATTATCCATGCATGGAAATCAAAATAACTCTATGATCATACATGTAAATGAAGATGTGGGTGTCTAAACTTTAGATCTACTAACTATAATGCATGAATCATAAATCTCATGGCATGAACATCAATATATATAAGATCTCTACTTTACATGCATGAACAAGATGATATCTTAACATAAACTCATCTAAACACTAGATCCATGTCTTGTGATGGCTTGAGATTCTTGTAGTAGTGTTTTCATGTCCCTTGCTCATGCTCATTGGGATTAATGGTGGAAAACACACAAGAATGATCTTGCCATTACAAGATTTGAGAGGAAAAAGCTTGAAATCATAGTTTTAATGGAGATTTTGAGAAGAAAAGAAGATGAAACAACTTGTGGAGGTGTGTGCATGTGTGTGTGGGTCACGGCAATTTGGGAGAGAAGAGGGAGAGAGTTTAACCTTTGACAATTTTTGAAAGAGTGAAAATGAAGAGAGAGAATGAACATTTAGTTTATATATTAAGTGGATTAGGGTTTAGTTGGATAAATTGAGTAAAATAAATTAAATTGAGAGGAAAACAAAGGGGGGGGGGGGGGGCGCCGGCCGTCTAGGGGTTGTGTGTGTGTGTGTGTGTGTGTTGAAATTTGATAAATTTAAAATTGTAATAAAATGTAATAAATATTAATTTAATAGGAGACAAAAATTTCTTGGAAAAGAAAATATAATTGAGTAGTTGTAAGGATGTAAAAATAGGGTATGGGTAGTGTGTAGTGTTGGTTGTACTTGTGAATAGTAGACAAGACATCTACTTTACCGGTTGTAACGAAAACAATGGAAAAGGCTATAACTGTAATTTTTATAGCTCGGAAAATTATAGAATTAATATTTTTGAAATCCTCATAGAATTACGGTTCTAATGAATATTCCGGAACATTTTTTTGAGTTCGTGGTCCTGGGGCACGCTTTTCCATAACTGAGCTCGAGAAGGCCCGGAATTGAAAAATTCCCGAATTTGAAACTTTCAAAGGTTTAAAATATGCTTTGGAACAATAATTCATGTTCATTTACTTTATAAAACTTCTTTTATTATGAAATCGAAGGAAAGCCGAATCTAGGGTTTCTAGGCTCCTCTCACTAAGCTGGAATCGGACTGATATAGGGTTTCGTTCTCCAGTTTCCGAAGTTTGTCCGATTACTATCCGATCACTAGGAGAACTAGGGTATACCTTATAATAATAATAATAATAATAACAATTTAGGTAACTAATAATATTAAATCGTACTGGAAGACTCACTAATATCGGTAGTAACGAAATACAAATAGATTTGTAAAATAGATAATTCTAGCTATTTGAAAATTTGTAAAACTAATAACTTAGAGACCCTATAGAAATATGAGTCTAACGGCATTAATAACATATTTTTAACATTTCGAATCCCATGGAGCACTTTTCGAAACTGGCACCTGATCAGATTGGAATAGGTCGGAAATTCGTTGATCTCATCTTTCCAGAGTATCCTAGACTTAATACGAACCGATTACACCTTTTCCTCTTATTCCAACTCCTTGGTTTAGGAATACGAGATTGTCGGGTCTAGGTACAGAGTTTCTTAGGAGTTTTAGGGACTCATGCTCCCCGGTTAACCTTCCAGTTCACCCCATAGTCAAAATAAAAACTGATATTTTATACTTATGTGACTTGTTTGGTTGGTGAGACTTGATTTAAGGTCGATTTTTCATAAGTATTTAATATCTCACAACATTCTCGGAATTCCTTTGGATTGAGTTTTATCCCCGAAGGTTAATCACTATTCACTTCTTAACAATTTGTTTTAGGGCTCTATTCTACCCTAATTTATGAGTTGGAGTTAAATATAAGATTTGTCGTACGTAGGGGTTTTTAGAATGGAAGTATATTGAGTTTCTATTTTATTTCTGAGATTTCTTATTTTTCTCACGATTCAAGAATTTCCAAATTCGTTTGGAATTTGATACTTATCGAAGTTCAGTTTTAATTAGGAGTAATTTTCAGGGTTTTATCTCCGAATTCCATTTTAGAATTATTTACTGAAATTTTTCAGGGCTTACAACCACGCTCTGATACCAACTTAAAGCTGTCACGCCCCAAGGTATCCTAGTAGAAGTAGACATGTCACACTTAAATACTATCACTAGATTATCTTCAAAGAGTGACATATTTTTCAAAATAATAGGATCTTTTAGTTGCTTTGATAAGAAGGACAAATACATACAAGATATAAATTAGTAAATAGTTATCATCTCAATCAAAGAGTGTCATAGATTATTACAAACCATGTAACCTTTTTGTAATTCTCTACATACATAACTGATAAGATAATACTAGCTAATTTATTCTAGGAAAATGTAAACCAGCAATCCTAAATAGAACCCTAGGCTTTCAGCTCTTAAGCTCTTACCGGAGCCATATTTCTGGAAGTAACTAATCAAGGTCGAAGCGTAAACATGAAAAGACTATGGGAGTATGAGCGAAACCATAGCTCAGTGAATAACTAGACATTGTACACATCAAGCAAGTTATTAACAAATCATATGTAATGCAATCACTCAAACAAATGCTCAGATATAAGCATGGACAATCTAGAATCCAAACAAGAAAAAGATTTATGCCCTCTTTTTAGGTTTGAAGAACATTCACTTTATGACCCACCTACCTAAGAGAGACTAAGTTTATAGGAAAATCAACAATTTATCATCTTAGGGTTATCAATCTTAATAACTATTTTAACTTACCATTTCCTGTATTCATCCTTAGAAACTTCCTAAGTATTAATCATTTCAAAGCTATACTACGAGCGGTGCTCTTCATTGCCACTTAGATCCCATAGGATTGACGAAATAAAGAAAACCTTGGATGAACTAACACTTTAGAAAAACCAAGCATTAACAAAGAACCGAAAATATTAATACATGGCAGGTTGTCACCCATTTGAGTATGTAATGATGTAGTACGTGTAATGCATGACTAGGTTATTTAATAAATCAATAATTCTTATTTATTTTCATGGCAGTCATACATTACATATAATAATAATCATACTATTTCACATCATCATACCATTATATTATGACTTTTGTAATGGTATATTAACAATCATACAATCAGATCACCACACCTTTCAATCAAAACAATCATATTATTATCTTTGCATTACATATTCAATTATTTACAAGCACAAACAGTATAATATGATTGAGTTACTTACTTGCTCATAGCGGCTAATCGTAGTAATCAGCCGGAAAGTCCTCTATCGTATTGAAGTCACCTATTGAGATGAATAAAATATTCATCAATAAAACATAGATTATATAACTAAAGTCCTATAAGTGTTTACTGTCTTCAATTGATATTTGGCTCGGTTCCTATTATGTATTTTGATCCGTTAATGGTCTTATGATAACAATTATTATTCAACATTTATTTTCAGTTTGCTTGTCTTGATCTTGTTGGATATTTATTTATTTGGTATTCGAAGAAATTAATATTTAACAAGCTTATATTTTATAATTATTATTACTACTTTTAAACTATTCTCTAACTAACCTACTATAGTAACTCATATTTATTTACTATTGTTTAGTGTTGTCGTGTTTCTCTAGATCTATTTTATATAATTATTTTATCATTTTTAGAAGTCACATTATTCATAAATTTAACTTATTTCAATTTCCATTCTTATCTATTTATTACATAAAAACCCTTATTTAACGATTATAGTTACTTATAAAACTTAATATTCCCCTATAGTTTTTAGGGTTTTAGAAGTTATCAAATATTAAACATATTGTTATTCTAAGTATTTGTATTTATTTATTTTCTTAGTAATCTTTGTTTTGATACACCACATATATATAATTTTTTTTTTATTATTATTATTATTATTATATATTATTATTATTATTATTATTATTATTATTATTATATTTTGTCCGTGTAATAAAGACTTCACGTAGGCAAAACATGTGTACATGTCGGCTCCAACACATTGGTGTTTATACCTAGATGCCGACATTCTTAGGTTTTACATATTATTTTGTATTAGGGTACGCTAGCTTATAAGCCACCAGATTTACCATGTACGTTGGCTTTACGCTATCGGCATAACCTCGTACACTACCTACGTTGAGCGTGTACACTACTGGCGTGTGGGCAGTGTTGACACTGTTTAGTATTGTCATGCTCCGGATGGTACCCTAAACATGGCAGTCTACCGCATATAATATTAAAGCTAATGAATGACAACCTTAGTCATGTAGGAGCTTTGATATCACATGCATGGCGTGCTTCCAAGATAGTAGGAGACTCACAAGGGTATTATACTTAAGTAGATAATAAAAGCATGCAAGAACTTATATAAATAAACATGTAATATTCATCTAGATAATAATCTCTTACAACTTCTTGGGGGCATTCCCCGGTCTTAAATAGTCTTGTTAACTAAACCATCTACAAAAATACATAACTATAACATAAGTCTACTATAGAGATTTTTCTTAGAAGTCTATGTTCAAAACTAAATACATATAACTTCTTCCAAAAACTCCTAGCAACTTTAGCTCATACTTGGCAAACGAGCCTCCTTGGTGCCTACCATAGGTAATCATACTGTAACAAAAAGCTATAGGGGTATAAGCAAAACTAGCTTAGTGAGATAACTTCCATCTACAAAACATTTCCATATATCAAACAAGTATTTAAACAATCATATGAGAATGCACCAATCATATGAGCAAACAAAATACACAAGATTAACCGAAAACCATGTGGAGCATGGATTTTACGCCCTCCATGTTGGGGGTTGGAAGGTTGCAGGCCCATACGACGATCAATGTTTATAGATTTACTTGCCATGTAGACTTTCCAACTCCTACTCGCCCACATAAACTTTATGGCTCCTACTAGCCACCACTACAACTCCTCGTTTCCCCACACGAAAAATAGTAGTGAAATGAATGTGACTCACAAATATGATATGCATGAATTATTTTCAATATAGGTTTAACCAAATAATGTTGAGTTCAAGTTAAAGGCGATCAAGACAATATTCATCATATCATTACAAGAAAATATAAATTATTCATCAATTCTTCTTTTGTTATTCTTAACTTTTATTAAATCAGTTATGAAACCAAATCACACAACATTCGTTCATTTTATCTTTTCCTTACTTTCTAGTGCCACTACTTACAAGCACAAATAAAGAAATGTAACTAGTAAGGGATTAACTCACTCCATGACGATCGCTCTTAATTGAAGTAGTCCTTCGGAAAAGCGATATCGGTTTCTTCTTTACCTAGACAAGATGAATACCCAAAATGAGTCCTTCATAGAATTTCTATTTTTGAAAATTCTAAATCTATCTTAAATTCACGGTAAATTCGGATTGAAAAAAAATTCAACTTAAAATAGCCATAACTTGCTCATTCTAACTCGAAATTTCGCATATTATATACCGTTTTCTACCTACTCAAAAAGATCTATCTATTTCTAAAACTATTTTCATCAAACTAAGTCGTTTGAGTTCCAAAATAGTGGTGATCAGATTCACCACGAATTTTCACAAAACTTGTATTCCTTCTTTTAACAAAAACTCATATCAAAGAGATAGATATTATAATAGTTTGTAAAACCTTTGAAATGTATTTATATATATTTATTGACTCATATCAAGTGTAGAAATTAATGAAGTTGTCTCAAACCATGAATTTTTTATAAAAGTAAAGTCTTCTAAAGAAAAAGTAAAACTTTTGAAAATTCCTCTTATTTTGCTAGGGAATATCTCAAGTTATTTTAATATGATTATTTTTCTTTTCCTTAATTTCATTTCCTTAGCCTTTTTTAAATTTCCAAGGAATGATTTCTATTTTCTAAGCTTAGTTTCTAATATTTTTTGAAAGTAATAATTTCCTTATTTCTTAAGATCATTCTATTGATGAAAAAGTGAAGTTTAGTAAAACTTTTATTTACTCAACAATTTCTTTCTATGTTATGTATGTATTGCAAGAATTCCTATGAACTCTTCTAGATTTACTTAGAACAGTTTGTTAAGACAAATTCCTAAGTTTTTATGAAAATTTACTTCCTACTTTTATTTTTAGAGAAGAATTTCCATTTTAAGAAAACTTTTCCTCTTTTTTCTTATTGAAACAAAATCAATATGTTCATACATGATTTATGAATATGAATCATAAAATTATGAAAACATAAGAAAGACATAAAAATTAAAGAAATAAGCTAGTAAAGAATATATCAAGTATTGGAACCTTAGCTTCATCAAGGTATCCCAGGACTAAGAAAAGCCTAGTCCCAAAAAGAAAAAGAAAATGTTTGACTTGATGAGGACAAGTCTAAGACTAGAAAAACTAGTCTTAAAAACAACATGAAAGTAAATAAATTGTAAGGTAATAAATAAATTGCATGGAAAGTAAATAAATTGCAAAAAAGGAGCTTATGTGCTCTAAAAGATATATATTGCTACATAGATATATTTAGTTAAATATATATATATTTATATATGAAAGCAACATAATAGAAATTAGATTCATGAACAAAAACAAAGTATGAACTTATTGTTGCTTTCTTAACCTTCATGGTTTAGAAAATACACACTAAGCTCATACTAAGTAAATGAATATTAAGGAAACTTGAAGAAATATTACCTATGAAAACTAAACTTGAGAAAACTTTGAGAGAGAATTCTTATAGAATTTTGAGAGAGTAATTTTTAGTGTATGGAAGGTGTGAAGGAAGTGGAAGGAAGAGGGGTATTTATAGGAAAATGTGGAAGGAAATTTATGTTAATTAAATAATTGAAAAATAAAAAAAATTGAGGAGTGAGGGGGCATGGCCGGCGCAAATGGGAGTGTAGAGAGGGAGAGAAATTTATTTTATTGTATTTTTGTTAATGAAAAGTAAGATATGAAATATATGAAGTTGTATTGGAAATTAAAATTGTAAAAAATAGAGGTATGATTTGTAAGAGTAGGTTGTAAGAAAAAGTAGAGATAGATAAATAGTGTAGAATAGTAATAAATAGTATAATGTAAAGTAGACATGATAATTTAAGTACCGATAGTAAGGAAATACGTATATAATTGCGATATTTGATATTTTTAGTTATCGAAAAATTATGAAATCGATATTTTTGAAAACCTTATATTTTTATGAGTCTAATGGTATATTTGGAATATTTTTACAAATATGAGCTCCAGGACACGCTTTTTGAAAACTGTGTCCGATCGTGCTCAAAACGAATCTCGGTTTAATTAATATGATATTTTTAAGCTTTCTCAAATTCTTACAAACTATTCTATATACTAATCTCTTATTTACTTTCTTAGAGTTGCTCAAACAGGAATGCCAGACTTGAAAGGTTACGTCTGACTAGGGTTTTGTTGACTTTCAGGATTTCAGTTGACTTTTTAATTAGGGTTTAAGCTTAATTGATCACAAAACTTTGGGGGTTTACAAGTATCTTCTCCGATTTTCTTCCATTCGAAATTTAACTTTCCTTTGACATATATGTATTATACTTGCGTTAAAACTTTCCTATATGTTTCTCTACATTCTACACGTATTATACATGATATATCAGTACATATTACATCATGTAATTATCATTCACCCTAGTTTCTAACTTCAACATATAATAAAACATATTAATGGAGCTTCAGGATAAGTTTTTACCTTGTTTTAGTAAATTGGAAGGTGTTATTCTCTCCCTTAGTGTTAGATTCGATCCTAGAGTGAGCAATAACATTGTTTAGGATAGTGTTTGATATATAACTAATTCAAATACGAATTTAGCTTACCTTATTATACTTCTTATCTAAGCTTGGTTGATGTTTATTAGAAACTTCTTCTATGGAATGGATTTGGAAGTGTCTTGAGTGTGTTTTGCTTGTTATTTGAGCTGGTTGTTGTTGCTGTTTAGATGGTGTTTTATGTGAGTTATTATTTTTGGTTTGTAGCTCATTAAGAAACATATAAATATATATATATAAATATATATATAGATGAAGAAGGTGAAGACAACTATAATTGGAGTCTTTCAAGAGCAATTCTCCACCGAAAATTTATCAACTTGCAAAGCTTGTCCTATATTTAATGCATTGGCTAAGTTGGGACATCTCTATTGGTTTATCCATCTCTTTCCTTGACTTTTGTTAACTTAACTTGACCAAGTTGTTATAGTTTTTTGGCTGAGAAAGATTTAAGGAGATATCAGCCAAAATTAACCACAATTTGCACTGAAAATGATATAATTTATTATATAATATATTTAGTTAGTTAGTTATCTTATTTTTAGGATACTTTATCAAGCTAATCGGATACAAATATGTTGTTTATTTTGAGAGTTTGATTCGTTGTTTGTGTATAGAAGAGCTCCAAAATTTTGAGAAGGATAAAAGAACGAAAAAGTGAAAATAAGAAAAATGCAAAAAAAAAGATGGGGTATATAGAAATACAAAAATAAAGAGAAGATGATGAATTTATAACCAACAACTGTGTAAGGAGTAGGAAAAACTATGAACTTGTGAAAAAAATCAATTTTGTGGGTCCAAGTGACACGTATAATAAATACTGATTCGATAATATTTTTGGATAAAAAAATTACATATTAATGATATTAAATATTATGAATACTATGATATACGTAGGATCTTTAATTTCAGACTTTTACTTTACAGCTTTTATACTTACTATCATAAATTATATTTTATCTATTTAGAAGTTTTATTTTAAAGTTCAAAACCATAGACCGGACCAATACTACTTATAGTTTAAATCTAAAGTCTCAATTGGGTTCAAAATCAGCTATCTATTTTCTATTTTATATTTGTATCTATTTTTATTTTTATTTATACAAAAAATCTCAGGGTTTATAATCAGGACTTGATATACATCTTTGGTGTAGATTATGATTTAATTTCCCAAATAAATTATTTTATGTATTTTAATTAAATTTCAAGTTCCAATTCACCTCAAAACCCGGTTAAGGACAAAATTGCAATTTTTTAAAAAAAGAAAGGCTTTAACTGTATTGTTTTTATTTTTCTTGTAAAATTTTAATCTTAAGAACTATTATTAAATTATAATTAAATTTACTTTGATATTTGAATTGTTTTTGGATTATCAAAATTTAGGTTTTCAATTTAGGGCTAGTTTGGGAGTTTTGAAAAATCTAGCCATTTTTAATCCATATGTGAACCTAATTGCATTTCATTGACTTTTTCTTTATCTTGATTTCTTATGATTAGTGTTTTGATAATTTCAAGAATTATTTTAATAATTACTATTTTTCCTTTATTTAGGCTATGAGTATATAAAGGGCTTTATTTGTAAACATTAACAAGTTTGAATGGTTTTGAATGAAATTTCTTTTTTGAGAGTATTCTCTTGAAAACCTTAACTCTTATTAGTCTTTTGATTGTGGCAAGTTGCAAACACAAGTGAATAATTGTGAATCATATAGATTATTTGTGAGTGTTATATCATCTTTGCTTTCCTTGGTGAGTTATATCCAAGAGACATAAAGAACCAATCTTTATTTTCAGGAAATCCCTTAATACTTGTTTCAGGTCTTGGAGCTTTCATAGGGTTGATTTGTATTAACCCATGGATACATTAGTGATTAAGTTCCCAAGTGTAACATACTCATTGGTATCAGAGTATGATTTACGATTAGTTACCCTTGCTATTATTACGTGTTCATACATGATTAGGGTTTGTGGCTATGATTCGGTATTAGGATTTAATATCAATACTCTTCCTTAAGCCATGCAACAGTTATTTCAAAACCCTAATGTGATATAACTCCATGTAGAAGCGCCACCTCTACCGCTACCAGATTATGGTTGGTGAGGAGAAGCCAAATAGGATCATCTTAATTATGAAGATGTCTGTGGAAAAGAATTTAGGCCACTTAGGGTTTTATAACAATGTAATTTGCCAATGCCTTCTTTTAGCAGAAGCAATACAACAAATAAATATCTTGATTTGGAGGATAAAGTCGAAGGATTGTTTGCATGTTATGACATGGAGAATCACATGAGTTCGGTTGGCACACCTCGGAGGGTATCTTAAACGTAGCAGTCCACTGCACATAATATCAACGCCGATGAATGACAACCTTAGTCATGCATGAGCTTCGACATCATATGTAAGGCGTGCTTCTAAGATAGTAGGAGACTCAAAGGGGTATTACGTTTAAGCAAATAACAAAAGCATGTAAGAACTTATAAAGGTAAACATATAATTATTCATTAAGATAAAAGTTTCTCACAACTTCTTAGGTCATTCCCCCATTCTAAAAGCCTTGCTCAAGCTAAGTCATCTTCAAAACATACATGAATATCACATAAGTCTACTATAGAGATTTTTCTATATCCAAAACTAAATATATAAATTTCTTCCAAAAACTCTAGTAGCTTTGGCTCATACCATACAAAAAGGGCTCCTTGGTGCCAACCATAAGTAATCAAACTATAAGAAAAAGCTATAGAGGCATAAGCAAAACTAGTTAGTGAGATAACTCCCTTCTTCAAAACATTTCCATAAAACATACAAGTATTTTAGACAATCTATGGGAATACATCAATCACATGAGCAAACAAAATACATATGATTAACCGGAAACCATGTATAGCATGGATTTTACACCCTCTATGTCAGGGGTTGGGTGGTTACCGGCCCACACGACCATTAATAGTTGCAGATTTACGGCTCCTACTTGCCCTGTAGCCTTTACGGCTCCTACTAGCCCATGTAGACTTTCCGACTTCTACTACTCACCACTACGACTCCTCGTTTCCCCACATAAAGAATAGTAGCAAAAATAAATGTGACTTACAATATGTTATGCATGAATCGTTTTTAATATTGGTTTATTCAATTATCGTCAAGTTCAAATTAAAGGTTACCAAAACATATTCATCATACCATTGCAAGAAAACATAAGTTATTCATCAATTCCTCTTTCGATATACTTAGCTTTTATTCAACAACCACATCATTCAATCATGAATCCAAATCACATAACATTTATTCATTTATCTTTTTCCTTACTCTCAAGTGCTACTACTTACAAGCATAATCAAGGAAATATAATTAATAAGGGATTTAACTCACTCCATGACGATCGCTCCTAGCCGAAATAATCTTTTAGGAAGGCGATATCGGTTTCTTCTTTACCTAAAATGAGTCTTTCATAGAATTTCTACATTTAAAAATTCTAAGTCTATCTTTAATTTGCGGTAACATTGGATTAAAGGAAGTTCCAACTTAAAATAGTCATAACTTACTCATTTTAACTTGGAATTTCGCATATTATATGTCATTTTCTGCCTACTCAAAAAAATATATCCGTTTCTAAGGTTACTCTTACTATAAAAGGTCATTTGGGTCTCGGATTAGAAAGATATAGATCTAATACGAAAATTCCTTTCTTGAAAAACAATATTTTCTAATCTTTCCTTTACTAAGGCTTGTTTAGCAAAACTCAAATATCTATATTTTTGAAAAGAATTCCTTATGTATATAAATAGACTCATAATTTATGCATGAAGCTATAGGCGTTTTCTTATTTAATTTTTTTCCTTAAAACAACATTTTCTGGTCATTTGGAAAAATTTGGATTTGTTAGACTTTACTTTATGTGGGTGAAATAACTTATAAATTTTTGGATAATCAAAATCTAATATATATTTGATTCTTTAGTTTATCAAAAGTGAGTTGAAGATAAAGTTTGGTCTTTTGAGGTTATCTACAAAATTTATTTTTAAGAATTGAAAAATAGAGTTTCCAAAATTTTTCTTTAATAGTACTTAATGAGTTTATTCTTTGGAAATTTATTTTCATTTTTCATATAAGTTGATTTTTCTTGAAAACTTATTTAGCTCTTGTTTTAGAAAGTTGGTCAAAATAGTACCAAGCTATTATCTATATATCAAGACTTCTCTTGTTATTTGAAAAGAAAATACCTTTAGACTTTAAAGAAACTTCATTTATTAATAGTTTGAAATTTCATGATGAGTTTACATAAACTTTTAAAAGAGATTTATTTGAAAATATTTTTCAAAGTCTTCGAAAAAACTTTGATCAAATTTTATTTTTTCATAAAAAAAAATGCATTTTTATTTGGATAACAACTTATTAGCCATGCATGAATATGATCATGTAGTTTATAAAAGCTAAAAATATCACAAGATAAGATAATAATAATAAAGAACATAAGAAATAAATAAGCATAATAATAATTGTCAAGTATTGAGAGCCTTAGCTTCTTCAAGGCTTCTCAGGACTAAATTAGACTAGTCCTAAAAGAAAAAGAAAATTGTTTTGACTTGATGAGGACAAGTCTAAGACTAGAAAGACTAGTCTTACAACAACTTAAAAGTAAATAAATTGCAATAATAAAGGAGCTTATATACTTTAAAAGATATATATAATTACATAGATATATTTAGTTAGATATATATAAGAATAACATAAAGAAAAATAGATTCATGAACAATAACAAAGTATGAACATATTGTTGCTTTCCTAACCTCCATGAGTTTAGAAAACACACACTATGCTCATACTAAGTAAATGAACATAAGAAAAACTTAAAGAAGCATTACCTATGAAAGCTAAACTAGAGAGAACTTTGAGAGAACTTTTGGAGAGATTTTGAGAGAGTAATTGTAGTGTATGAAATGTGTGAAGGAAATGGAAGGAAGAGGTGCTATTTATAGGAAAAAGTGGAGGATAATTTATGTTAATTAAATAAGTGAAAAATAAAACAAATTGAGGAAAGAGGGGAGGGGGCCGGTGCAATTTTGAGAGGGAGAGGGAGAGAAAATTTATTATTTTATACTTTTGTTGATGAAAAGTAAGATGTGAGAGATGTAAGGTTATCTTGGAAATGAAAATTGTAAGAAAATAGGTGTATGGTTGTAAGAGTAGGTTGTAAGAAAAAGTATTGATAGATAAATAGTGTAGAATAGTAATGAATAGTGTAGTGTAAAGTAAACATGACAATAAAGTACCGGTAGTAAGAAAATACGGGTATAATTTATATGATATTTTTAGTTACTAAAATGTTATAAAACTGATATTTTTGAAAACCTTATCTCTTTACAAGTCTAACGATATATCTAGAATATTTTTACTATTTCAAGCCCCGAGACACGCTTTTTGAAAAATGTATCCATTCATGCTCAAAACGAATCGCGGTTTAACTAATATGATATTTTTAAGCTTTCTCATGTTATTACAAATTATTCTATATGCTAATCTCTTACTTACTTACTTAGGGTTATGAACATGGGATTGCCGAACTTGAACGGTTGCGTTTGACTAGGGTTTTGTTGACTTTAGGATTTTCGGTTGGCTTTCTAATTAGAGTTTGAGCTTAATTGATCGTAAAACTTTTGGGGTTTACATTAACATTATAAACTTCTTCAAGATTTAACTAAATAGTTTCATTACACACTCTCTTTTCAAACTACTAAAATAAAAATTTTACTATTTTAAACCCTAATTTTGATAGTTCCTCATTATGCAAACTTTTCTTAAAACCTTATTTACAATATTATTACCAATGCTTTAATAAACACTAAGAACAAAACAACTTTTTCAAGTCAAGTTAAGATCAACTCACTAGTTAAGATCCACTTAGAAATAAAATCAACATACAACTTAAAGAACTAAGCTTTAAGAAGTAAATTCAATTTCTTTTTATAAAATTATGGAAATAATAGTTATAATAATCAGACATTCACTTGTAAGAAACTAAAGATTTTCCCAACAACCCCTAAAGGTCCATGTGTAGAAAATTTTCAAAAATTAAGAAAGGATTATCATAAGCATAAAAGTTTAGAACAAGTCATTCACTTAATTTTTCTTATAAGCTAAAACTTGAAACATTTTTTTTTTTATTATACAACTTAAATTGATTTTTTTTTTCTCACAACCACATAAGACCTTTAAGGATTTTAAAATATACATATTGAATTGTGATTTTCTTGTTGCTAAGTCATAAATTTCCAAAATAGCAATTTAATCACACAATCAAAGGATAACCTTTCACAAAACTCAATCTTTCACAAAGGTTGTATACAAATTTTATTTTTGAGACAACATCACTAGGATCATGCATATAATATGAGTCTATATATATATATATTAAAAGGATTTTTCAACCATATAAATATTTATGTGTTGGCTATGGAACTTTTGGATAAAATAGAATTTAGAAAAAATACAATTTGAGGCCAGAATTTTCATATTAGAACTTTACCGACCCATTTTTGAACCCAAACGACTTCAAATGATTAAAATAACCTTAGAAATAGATATATCTTTTTGAGTAGGTAGAAAACGATATCTTATATGCGAAATTCCGAATTAAAATGAGCAAGTTATAGCCATTTTAAGTTAGGGTTTAACATAATCCAAATTTTGATGAAACAATAACATAGAATTAGAAAGCTTGAGTAGAACTTCATGAAATACTTATTATGGGTATTTTTTTTTTGTTTAGATGATGAGGAATATGAGACTCCCCTTCCTAGGATTACTATGACTAACAAGATTTGCAATAGGGACGAGTGAGTCTTCCCTCAGTATTTCGCTACGTTGCTTGTGCTTAGAGATAGTTATACTAGATTTATAAGTACAAGATAAAATGGATACGAATGGGGTTATGTGTCACGCCCCAATGGGTACTCTAAACGTGACAGTTTACCACACTCAATATTAAAGCTTAAATATGACAACCTTAGCCATTCTCAAAAGCTTTTATATTAAGTGTAAAGCGTACTTTCACAACTTTTAGAGGACCATGTATGGAATTATGTAGTTTAAGAGGATATAAATAACATATTTAAGAAAAGAGGATTTCACATATTTAAGAAAAGAGGATTTCATAATAATCATTCATTCATATCAATGGCTTTACGAACTTAGGGACATTTCATTTGATAACTAATCTAATACATGGATATTTGCTCAATAATACTAATGCTTCACTTTTATCTATTATCGAAAAGAGATTACCTGCTCGCAGGGTCCTCGTGGCCTTAACCATAAGTAAGGGAACTGCAAAAGATATCTATTGGGGTATAAGCTAAAGGCTTAGTGAGAACTATTTCCATAAATAACTTTTTGTAACAAGATTCAAACAAGTTGATTTAATTAAACAAATGTAATGCACAAGCACGTGGGCAAACAAGCATATAGTTTTCCGGGAACTATATGTTGAATGGATTTGCGCCCTCCATTCGGGGTTTGGTGATACATAATCTCAATTCAAGTAGTTTTAAATAAAAAGTTTTTATGCTCGCGAGCACTCATCGCCAAGCATTCCGAATCTACTTGATTGACCTTGCTTTCGGATCTACCGCCAAGCATATTCCATTAAGCTGCCAAGCAATCGCTTTCGGATCTCCCGCCAAGTGTTGCTTTCGACATGAGCTTACTATCCTTCTCACCCAAGGATAATAACCCAAAATGCAATGTGACTCATTTCATGGTATGCATGAATTCATTTATTTAAAGAGTCATAGCATAATTATTCTTAAATTTAAGGCGATCAAGGAATTTCATACAAATCAATACTATACTAAAACAATCATTTAAAACAATTCTGGCTTCGATATTCTTAAAAATTCTTTCAACGAATTATTTACATACATATTGGTTTATCTTTTTCCTAACTCTAATGCAACTAATTTATAAGCACAACAAGTATAGCATTTAATGGAAATAAACTCACGATGCCATGGTGACTATTTTTCTATGCGGGTGAGTCGTTCACACACTCTACTTAGCCGTAATAATCCTCGGGGTAAAGGAATCCTTCCTCGGGGTCACCTAGCCAAGGATAATACCCACAATGAGTTTTTCTTGATGGTTTTCTTAAATTTTGACAAAACAATGTCAAAAGAACGTTAAAATTCGTATAAAGGAATGTTCCAACTTAAAATGGCCATAACTTGGTCATTTTAACTCGGAATCGCGCATATAATATACCGATTTTTACCTACTCGAAAAGATCTACCCATTTTCAAAATTATATTCAACAAACAAGACCATATAGGCTCCAAAAAAGTGGCGACAAAATTCACCACGGATTTCCCAACAAACAACCTTGGTTCAAGAAATCAAGATTTTGCTTGATAAATACTTAGTTATCTATATAGTTGGAAAACTCTCTTTTTATAACTACAACTCATATTAAGCATGCTCAAGTGTCTCGTTGTCCAATTATTTTTCTTTGGTAAAACAATGTCGAGTTGAAGCTTTTCGAAAATTGTTTTTGTAAATTTCTTTGAAATGAATACCTTGCTTTCTTTGTTTTCTAAAAACGTTTTATGTTGGTTTTATATTTTTCCTAAGTAACCTTTTTGAAAATAAAATTTTCTACTCCCTAAGTTACATTAACACTATTTTGAAGTTTTTTAGAAAATATGTTATTCTTCATATTTATTTTTCTTGTGCAAAAATCTTTACTTGAAATTTCTCATTCTTTTCTCATATCTTATGTTTTTCACAAAATCATCCATGCATGAAAATTTGTTTTCTTCATAAAAACAATGTGGAACAATTAAGAACTTTTTGTAGAAAAACTAGTTTCTATAATCTTATTAACTTCCTCTTGTAACTTAAAAAGGAATTATTTTTGTTTTTAAACCATAGATGTTCTTTGCCTATTTGTTTGTAAAGGTCTTTACTTGAAAATTCCTTAGCCATTCATCTTAATTTATCTTTTTTTTTTTTAATAAAAAGAACCATTTTTGTATCAACAAATATTTTCTTTTGAAAAACAAGGTGGAATAATAAAGATTTTAGTAGCTTTTTAAAGTAAAAGTAGTTTATAAAATTATAGTGAGTTCTTTTTGTAACATGAAAAGGAATGAGTTTATTTTGTGTTATCTTATAGATTTTATACTTTACATAAACTTATTTCTAAGTGACAAAATTCCTTCTTTTGTTTAATTATCTTTAGAAAAAAAAATTTTTTGGACAACAATCTAAACGAACATGATTATGAGAATAATAGTAAACAAAATAATATAAAACATAATTAATAAAATCAAGTATTGGAGTCTTAGCTTTTTCAAGGCTCCCGGGACTAAGAAGGAAACTAGTCCCAAAATAAAATAAAATGAAAGAAAGAAAACTTGTTTTGACTTGATGAGGATAAGTCTAAGACTAGAGGCTAGTCTTAATTCAATAAGGAATAAATAAATAAATTGCAATCGAATAAATAAATTACGTTGCATGAAATAAATAAATTGCAAGTGAGCTTATATGCTCTAAAGAATATGTATATGTATATATAGATAGTAATATATTAACAATAATGAAACAACATAAACATAAATGGATTGGCATGAACAAGAACAATACATGAATATAATGTAGTTTCCATAACTTGTAGTCTTTGGAAACTCACACTATGGTCATGTAAAGTTACATGACATGAAGAAGAAGAAAGAAATATAAAGTGGTTACCTAAAGGAGACTTTGATATGGTTATGTGGTTATGGGTTTTTGTTGTTGGTGGAAGTTGTTGTGGAATTATTTTGAGAGAGTTTTGGGATAGTATTTTGAGAGTTTTGAGAGGAGATTTTGAGAGATTTTTTGTATGAATTTGTGGGTAGTGAATGTGTGAAAGAAGTGAAGGAGGAGGGAGGTATTTATAGGAAAGTGAGGAGTGATTTTTGTATGATTAAAATAAAGTAAAATTGAAACAAATTTGGGGGGGGTACCGGCCATATGGTGTAGAGGGAAGAAGTGATTTTATTTTGTTGACTTTTGATAGATGAAAGATGTAATGTGTAAGGTAGATGTGAAATAAAGTTATGGGAAAGGTAAAAAGTTAAGATTATAGGTTATGTAGAGTGTAAGAATAGGAGTAAGAAAAAGTAGAGATAAAAGAATAGTATAGAATAGTAATGAATAGTGTAATGTAAAGTAGATATGACAATTAAAGTACCGGTAGTAAGAAAATACGCGTATAATAGCTATATCTGTTATTTTTACTTACCGAAAAATTACGAAACTGATATTTTTACGAGTCTAACGATGTATTCGGAATATTTTTACTATTCCGGGCTTCCAGACACGTTTTTCGAGAACTGTGTCTGATCGGGTTCGAAGGACACCCGAATTTCGCAAAACTGAAATTTTTATAAAACCTATGATTATTACGAACTATTCTAGCTAATTATCCCAACTTCGTTTTTCAGGGCCAAAGAAAACGGCAATGCCGGATTTAGTTTGGTACGGTAAACTAGGGTTTTGTTGACCTTTAGGGTTTCGTTTGATTTCCGGTTTAGGGTTTCGTGCTAAACCAATTCCGAAAATTTGGGGGTTTACAGCCTACCCCCCTTAAAGAAAGTTTTGTCCTCAAAACTTGGAAATTCCTACTTGTGGTTCTAACCATTCTTGGTTACTTGGGTTATGCGTCATTCTTCAAAAAGATCCTCTTAATGGATTTCCTTATTTCTCATCCTCTGAGCTTTTGCGAATAAATATCTGTATTGGGTATGTCTTTCTAAGGAAAGTTCTCCTTAAAAACATTAACTTTTATCTTCATAACCATTTGCTAAATGGGGAATTGTCCCACATCTCCAAATAATCTAAACTTCCTTCTCGTCTTATTACTTCTCAAAAGATCATGTGGTGATTACTTCCTACCCTTAAACGCACATGATTTTTCATTTTGAAATTTCTAAGGTTCATCTTTTTCGATCAGTCTACATTGTGCCTTTGTCATCTTATGATGCATTCTTGATTGTTCCTCCAAGGTCTTTGCCTTTTTGCTAACAATGTGAGAAATCCAAAATTTGTGAGGAAGTTAATTTCGTTTTCTTATCCCGACATTACTGAGTCCTTATAGGTCCTTCCGTTCTTTGATGTTCTTATTTCTTTATCCATATTTCATTTCTTCTAATGTCCCTTGAACTTTGATATATCTGAGTTCTTTTTGAATATGTTGAAGATCCCAAATTATGAACCATATTAATGATTCTTTCGTACTGACTTCCTTGTCCCTAGTTATGCTAAATCATCTGTTAGCCTCCTTTAATACGCCTTTCTTCCTACATCTCTTCTTTATCCTTCGTATCTTCTCATCTAAGCTCTTTTATTATTTCTACACGGTTGATCTTAATATCTTATCGACATGGTTCTCCTTTTAAACCTTGTTGTAAAACTCCAATGTTCGGCTTTTCAACTCCTTTTTATTAACTTCCTATACTTAAGATCACATTCTTTGATTACCTCTTTCCTTCTTCAGGTTATACTATCTTTGTCGTCTATTGGCTTGTGCAATAGGGTTTTATATTCTTGATTTGAGTCCAGAAAGCATTACTAAAACTTGTGGGGGTATAAAGAATCCGAGGGTCATTCCTCCTTGATTTGATCCTTTTCTTTGGATAAAATATGTATCCAGAATTCTTCTCAAAACTTCTTATTGAAGCTTATGAATATCTCCAAAGGTCGATTTCTCTTCACTTTCTTTTAGTCATTTAATTTTCTTTATTAACTCGAAAGAGTGTATCTCCTCTTTTCTTATGCTAGTAAGTCCTTTGCCCAATATTCTCTTTTCGTTCTATGTTCTCCTTGCGTCTTCTTATTGGGGTCCTACTTGAGAGGTATACATCTTATCCCAAAGATTACTTAATTCCATTATTCCTTAGAGTCACGAGTGACTTCATGTCCTTATGTCATCGTTGAAAGATCGACCAATATTTTCTTGGGTTTCATTATTCTTTCGCATTATCTTAAACTAGGTTGGTTGTTTGTCATTGGTAGTCTAGATATACCGAAAGAATGTAATACTTTGAATTCCAAGAGAGTAAAACATTCTTATTTACTAAAAATTCTTATGTACACATTAAGGGATTATTACTCCTATTTATCCTTATAAAGAAAACCTTACACTTTTCCGTTACTTGAAATAAAGAAACAACATCAATAAAAGAAGGTTGGAGATTGACTGGTTCCTGCATTGCTATTATAACCTCTAATGTACTCCAAGGCAGTCAAGTTTCCATTTTCTTTGTTCACTTCTTCACTTATCCATCGTCCCTCCAAGTTGTAGATTCGAATTTCCGAAGCAGTAGATCCTGGTCTGCTTTCACCTCCTCTTCCATTTCCTTTCTCCACTCTTATAGGAACAACTTCTTTTGATGATCTTGATAGAATATTCCTTCCTTGTGGACAATTGTTGGCAAAATACCCTTTCTGATCGCAGACATAGCAAGTATTTACCCCTCTACTTGGGCATTTTGACATCTTATGGTCTGCATTTCCACAGAAGAAACATTTCCCAAATAGCTGGGGGCACTTCTTTGGGTAGTGTGCTCCATTGCATTTCCAACACTTAATATCTCTTGGTGTGGTCCTTCTATTGTTGTTATTGGAGATCTTGATTTTCTTTGATGAGGCATGAGATTGGGTTCTACATAAAACTTTCTCTCAACGATTGGTTTCTTTCTTCTATTCTTTCTCTCCTTCTCCTTGCTCCTTCTACGATCCGAGCTCTTTCTCCAATTCTCGAAAATTCCTTATGTCAAATTCTTCCAACCTCATTCTCAAGTCTTCATTCAATCCTCCTATAAGACTTGTCTTTTCAATTCTTCACTGTACTTGTAGGAGGTGCATATTGCAACAATCTACTGAACTCAGTCTCATATTGCTCGATTGTTCTTCCTTTTTGAGCAATTTGTAAGAAGTCCGCACTATACCTTACTTGTAAACTTCCTGGAAAATAATTCTCCAAAACTCATGTCTAAACATTTCCCAAGTGATTGGAGTCATTAGATCTCTTTTCTTAACTCCACATATCCTAGCGTTTAGACGAAGCATGAATGTTCCATAATTGATTTGCAAATGGGGCGGAACTTGATATGCATCAAAAGACATCTCTATTTGAGACAGCCAATCTTCGCCTCCTCTAGTTTATATAGCTCCTTCAAAGTAGCGGTTGCTCTTGATGAAGTCAGGTAACATGCTTTTATATGGCCTTGGCGGTGGAGGTGGAGGTAGGGGTGCGCTTTGGCTATGCATGTTCCTATGCACAGATGCCTTTGTTGAAGCTTGTTGTGGTGGTGGGGTTGGTATAGACACTGGGGCCGTGCAGTCACTCTAGACGCATTTTGATGAGGAAATCGCCTATTATCCCTGAGATAGCAGGTGAGTTCCAGCGTCCTACTCCTGTACAGGATCGAGTAGTACAGGAGACAGTTCAGACTACTGTCCACACGAGGAGTATCACCACAGAGCTGTTGGATGAGAGGGAAGGTAAGAGAAGAAGAATTGAGGCAGAGAAATATGTCTCAGTTTTAATTACGCCAGATGGATTGGATCAGCACATGGAGGATGGATTGAGAGTGATATCCCACCTAGAGCTGAGAGTGAGATGAGGCCGGCACCCAGAGGTATTAGGTGATGGACACGGCTCTGACTCTAGCACCTCCAGGAGACGAGGGTGTGATTATTGAGATTAATGACAGTAGTTCTGAGGGAGATGATGATTACCCTCGATTAGGCCCTCAGGAGAAGGGCAAGGGTCGTCTTAAACCCAGTCCCTGAGTCTGATTCTAGTATTATATGATGATGTTGTATTAATTGCTTATGATGACATGACAGGACGATATCAGTAGACCTTGATGACATACATATGTATCTTTTGATGACTACGATAGAAAGCTAAGTTAGGGTAATGCAATTTTTTATATGTACATAATGCACTAACCATGAAAAGCTCTGATGTATTTTGGTTATGTATGTATATGTGTTGCATATATATATGAATGACTTTGATGACTTTTGATAAAGATGAGTTATGATCTGACTTAAGTAATATGTTTAATGTTAATAGAATGCCAGAGAAAGAAAATAAAAGTAGAAATGCCAGAATTTCTGGAGATCCACCAATAGATGCTCCTGCAACACCCCAAAACCGAATTGAGGATGTTTTACAAAGTCTTCAACAACAAAATGTCTTGATTTTGCAAGCTTTGCAAAATATGCAAGCCACAAATGTAGCACACACCTGTTGGAGCGCTAGCAATGACTCCACCAAATCCTAGAAGAAATGAAAGGCATACTCTACGGTTCAATTTCAGGAAAATGGACCAGTGAACCTAAATGAGTCTGCTGCGAGGTACAAGGACCCCCTCGATATGAACAAGAATTTCCACCACCACCTCCTTTATGTCCTCAGAGGAATTTGTTGCCGGAATTTATTAAGTGCAACAGATATTTTGAGAGATAACCGGGAAAGCCAGAAGAAGCTGAAGACTGGCTAGCTCAAATTGAGCGATCCCTTGATGTTTTCCAAGTACCCGAAGCTTTGAAAGTATTCTATGGAACATATCTACTAAGGTTGAGAGCAAGGATATGGTAGAATTCGAAACAAAGAAGTTTGTCACAACCGACTACCTGGGAAATGTTCATATGAGAATTTTTAAAGGGATATTTTCCAAACAGTCTAAAAGCAAAATATAGCACTGACCTGATTAATTTGACCCAAGGAGCTAAGACCATTGATGAATATGAACATGAGTTTAATCGGTTGTTACAGTTTGCTCCAGATGCTTATCGGGACAGTGATGAGCTTAAGAGACAGACTTTCATGGCTGGATTAGAACCTCATTTCCAAAGAAGACTTGCTGAATTTGAGGTTGATAACTTTGCAGCTATGTTGGAAAAAGCTCGAATCATTGAACGCCCAAGGAAGTATGAACTTGAGAGGTATAAGAAGAAGGGAACCATATTTGGGAAGAGAATGTATGACGATTCTATGGCAAGTTCTGTGCCTAAGAAGGTTAAATTTTTCAAACCTTTCAATGTGAACAAAGGAGGAGTAATGGGGAAGAATAATGTTACTTCTTGGAAATGTAAAGGTTCTCATTACCCAAGGCATTGTCCACAATTATAGAGCAAATGTTATTATTGTGGGGAAAGTGGGCATATGATAAACGATTGTCCAAAAAGAAAAACTGCAACTTGTTACGTATGTAACAAAATTGGGCACATAGCAACCAACTGTCCACAGAAAGCGAGTGCAGTAGTTGGGTCTTCACAACCCAAAGGAGTGATTGGAGTCTCAGGATTGAAAAATGGATATGCAAACAATGCCAATGCGACGGCCAGAGTTTTTGCCATGTATGGAAGTCCTGTAGAGAATGTGGAGATAGAGGAAGGAGATGAAGAAAATATTTGGGAGGAAGTTGATCCCGAAGAATATGGACTCATTGCAGGTATGTAATTATATATTTGTTTACTTAAAGTTATTAGACACAATTACAAGTAGATGAAC
Organism: Combretum micranthum; assembly: GCA_024138025.1. NCBI lineage: Eukaryota > Viridiplantae > Streptophyta > Magnoliopsida > Myrtales > Combretaceae > Combretum > Combretum micranthum. Next base: position 247,148 of record JAMXBD010001596.1, read on the forward strand.
AATAGAAGTCTTTATACGTTGAAAATGACATGAACTTAATAATTGATACATAGGATCAATTCAAGTAGGAGATCAGACTGCATATGCTTTGTTTGACACGGGAGCAACGCATTCTTTCATAAATACTGGATTAGCAAGGCGTATAAGATTACCAATTGAAAGCATGAGTAAAGAATTGAGAGTTACTACGCCAACTGGAGATTTAGTGGTAACACGGGAGATGATCAAGAGTTGTCCACTAAAGATTGGAGATCAAGAATCAATTTTTGATTTAATTCTAATAGAGATGCAAAAATATGATATTATTTTGGGTATGGTTTAGTTAACTGCTGTAAAAGCAAAAGTTAATTGCCATATCAAAATAGTATCTTTTTTCAATAATCAAGGAGAAAGAAAAGAATATAGAGGTGAGATACTCAAAGGAGTCGGAAATAGGATAACAGCAATTGAAGTAGAAAATGAAGAAGATATGGAGATGAACGGTTGTATTCTTGGAGCAACTGAAGGTGAATCCAAGGAATTGGATATTCATACCATTCGAACAGTGTGTGAATACTCAGATGTATTTCTAGACGAATTACCAGGATTACCCCCACATAGAAAAGTGGAATTCTCAATTGATTTGATATCTGAAACGGAGCCAGTATCAAAGGCTCCGTATCGTATGGCACCTGTGGAATTGAAAGAATTAACGGTGCAGCTACAAGAATTGTTGGATAAAGGATTTATCAAGCCTAGTGTTTCACCCTAGGGAGCACCAGTGTTGTTTGTGAAGAAGAAAGATGGTTCTATGAGACTCTGTATTGATTATAGGGAATTAAACAGGGTAACTATCAAGAACAAATATCCTTTAACCAGAATTGATGATCTTTTTGATCAGTTGAGAGGAGCAAAGGTATTTTCCTGAATTGATTTAAAGTCAGGATATCATCAAATCCGAATTAAAGCAGAAGATGTACCAAAGACTACATTCCGAACTAGGTATGGTCATTATGAATTTTTTGTCATGCCATTTGGATTAACCAATGAGATAAACTCATATTTTACATACATTTTGTGGATAAAATTTATATAGATGTGATAGAAATCAAGTGGAATGTGTATTTATAAGTGTAATATTTGTGAAATCAGGTTAAAAAAGAAGTAATTAGCAAATTTCAAAACAATTGGTTGAAGATCAACATTTACGCCAGCTCAAAAGCATCCAACGCCGCCAGCGTATAGGCTGTGTAGAACGACCACAGAAGCCAATTTCTTAACGCAGTCATCAATGTAGCCAGGGTAGAAGACAATTTGGAGCAAGCATTTGAAATAAGGAGATACACCGGCAAATTCTGCATCAACGCCACCAGCGTTGAGCCTGTGTACTTTGTCCACAGAATGCAAATCCTCAACGCAGGTTCGAACGCAGCCAATGTAGGGTTTGATGAAGCAAGGAACGCCGGCCTTCTAGGATTCAACACAGCCAGCGTACGTCCCTACGTATAATCCTATAAGAGATTTTCAATGATGATCTACGTAGGCCAGATTTGAAGCAACACTGGCTATGTTCATCAAGCGTAAGTTGAAGAGGCACTTTTCATACAACGAACGCCAACAAGATCCACATTTACGCAGGCAGCGTACATTTTGTAACTGCCGGCGTACATCTACGTCAGTCTGTATTCTTCATGCGAATTTGCTCCATTTAACAGTGTTTTTGAGAGAAAAAAGAGAGAGAAGTAAGACACAAAAATACTCAGAAATATTAGGAAACAAAATATTCTTGTTTGTTTTTCTTTTAGGGCACTAAGACCCTAATGTTCTAGCAATTTAGAGTGGATTAGGGTTTAGCTACAATCAAGCGTTGCCTACAATTGTGGGATTTTGGATTTGGAAATTCCCGTTTCTGAAAAGGAACCATTTTTAAGGTGTTTTCAATCTCTATTCTTTTATGTTTATGCTTGATTGTATATGAGATGCATGTTTTCATTGTCAATTATGAATATGTATGACTAGATTCGATGATTTGATGCATGAATTAAATTGATATGGGTGATTATATTTTTGGGAATTTGATTATCTTTGTTGTAATCTGTTTAGTTTATGCCTGATCAACATAGATATAGAAGAAGGATTAAAGATACCTGAGAAGGATTCAATGATCCACATAAGCAAAACTTAGGTTTTTTAATATGATTTATCATAGAGATATGTAAATCTGTGATAGAACTTGAGAATTCATTAATCTTTATGCGGTTAGGGTTACAAATTTGGGTCACTTAACGGTGCTTGTTTTGTATTCTTAACTAGAATAGTGATTTTAGTGAGAGTAAAATGCTATTAACCTGAAAACATAGATAATTACCTTAATAGGATAGTTTATGCTATGAAAGATTTTGTTGCATCGAAAGGTGAGTAATTCTTAGATGAATTTAATCAAATCCCAAGTAATCAATGTTTATATCAATTTAAAGTATGAGTCATTTCACATGAGAATAGAAATACATCATTCATATATCATCTGCATCTCCTAAACCTAAATCCCTCATTATAGTTGCTGAAACATATGGTTTTAGTCCTTGATAAGTCACTTGAAATCTAGTTTTTAATTTAGATTAAATAGATTAATTACACATCTAAAAAATCAATTGCTTAGATTAGGGTAAAAGTTTAAATCTAGTAATTAGCCAATAGCTCCCTGTGGATACGACTTGGACTTTCCATAAAATACTGCTTTGCACTCGGTGATTTTGCTGATCGGTTAAGTAATCCACTCGTGTTTGAAATTGAAGTCTTTAGAATATTAAGAAGTGTGGTTTACTGCAGTTTCACAATGCACCTGCAGTTTTTATGGATTTGATGAATCGTATCTTTAAACCTTTGTTGGATATTTGTGTAATTGTTTTCATAGATGATATACTTGTATATTCGTCTAATGAAGAACAACATGATGAGAATTTGAGAAAGGTGTTACAGATATTGAGAGACAATAAGTTGTATGCCAAACTGTCTAAGTGTGAATTTTGGGTTAGAAGTATATCATTCCTCGGACATATTGTTTCTGGAGAAGGAATATCGGTTGATCCTGCAAAAGTTAAGGCTATTGGAATGGAAAAGACCTGAAACTGTTACTGAAGTTAGAAGTTTCTAGGGATTGGCAGGATATTATCGGAAATTTGTGAAGGATTTCTCAAAGATTGCACAACCTTTGACTCAATTGACTCGGAAGAATGAGAAATTCGAGTGGAAACGTGAACAAAGTTTCCAATAATTAAAGGAAAGGTTAATATCAGCACCAATCTTAGTCTTGCCCAATGATAAGGATTTATATACTGTCTATAGTGATGCATCTAGAAATGGATTGAGATGTGTGTTAACGCAGAAGGGAAAAGTAATAGCATATGCTTCTAGACAATTGAAACCGCATGAGATGAATTACCCCACTCATGATCTAGAATTAGCTGCTATTGTTTTTGCACTTAAGATTTGGCGTCACTATTTATATGGACAAAAATGTGAAATATATACGGACCACAAGTGTCATGACCCCAACAGGGGCTTAGTAGGATTGTCCTGAAGTTGCCTTATTACGTGTGCACCCGCAATATGAAAACCGTCTTGTAAGTCAGAGATTACAAGACTCTATTTATTTATTAACTTCTCATACATTGATCATACAATACATATAATACTATTATTGAAACATAACTATGGAATTCGATTTTCCTCATTTCACCAAGATCGCAGAGAATCGGTATCCCCTACCAAATATAAAAATTGGGTTTCAACCTATAAAATACAAAGTCTCAAATGTTTGTATCGTTTATCTAAATTTATTCTGAGTTCATAGTCTATCTTTCTAACTTCAATGAGTTTGATGGAAAACCTCTTCACACGTTCCTAGCCCTTTTCCAGCAAGTATTATTCCTGCATAAAAACTGTCGGGGTGAGCGAAACCACGGCTCAGTGAGATAACCTGACCAAACCACACATCAAGCAATAACAAACAAGTTTATTATCAAGCAAGTGTAATGTACCAATCAAACATATGCTCAATTACAAGTTTGGAGAACCGGAATCCAAACAGGATGTAGATTTACGCCCTCACACATGATTGAAGGAACCTAGTCAAGGATCACATCCTTATGACCACCCGCCCTGGAGAAACAGAGAAGCATAGGAATAGCAGTACTTGCTTTATTTATCACTTCATTAGATATATTTTCTTCACTCAATTTCCTTTCAGAACAAAGAGACTCCATTAAGTATTAGTCATTTCAAGCCGATACCATGGGCGGCATTCCTTCTTTTGCCAAGTAGTTCCCATGGAACCGAACAAAACAAGGATAATCTTGGAAGAACTAGGAAATCTACATCTAGAAAAACCAAGCATTAACCGAGATCCGAAATACTAATACGAGCGGGCTGTCACACTTTTTTATGCAGTATATGCAAGTTATGCAATGCATGACCAATTCAATAGATAGTCGAATAGTATTAGGTTAGGTTCTTAAGTGTCCATGCAATTCACAGACAAACCTTAACATGCTTCATACATTAATTATCATACAATGTAATTGTTACTATCAATATGGTGTTTTGGCAACCAATCATACACCAAGCACCATGCGATATACCCAACCCCATATGCATAACAGTATTAGTATAATTTTACATATGCACTATGCTACAAGCACAATCAATGTGATAAGGTCAAAGTTACTCACATGGTATCCTTGCTAAGTCGTAGTAATCTACTGGAAATTCCAAAGATTGATCTGTTTCTCCTATAGAATGAGATAAAAGATAATTATTACTATACTGATATTTGCATAACAATCTCGGTTGTGCCCTTTTGTCTCCTAAACTCAACCTTTATCATCTTAATCCTAATTTCGTCATTTAAATATGGGTTTTAAGGTTCATAAGAGCTTAGTTTATTCAATCGAGTTATAAAATTTGTATAAGCTCGTTTTTCTCAGGAAAAGTGTCTTAAATGATTTCAAATACTAATTTCAATAGCATAATCTTAACCTAGATCTATTTTATTTGTTTTAACTTTTATTTTAACAAATAAATGGGTATTGTAAAGCTTATTGGACATACTCTTTCATTTTCTAGTTTATTCTTTTATTTTGTATATTTTTCCTTATATGACTATGTATTTAAAATGTTTATACTATGATCTATTATTCCAGTTTATATTTTTAATTCCTACTTCATATGTATTGCTTTGTTTTATGTATCTACTACTAAGCTTTAGTGATTAAATTCTTTTTTAAGTGTCTTGATCATTACTTGGATGAAACTTATGATATAATTTTATTTTGTTTTGCTTTTCTTGATCTTATTTGTACTTATATGTCAAGGAAGTATTTTCACCGATATAGAATATTTAAATTTTCTTTTCTAATGTAGGTAAAAACAACTAAGGTTCTTAATTATTATTTACTTTATTTGTTAACCTTATTTGTTTTTCTATATACTTTGTTTTATATTTTAGACATAGCTACTATTTTTAGACATCAATTACTTATTTTTAAATTGTTTAAGTGAGTTAAGTGATTTTACTAATTCTAAAATTTATTATAGAAGCTTTCTAATAACTCAATTTTTTTTATATCCTTTAAGGATCTTATTTTATTTTATTTTGGCCAATTGTCCAATCGCATTTAACACATCACCCTGTTGATTTTGAGGCGCAACTCCCTGAGGGTTAGGTGGAGGTGCAGCCGGTTGATTGGCTTCATTCGAAAGAGACTCTTGTTCCCTATTCCGAATCCGTCGGTTTCGTCTGTTTTACATTATTTAATGAATTTTTAGTATTCTTAGGAGGTTTTAGATTTCGAAAGGACTAGATTTGTTAACAAAATTCAAAAATTGCGAAATTTTGAAAATCAAACTTAGAAAGAAATGGAATTTCATAAATTCATATAATCATCAGGAGAATAAAAGAATTCCCACATAGAGTAACAAGTTGAAATTTCATAACAATAATATGAGTGAATGAATGGTCATGCAATCTATATGCGGTTAATGTTCTTTATCCCTCATGTTTAGCATGCATGCTTTTCACAACTCCTTTCCTTTGAAATAAACGCGATCTTTCATTACTTTAGCAAGCCATACAAATTTACATCAAGATTTTGTCCCCAAAATTTGGCTAGCTATACACCAATTCCGATTCTAAACATTTTCCCTATTCCCGGAAACATAACAAAATACAGGGAAAAAGAAGCAATAAAATACTAACTATCCTGAAATCCTAAGGCAAATTGGCATCCCGCATTGCCTACTACAAAATAAGAAAATCAGGACTTCATTTGGACTTCATGGGTTAGCTATCATCTCGGTCTCTACTCATCACTAGAGTCATCGGGGTCGAGCTAAGAGGTCGTCTCCTGCTAGAAGAACCACCGTCGTCCCGTCGGATAAACAAACTAAGGTATTCCCCCGTAGTCATCCTCCGCTTCCTAGTAGGTCGGACTAAAGGTTCTTGGTCTTCACTTTCCTCTTCTTCCTCAGTACCTTGCCCTTCCCTCGGGCTTACTTCATTCTCCTCACCTCTAACTTCAGGCTCACTCACTTGAGTCTCCACTACCTCGTTTTCTCTCACCACGGCTCTCCACCCATGCCTTCTACCTCCATAAGCTCGCGGGCCACAGGTTCTGCTACTACTATATCAAGTACAGGGGATTTTCTCCTTCCACATAAACATCTCTCCACATCATGGGGTCAAACTCAGTTCCACCCTACCACTATCCGGTATCTCCACTCCCGATTAAAAATCCCATACAATTGGGTTGGGTTCCGATTCACTTCAGCTTCCGGCTCGATAGGTGGGGTAGGGGTTCTAGGGACTACATTTTCTTCCCAGTTAGGATCCTCCTCGGGTCCTCTTCTTCTTCTTCTTCTTCCTCATCCTCTCCAATTACAGGCGCCCCATTCATTTGCATCCTATATCAGTGGCTGGAGGTGGAGCTATCACTCGGGGTGGGAGAATGTCTAAATAAACCGCATGCCAAGTGATATGGTTCCATGCGTCTGCTATGTTCCAATCATGGTGATCATATAAGTTATCATGGGCAGACACATATAAAGGTCCTATAGGGATCCATACCCTAAAATTTGGAGGGGTTCGGTTTCCCCCGTTCTTCAAAATAAATGTAGCCTCCCTAGTCATGGGCTCGCGCCCATACTCAACCATGATTCTCTCCAAAGTATAAATCGTCTCCAATTTTGTCCAACTCCTCCTCCCCATGGGATCATACCTCAACCGATCAACTACAGCAGCCCATCTTGTGTATCTCAATCCATCCTTCCACAGTTTGAACATTTCCCCTATAGTCCGGGGATGTCTGGCTAAGGCAAAGTCTTCGCACAACTCTCTTAACCTTAACCTATACTCCACCATCATCTCATCATTCCTCTTGGTGAAGTTCCTGGCCCGTTCCCTGGTCTCACCCAAGGAGACCTACAACAATACGATACTCTTAATCAGACTTAACAAGAAAACGTTTTTAACTCCGTTTAAACCTATTAGTTAGATTTTTAAGTCCGGTTTCTTTTAATTCTATTGTCTTCTTTTATAACCTAGGGCTCTGATACCAACTTAAACTGTCACGCCCCAAAGGGTATCCTAAATGTAACAGTCCGCTACATACTAAATAAGACTCTCGAATTCCCTATCCGAGCCCTTCGAGAGTCTTATATAGATGTAAAGCATTCCTTTACGACAATAGAATACTCAACCAATGGAGCTAAATAGTTTAATGTGGCATTCATTAGCCATAGATAATAACCCAAAACGCATAATTATACTTTACAAAATCTAAGGGGCATTCCCCCGCAAAATAATATCAAGTCCATTGCAGTCATCCAGAGTCCTTTAGTTTCCAACGGAAGTCTATACAAAAAGAATGAAGTAAACTTCTATGGGAAACTCCTATCTTCGGTACCTGTGCTGTGGCTTGCCTCGGTCTAAGCCAGATAAACTCGTGCTGCAATAAGTAAAACCTATGGGGGCGTAAGCTAACTAGCTTAGTGAGTAAGAACTTCCATATCACAATTAAGTACAATTCATTCAAACAAGTGATTATTCAAGCAAGTGTATGCATTAAACAAGTGAGTTCAGCAAACATATGACCAACCGGAAATCATATGTGGATGGACTTGCACCCTCCATCCCGGGTTAGCAGATTAACGAATCCTGTGGTACGACGCCGTTTAAGCTCATGGTCAACTAAACAATAATTCGTTTTATGGATCACGATTAATCAACAATTTCGTTTTATGGATCACAAAAAACCAACCAATGCTAATGCTACATCCCCATCGTGATATGAATGAATCCAATTATAATTGATGTCGAATATACATTAGTTTAATTCTTTTAGGTGACCAACAAGTATTCACAGACATTCAATATAAGATACTAGCTAATCAGTCAATAGCTTAACACCCGGTTTCGATATTTCTTAAGTTCCATTCCACACATCAACAGCAGACAAATATAAAATTCCCATATACCCCATCATGCATATCCATTTTATCTTTGCCTACACACACTAGTGCCACTACATTACAATCACAATCATTAATTGAGAGTGGAAGAATAATATATATAATATATATGTAGATACATAATTGTACTTAGTTAGATATAACAACAATAATAATATGAGCAAGGTAAAGTAACAACATAAATATATAAATAGATATTTATGAACAAGAACAAGACATGAACATAATGTAGCTTCCATAACATTTAGTTTTTGGAAACTTACACCATGGCCATATAAAGTTACATGATATGGGAAGAAGAAATTTGTAAAGAAAATTTTACCTAAATAGGGTTTTGGAGTATTATGTGTGAATAGATTTTGTTTATGTAGAAAGGGGTTTTAGGGTATGTTGAGAGAGTTTTTGGGAGTGTATATGGAGAGAGTTTTGAGAGGAGAATTTTAGAGAGATTTGGTAGTGAATTTGTGGGTAGTAAATGTGTGAATGAAGTGAAAGAGGAGGGGGGGTAATTATAGGAAAATGAGGAGTGAATCTTGTGTGTTTTAAACAAAGAAAAATTGAAAAGAAATTGAGTGGGAGAGAGAAGGTGGGCCATCAGAGGAGAGAGATTTTTTATTTTGTATTTTTGTTGATTAAATGTAATAATAAGTAAAGTAGATGTAAAATAAAGTTATGAGAAGGGTAAAAAGTAAATATAATAAGTATATAGAGTGTAAGAATAGGTGTGATGAGGATCATCAAGCATCAATGGGTCCAAAGTTCAAATCCAACGATCCATTGCAAGATATTGGAGGTCCCATGACAAGAGCTAAGGCTAAACGAATGAGGGAGGCATTGCAAGGACTTGTTATGGAGTTGCAAGAGAAGGAATTGCATTTATCCACCAATAAAAATGAGTCAAAAGTGTTTAACATCATCAAAATAAGCTCCGGAGGGGCTCTAAATGGAAAACAAGTGAAATAGAGTAAAGAAGGAGCCAAGAAGTGCCCTGCAGGATTAATGGCCGCTAGCAGTTACTATTTTTGTCAGTTACATGTCTTTAATTTCTTTGTCAGTTATGTCTTTAATTTCTTTGTCAGTTACAGTCAGCTATTTATGTTTGTCAGTTACATATCATTAATTTCTTTGTATGTAAAAGGCTATATATTAAGCCTTGGTTCTAAGGTTTAAAAACAAGACGATTTATATGAATGTTATTCATTCTCTTTGAGAGAAAACTCCATCTTGTTCCTTGTGAACGAATTTCCATTTGATTTTCTTGATCTAAACACTCAAGGAGGTTGACGTGATAACTAGGTTGCGATCAACAGGTTTGTTCGAGGTCTAGTTCCATTCCATTCATTGATAATTAGGTTGCAATCAACAGGTTTGATTGAGATCTAATTCCATCCTACGACGACTTTTCTCAAGACGATCATCGGGTTCCAATTCCAATCAACGATTTGGGGGTTCTAGGTTTAATATACCTAGGGTTACCATATCATTTGGTATCATTCCCCCCTTCCTCGAATAGATTCGTCCTCGAATCACCTGCATCATACAAAGAAAGATCAGAAACATTAAAAGTTGCGCTTACATTACCATAATGACTTGGTAAGTCAATCTTGTAAGCGTTATCGTTGATGCGCTCCAACACTTGGAATGGCCCATCGCCTCTAGGGTGTAGCTTAGTTTTCCTTTGAGCAGCAAATCGCTCCTTTTGCAAGTGCACCCACACCCAATCTCCTGGTTGGAAAACAACCTTCACACGACCCTTATTGGCCTGACGTGCATAATGTTCATTTTTCTTTTTAATATTGGCCCGAACTTGAGCATGCAATTCCCTCACAAAATCTGCCTTGTTCTTACCTTCAACATCAATAAACTCATTAGCAGGTAAAGGCAAAATATCCAATGGAGTCAAAGGATTAAAGCCATAGACAATTTCAAATGGGGAATATATGTTGTGGAATGTACAGTTCTATTATAAGCAAATTCTACATGGGTAAACATTTTTCCCATTGCTTCAAGTTCTTAGGAATCACAGCACGTAACAAAGTTGAAAGAGTCCTATTGACTACTTCCGTCTGACCATCCGTTTGAGGGTGTGCAACAGTGGAAAACAACAATTTTGTGCCTAACTTGTTCCACAAAGTACGCCAGAAATGACTTAAAAATTTGACATCCCTATCACTCACAATGGATCTAGGTAACCCATGCAAACACAATCTCTTTAAAAGAATAAATCAGCAATATGTTGTGCATCATTAGATTTAGAACAAGCAATGAAATGAGCCATTTTACTAAACCTATCAACAACAACAACAAATATGCTATCTTTACCACTCTGAGATCGTGGTAATCCTAATACAAAATCCATAGAGATGTCGGTCCAAGGTTGATTAGGCACAGGTAAAGGAATGTATTCTCCATGAGGCATTATTTTAGACTTAGCCTGTTTACATACAATGCATTTGTTACAAACAGTTTGGACATCACGTTTCATCTTAGGCCAAAAGAAATGCTCATGCAAAATATCCAATGTCTTTTGAACACCAAAGTGTCCCATCAATCCACCCCCATTGTCACGCCCCAAAGGGTACCCTAGTTGTACTGTATTGTATGTAGTATTGGTTTCTATACAATACAACTAGTTACTCTAAAGGATGTGACATGAAAACAGGATCTTTTAAGTTGCTTGATAAGAAATGATGTACATACATAAAACATACAAACAGATAAAATAAACTTCATATAAAGTTTGTATAAACTATTACAAACTGTTTTATCGACTTACAACTAGAAATGTAAAATAGATGTAAGTTTACTAATACAAGAGATCTAAATCTTTGTTAACTACTTCCATAACTTGCTAACGTGGCTCCCTTACCCGTTCTAATCTTCGAGATGGTACTAGCCACGGTTTGAGAATGACCTGAAAAATCTGTTGGAGTATGAGCATTTCTACAGCTCAGTGAATAACCATCACATATTACACATTAAGCACAACAAACAAGTAATTTATCAAACAAGTGTATGCAACATTCAAGCATATGTACAATTACAAGTTTAGACAACCGGAATCCAAACAGGATGTAGATTTGCGCCCTCACATCGGGGTTGAAGGAACCTAGTCAAGGATCATATCCTTATGACCCACTTGCTCAGGAGAAACAGAGAACCATAGGAATAATAATTCTCACTTTATTCTTTTCTTTGTGATTATAGTTTCTTCACTCAATTTCCTTTAGGAACAAAGAGACTCCATTAAGTATTAGTTATTTCAAGCCGATACCACGGGCGGCGTTCCTTCTTTTGCCGAGTAGTTCCCGTGGAACCGAACAGAACAGGGATAATTTTGGAAGAACTAGGAAATTTACATCTAGAAAAACCAAACATTAACCAAGATCCGAAATACTAACACGTAGCAAGCTGTCACAACTTTATGCAATATTTGTGCAAGTTATGCAATGTATGATCCTTTAAGTTATAAGCCTGTCAGTTATAAATTGATTATAAAATGACCAAACAGTTTACAGACAATTCTCAACATGCTTCAACAATTTTTCACACAATTCTTGTTATCACTTTTAATAATCACAATTTAGCACTCAATTCATTCATCACTCAAGAAAGAACAATTCCCAACCCCACATGCTTCATACAATCAAATTCATATATAACTTTAGGTGCTACTATTGTTACAAACACAAACAATGTAATAGATCAGAGTTACTCACCTGCTCATGATGTCTTCAATCGTAATAATCTTCCGGGAAGTCTAATTTTGATTCGGATCCACCTATTTTGATGAATGAAGTTCCATAAATTAGATAATTTACTTTATAATATCTCTTAATGTGTGTCTAAGTGTCCTATATAAATTTAACTCTTAGTAAGGTCATTTCCATCAATTCTAAAGATAGTCTATATTTAAAGATTTATGGAATGTTCTATATTTTACAAAATTCGTATGAATATACTTTTGCTACTAAAAGTGATCGAATTAATTCTAAATTCATGTTTTTAGTACAAAATCTTTAGGTATACTTATATTACTTATGTTAGCTTATTTTACCTATAGTATGCTAGTTACTAATTTTATTGGTTTGCAAATAGTTTTCTATGATTAGTGTAAGACTTTCTCAAGATCATTTTTATTTCTTAGTCTTCTTAGACTTCTACTAATGGCAAAGAATCTTATTTGAACTCTAATTTATTTTACCTATCAATGTGCTTAGTGATATCAATATTTTCTTCTATTATATATCTTGTCTTTTAACCTTATGTATAGTGGGTTCTCATTTAGAATTAAAGGGTTTCTATTTAGATTACTAATGACCATTCTACCTTATTTTTAAATTAATCAAATTAATTATTATGTATTCGGTTTAGAGTAATTTTCTAAAGGTTATGTCTACTCCATAGAAATTTCCTTATCTATATTTTAGCAACTTCCTATTATGAGTCTTTAGTTCAAGACTTTTCCCTAGGTAATTCATTAGCTAATTCTAATTGTTTAGATGACAATTATATTGTATTCACTAATTTACAAGATTATGAGCTAGGGTTTTTAAAACAATAGTCTTGTAGTAATTATCAAAGCTAAATTCTAGGGTTTTAGACAATTTTTCTCCAATGCTCCTTCTTATTCTAATTCATTCAAAAATTTATCCTACATTATTTCCATTTGCACTACTATCATTACAACTTTATGGAGGCTTCTAAAAATGTATCTATGGCAATGTATGATATTCATTTTCTTAATTTAGAACAAGGAAATAATTTAGAGGTGTAGGACTTACCTTGAGGATTTAGGAGTATAGATGGTAAACTTTCCTTTCTAATTTGATCAAGACCTACATAGTTTAGCAATTTAGTAAGTCTACTATATTTTATGAAATAAATAACTAACTTTATAAATTTTTTTTTTTTACCTTTGCTTTCTTAATGGTAGAACAATTGGTAGTCTTCTAAAATGGTAGTTTGAGCTTAGGTTGTGTTTTACTAATTTTGTTGGAAGGTTATATTGAAGACTAGAGGATATGGAGGAGGGAAATTCAAATTTGTGGAATGTGTATGTGTGTGTGTGATATTCACGTGTAGCAGCTGGTGGGAAGAGAAAGAGTGGGCTGGTGGTTGCAAGTCTAATTGTTTTGTTGACTAACTTACCTATTTATAGATGTGGATGACTTGTTGTTTAAGTGTTTGAATTTATTTAAATTAATTTATTTGTACAATTGGCTGATGCAAGGAGTTCCACGGTGAAAAAAAAAAATAGAAGAGAGGGCAACTGATCCACATTCTAGCTGATTTGGAAGTGTTTAATTAAGGGTAATAATTAGTGTGTTGTTGGAGCTCCCTAATTGGTTCATTTGTCTAACTTTTACCCTTTTATTTTAACCATCTTGACTCATTTGCAGGTGGATGTGGTAAACTTTTGGAGCTGCAACTTGGACCTCTACATCACCGTAACATGCATCTAACAATTAGGAAAAATAGTAAAATTTAAAATATCTAATTAATTACGTCAAAATCTATCCCTACGCGTATCTTAATATCAGTTTCGTAAAATTTTTATTCTAAAAAAAATTTAATTTAGGTCCTAAAATATTCCTACAATATGGTTGACTTCAAATTTTAAGTTTAAAATTTACGCGATTTAGTAATTTTAAAGTTTGGTCTTACGCGATTAGGGTTTCGGGACCTAAAAGGTCAAAATATAAAATTGGTGTCTATGGACTCCAAATTTTCTAACTAACACTATGGTGTGGTCTAAAATTTTTATTTGAAGCCTAGATTATTAATTATAGGCTCGTTTATAGCTTTTTAGTACATATTTATAACCCTAATGGTTTATCTTTAATGGATCATTTTCATTCTATATATACTACAAGTTATGAGCTTTCTAATTTTCTTGAAATAAAATTTTATTTTTACTTATATCCTAGATTCTAGACTCAGATTATAAAATTTACTATAGTTCTTTTAATGTCTAGAAATTCCCGAGCTAGGATTTTTAGGTCATAAATAAGTTTAAAATATCCTAAACTTCCTATAGAAGGCTTAACCGGTTAGACGGACTCCAATATCTATCTTAATTTTTACTATCCTATTTCCTTAGAATTCTCGGGGTTTACACCCATGAGTTTCTCTAACAAGTAACTCACGCACAGAACTCCTAGGTACACACAATTTACTTTTCTTAAACAAATAACCATCGTGCCTATAATAATCAGCATAACCAGAAACAGCACAAGCAGCCCAGATTTGACTGAAATCAGAATCAGTCTCATACAATCCCTTAATAAGCTCAAACCCAAGCAACTTAGTATGTAAAGAAGTCAAAAGTACATACCTTCGAGAGAGTGCATCAGCAACCACATTCTCTTTTCCTTGCTTATACTTTATCACATAAGGGAAAGTTTCAATGAACTCAAGCCACTTTGCATGTCTTTTGTTCAACTTACCTTGAGTTTTGAGAAATTTCAGACTTTCATGATCTGAATGAATGATGAACTCCTTGGGCCATAGGTAATGTTGCCACGTTTGCAAAGTCTCACCAAGGCATAAAGCTCCTTGTCATAGACGGGGTAATTCAATGCTGCTCCACTGAGCTTCTCGCTAAAATAAGCGATTGGCTTCGAATCCTGCATCAAAACACCACCAATACCCTTCCCGGAAGCATCACATTCTATTTCAAAAACTTTCTCAAAATTAGGTAAAACAAGTAATGGTGCATTTGTCAATTTATCTTTCAAATCATTAAAAGCTTTTTCATGCACTTCTGTCCACCTAAACTCACAATTCTTTTTAACAAGATCGTTTAAAGGAGAAGCTATAGAACTAAAGTCTTTCACAAATCTCCTATAAAAACTTGCTAAACCATGAAAGCTTCTTACCTCACTTGCATTCCTTGGTGTTGGCCATTCTCGAATTGCCTTCACCTTGTCTTCATCAACGGAAATCCCATGTGCACCTACAACAAATCCAAGAAAAACAACAGTTTCCGTGCAAAAGGTACACTTTTTCAAATTGGCATACAATTTGTTTTCTCTCAGGACAGTGAAAACAGATTGTAAATGCTGAACATGTTCATCCAATGTTTTGCTGTAAACTAAGATGTCATCAAAGTAAACAACAACAAACTTTCCAATAAAAGCACGAAGAACATGGTTCATTAATCGCATAAACGTGCTAGGCGCGTTTGTTAATCCAAAAGGCATTACCATCCATTCATATAGACCATATTTAGTTTTAAAAGCAGTTTTCCACTCATCTCCCTCTTTCATACGAATTTGGTAATAGCCATTTTTCAAGTCAATTTTGGAAAACAAACAAGCTCCATGCAACTCATCAAGCATATCATCAAGTCTAGGAATGGGATGTCTATACTTAACTGTAATCTTGTTGATAGCTCGACAGTCAACACACATTCTCCATGTTCCATCTTTCTTTGGAACCAAAATAACAGGAACTGAACATGGACTGAGGCTCTCCCTTACAAACCCCTTTTCTAACAAATCATCAACTTGCCTTTGAATCTCCTTTGTCTCCTCGGGATTGGCCCTATAAGCTGGCCGGTTAGGAATAGAAGCACCTGGAATAAAGTCAATTTGGTGCTCAATCCCCCTTAGTGGAGGCAATCCCCTTGGAACTTCTTCAGGAAATAAATCCTCATATTCCTGCAAAAGAGAAACCACCACACTTGGCAACGAAGAGTTAAGGTCAGAAGTAGTAAAATAAACATCCTTGTACATGAGTACAAGTAGTTGTTTCCTTGCCATGATTGCACTTTTAACCTCACTTTTTCTTGCAACTTCCTCTCCACTCAATGTGTTTACTCTCCTCTATCATAACTCACAAGTGTTTGTTTCTCACTTTTTCTCTCCTTGCCACTCTTATCTTGTTCACTCATGTGTTTCTCTCGAAACTCTCTCGCTACCCTCACTTGATCTTCACATGCTTCCCATGGTTTCTGAGGAGTGAGAATCACAGTTCTTTTATTTAGAACAAAAGAATATTGGTTCTTGTACCCATCATATGTCACTTTCCTATCAAACTGCCAAGGTCGGCCTAGCAGTAAGTGACTAGCCTGCATGGGAACTATGTCACACAAAACTTCATCATGATAATTTCCTATAGAAAAGGAAATAAGAACCTGTTTTGTCACCTTGATCTCCCCACATTCATTCAACCATTGTAATCTGTAGGGCTTTGGATGTTTCACAGATTTTAACTTCAATTTATCAACTAGCAAGGTACTCGCAGCGTTAGTGCAGCTACCACTATCAATAATCAGTGTACATACCTTCTTCTGCACATGACACCGGGTATGAAAAATATGCTCACGCTGTACCTCTTCACTTTCACTCTCATCCTTAGGTTGAGTACTAAGGACTCGCCTAGTAACCAATAAATCTCCTTTCACAGGACCTTCCACATCTACATCACTACAGTCTTCCAAAGCTGGCATATCAGGATCATCTCCTGAACTCACACTTTCAACATCGCCATTATCCAAAATAACCATAGCCCTTTGATTCGGACATTGAGAAGCAATATGTCCAAATCCTTTACACTTGAAACATTGAATATCACGAGATTTACCATAAGTCTTAGTTTCAGATTTACCTTTGTATGGAGTAACAGGACTTTTGGCCTTGAATCCTCCTTGGACTTCAAATCTGAATTGTTCTTCTTCCAAGTGGACTTCCATGAAGAATTAGAAGTAGAACCAAATCGAGAAGACCCTTTAAACTTTAATTGTTGCTCCACTTTTATGGCATTGTGTAACAACTCCTCAATATCAAGATAAGGATGGAGTTCTACCACATTAGCAATCTCACGGTTTAATCCATTGAGAAATCTAGCCATAGTAGCTTCATCATCCTCTTTCACATCAGCCCGGATCATAGCTACTTCCATTTCCTTGTAATAATCCTCTACACTTCTTGACCCTTGTGTCAAACCTTGTAATTTTCTATGTAAATCCCTATAATAGTGACCAGGGATAAATCTTTTTCGCATCACCGCCTTCATTTCATCCCAAGTACTAATGGGTCTCTCCTCATTTCTCCTCCTATTTCGCACAAGTTGATCCCACCATACACTAGCATAGTCGGAAAACTCAACAGAAGCCAACTTGATCTTTTTGTCTTCGGAGTAATTGTGGCAATCAAAGACATGATCCACCTTTCTCACCCATTCTAAAAACAATTCCGGGTCATTCTTACCTTGAAAAGGAGGTATCTTTAATTTGATATTCCCTAAGGAATTATCTTGTTTTGGAGCATTCCTCCACCTTCTTATAACTCCGGATCCTTCAGACTCAGATTCATCAATCTCTTCTTCATTACGTCTCATTCCTCTACTGCTCTTAGTCTTACTTGCGGATTCTATATTGTCAAGCCTTGCATTCATCATCCTAAACTGATCCTGTATCGATTTGACGAACAATTTCATATCAATCTTATCACTTTCTCCGTCACTACCCATATCTTAACACCTGCAGAAAATTGGTTAGTAATAATCAAATAAGAAAAATAATAATCCTCACAATTCGCTCCCTCACGTGTTTTCACTCAACAAATGACACTCACACTCGTGTCTTTTCGCTCAAGAAAATAATGTTCCTCACAACTCAATCTCACAATCCCTTGTTCGGAATTCTCTCAATGATTTTCTCAAAATAAATCACTCACGCAACAACCAGAAAATTTCAACAACAAATTGGTCGGAATCAAAGATCCAATCTCAAGAACGTATACCGCAATTTCTGAGAATTGAAAGGACGAAACAGAAACTTAGATCTATGACAAGATCCCAAGATAATATTGATAACAATTTTTTTTTTTTTACAGATGGAACAATATAAAGATGGTTCCTTTCTTTTTTTCTTTTTTTTTTTTTTACAGATGGAACAATATAAAGATGGTTCCTTTCTTTCTTTCTTTCTTTCTTTTTTTTTTTTTTTGACTCAAGAACCCTAATCAAGAACAACAACAAATAGATAGCAAGATTAAATAAAGATAAAAGGATAGATTACTTGTGACAAGAAACCGTAGCTCTGATACCAAATGATATGGTAACCCTAGGTATATTAAACCTAGAACCCCCAAATCGTTGATTGGAATTGGAACCCGAGGATCGTCTTGAGACAAGTCGTCGTAGGATGGAATTAGACCTCAATCAAACCTGTTGATTGCAACCTAATTATCAATGAATGGAATGGAACTAGACCTCGAACAAACCTGTTGATCGCAACCTAGTTATCACGTCGACCTCCTTGAGTGTTTAGATCAAGAAAATCAAATGGAAATTCGTTCACAAGGAACAAGATGGAGTTTTCTCTCAAAGAGAATGAATAACATTCATATAAATCGTCTTGTTTTCAAACCTTAGAACCAAGGCTTAATATATAGCCTTTTACATACAAAGAAATTAATGATATGTAATGACAAACATAAAAGCTGACTGTAACTGACAAAGAAATTAAAGACACTGACAAAGAAATTAAAGACATGTAACTGACAAAAATAAGTAACTGCTAGCGGCCATTAATCCTGCAGGGCACTTCTTGGCTCCTTCTTTGCTCTATTTCACTTGTTTTCCATTTAGAGCCCCTCCGGAGCTTATTTTGATGATGTTAAACACTTTTGACTCATTTTTATTGGTGGATAAATGCAATTCCTTCTCTTGCAACTCCATAACAAGTTCTTGCAATGCCCCCTCATTCGTTTAGCCTTAGCTCTTGTCATGGGACCTCCAATATCTTGCAATGGATCGTTGGATTTGAACTTTGGACCCATTGATGCTTGATGATCCTCATCAAGGTGTTAGAACAAGTAGAGATAAATGAATAGTGTAGAATAGTAATGAATAATATAATGTAAAGTAGATACGGGCCGGGTTGGCCCACTTTTTTTTTTTTTTTTTTGATATTGTTCTATTACAGAATGAGAACAGGGTTTCGATACTTCGTATGTAATACTCGTATCCTTAGACAAATTCTCGTACGAGAATTTCACATTTACTTGTTGGCTATCTAAAAACTTCTAATGACCAAGTTCACGTCTTTCTTCGAACTCTCCAAATAATTGGCTAGGCTCCGTTTTATTGGTAGATCTCGTATCATGTGTGTGTGTATCATAGTATTGGTTTCATTACTAAATATGTATAAAATAAACTGAAGATCATTGAGGGTTAAATTCGATTATAGGCTCTAAACCTCATAATTATATGGGTTGATTTACTCAGGTAAAATTATAAGGTTTAGAGAATTAGCCCCAAACATACTAGAACAATCAAGGGAGATTTCAAATAAAAAAAAATCAAGAGTGATTTTATATAGTGATTAGTGAGCTTTACGTAAGGCTCATTGAAATTAGTATAATATTGTTCTTTTGTTAAATTTTAAATGAGTCAAGTTAATGGGCTGGCCCGTTTAACCCACCAGCTCGCATGGGCTGGGCCGGGTTGGCCTATTTAACCCATTTGCCCAGCTCTATATATGACTAATAAAGTACCGGTAATAAGAAAATATGCGTATAATTGCGATATCTGTCATTTTTACTTATCGAAAAATTATAAAAATGATATTTTTAAAAACCTTATATTTTTACGAGTCTAATGGTATATCTAGAATATTTTTACTATTCCGAGCCCCATAACACGTTTTTCAAGAATTGTATCCATTGGGGTTCAAAACGATTTGCGGTTTTATAAATCTAATCTTTTGAAGCTTCCTTAAGTTTATTACAAACTATTCTACTTATTAATCTCTTACTTACTTTCTTAGGGTTGCGAACACAGGTTTGCCGAACTTTAACTATTACGTCTAACTAAGGTTTTGTGACTTTAGGGTATCTGGTTGACCTTTCAATTAGGGTTTAAACTAAACCGATCACAAAAATCTGGGGGTTTACAATATAAGACTAAATAATATATCAAAACATAAAAAGATCAAATTTCAGAGAAATTCTTTCGTTTTGAACCCAATGGAGATCTGTTCTTGAAAACAGGTCCCCAGGACTCGGAAATAGAAAAATATTATATATGACTCTTTAGAACCGAAATTTAATAAGGAATTCAAAAATAATTATAAGAATTTTTCAATTTATAAAAATTATAGTTATAATCTTTTTACCGTATTTTCAATACTATCGGTAATTTAATTGTCTAATTTACTTTTTTATTTCTAATCACATTATTCACCAAGTACAACTAACCCATACCCTATTCTTACATCCTTACAACCTATTCTTATAATCTTACATAATTTTCCTTACAATTTACTTTCTAATACGTTTTTTATCACTTAAATTACTTAATTAAATTTTGAAAAATTACATAAAAAAAGTGCACATATCTCTCTCTCTCCTACCTCGCCAAACCGACACCCCTCCCCTTATCCTCCCTCTCATTTTGTTTGATTTTTTCCCTTTATTTAATCACACAAAACCCTAATCCTTTTTCCAATATAAACACTCTTATGCCTTTCACTTTTCACTTTCCACTTTCCACTTTCCTTCTTTTCACAAAAAAAATCAAACCTTTGAAAATTGTTTCTCTCCCTCTCCTTTGCCGTGAATTCCCCCTCCCTCTCTAACACACACACATAAATTTTTCCTTCAAGTTTTCTAGTTTCAAACCTTTAATAGGTAATAGATCTTGACCTTACTACAAATAAAACATATAATGACAAGATCATACATGTGTGGTTCCACCAAAATCCCCATGAGCTTTATGCTAGGGATGTGGAAAACAATAGAGCATGATATTATTGCCATTATAATGTTGTGGATCTTTATATTTAAGTTGTTTTACTATATTTTGCTATATTATTGTTATATGTTGTTCTTATTGATATTTTGCGCATATATTCTTTCATTAACCTCATCTACATAATGTTTATATTTTTGCATCCATGACATGAATGATGTAGTAATCTATGTGTTTTGAGACATAAATGCCATTTAAACTTTGTTTTATGAATAAAGACTTGAAGTAGTAGATAATAATAGAATATGCCAAAAAGTTCAAGATCTATTTTAGTTTCAACAAAAATGATTTTTGGAAATTCGGATTTAAAAAGAACCCTATTTTTAAAACTTAATTTCCAACTCTAAAATGAGTATTTTATATAAAATATGAAGGGCTTATAAAATAACTACCTTAAAGACATGATTTTGATGAATTAAATCTAGTTTTACTAAGAGATATTTTCAAAATAAGAAAAGTTACAAAAGATAAGTTAGAACTATGTCTCAACCCCAACAACAAACTTAAAATTCATAATAAGGAAAAGTTGATATGTAAACACCTATTTTCTAACCCCAAAATAAGAGTTTTATTAAAGAAATGGAAGCCTTAAGAAGTAGGTTTGATTACGACTTAATTTTAGAAACATGAAATGAGTTTTTCCCAAGGAACAACCTTAAATCAATTTAGCAAAATTCGGATTTATAAATAATCCCCACTTAAACACCTATTTCCAAATGCCAAAATGAGGATTTTAATTGAAAAATAGAAGCCTTAGAGAATAGAAGTAGTAAAGACTTAATTTTGACAAGAATAAATGGATTTTATCAAAGTATAATCCTAAAACAAATGAAATATTTCAAAACATAGATCAAATAATATTTTTATTCCTTAACATTTTGTAAAATTTTAACTAGGAAAATCCCTATTTAAACATCTATTTTCCAATCCCTAAATGAAGAATTTTATTAAGATAATGAATGTATTAGGAATATAGGTCATCAAGGCTTTATCTTATTAAAAATAAGGATGATTTTTAAAGAAATAAAGCTAGTTTTCTCAACCAAATGTCCTTGAAATTTTTGCAAAGTAAAAGTTTTCAAAAAATCCTTTTTAACCAAATATCATCAAGAATATACATATAGATGGCTCATATCATGTCATTCATGATAATAACTTGTAGATATTGCATGCACATATAATATACTTGGTAGAAACAGTGCAAATTTCACAAAACAATTTTGGAAATACGATTTTTAGTTATTGATCAGATCTGATCCAGATTTCCAAGACCTAAAAGTTTTCAAAACTTAGGAATAACATCATAAATAAATAAGATCTTTCAAAATAGAAGAAATCAATCTTATTTTGAAATTCCAATTAGAAGACCAAATTATGCCGTTTTAAACTTGGAATTTCCATTTACCACGAAAAATGATTTAAAAATTTTTTAATAAAATGGAATTAGTTATGGTTTGAAATACTCATTTGGATATTTCTTTTGTTTATGTGACTTTGAATCAGAGGAATTCTTGCCCCCGGATTACTATGACTAGAGACATGATGTCCATGGCGAAGTGAGTCGTACTTCCTATTTACTATTTCATATTGTGCTTGTAAATTATAGTTGCACTAGAATGATAGACAAAGATAAAAATTGGAAATGCATGATCGGTAAATATGGATTATGTATGCTATCATGATTTGTTGAGAAAAATGTGCTAAAATATCGAACTATGATAAATTGATGTATGTTATATGCCATGATTATGATGTCTGCTAATTGATTGTTCACCTATGAAATTGAATTAATGATTACTCAGACTAACAAGTAATATGACATAATCACTTCACGATGGGGATGGTGCATTTAATCATGTTGTCTCCATGATCCATAAACGGTATGAATGAATGGTTGCCCTAACCTAAAACTGTATTCATGTTACCCGTGAGCCATAAAATAGAACAGTAATTCAAAGTAGTACCCGCAGGATTGTTAATCTACTAACCCTGAATGGAGGGAAAATCCATTCAACATATGATTTATGATTGATCGTATTCTTGTTTACCCATGTGGTTATTGCATTTCATATGGATGATTAATCAACTTGTTTGCATGTATGTAATTATGGATATGTGTATTCTAAAAGTATTTACTCACTAAGCTACCGTAGCTTATACCAGCATAGCTTCTTTTGATGCAGTTCTTGTACCTATGGTTGCTCCCTGACTTGGCAAACTAGGTAATGTGAAGTTAAGAGTTTCCCCTAGAAGTTTATGATTAGCTGTAAGCCCTAGATTTTTCGATTATATAAGCAAATCCTAAAAAAATGGAATCAAAACAAAACCCTAAAGTTAACATAGTTATATGATTAGTCTATTGAATCTAGATCTACAATCCCGTGTCTTTAACCCTAGAAAACA
Source organism: Combretum micranthum (assembly GCA_024138025.1). NCBI lineage: Eukaryota > Viridiplantae > Streptophyta > Magnoliopsida > Myrtales > Combretaceae > Combretum > Combretum micranthum. The sequence continues at coordinate 270,818 of JAMXBD010001596.1, forward strand.
AAATTGAGATAATTGGAATATGGTTCGTAATAATATAGGAAAGCTTAAAAATATCATATTTGTAATTTTCAAGTGTCCTTCGGATCCAAACGAGATCAGTTTTCGAAAACCATGCCCCGGAGCACCGTAAAGTAAAAAATATTCCAACAACACCAATAGATTTGTAAAATATAAGGTTTTCAAAAATATCAGTTTTAGAATTTTTCGGTAACTAAAAATATTAGATATAGGTCATTTACGTGTATTTTCTTTACTACCGGTATTTTAATTGTCTAGTCTACTATTCATAGTACTTTTCTACTATTTACCTATCTCTACTTTTTCTTACACTCTATTTTTACACTCTACCATACCTATACCTTACAATTTACCTTCCCATACAACTTTAATCACATCACACTTTACACATTACTTCTTTTTATTACAAAATAAACAAAATAAATAAATTCTCTCTCCCCTACAAGTACTAGAACCAGCGCCTCCCCTCTCCTCTTCCATCAATTTTATTTTCTTTTTCAATTTATTTAATTACATCTAAATTCCACTCCAAAAATCTATAAATACCCCCTTCCTCCTTCAATCTTTCACACAACTTATTTTCACTAAAACTCTCTCAAAATCACTCCACAAAATCACTCTCCCAAAACTCTCTCAAGCTCTCTCTTTTCATTAAAAACCAAGTCTCACATAATACTACAACCTATTCTTTTCTTCTTCCATCAACACATAAACCTTAGGTAAAAGTTTCTTTCATATACTCATCATATTCATATAACTTAACATGAGTTTAGTATATATTTCTTAGACTCATTGAGTTAAAGAAGCAACAATTTATTCATTTTTGTTTTTGTTCGTGTTCTATTCTTTTCTTTATTATTATGTTGCTATTGTTATTGTTATTTGTTCTAACCTAACTTATATAAAGTATTATGTATATTATGAGCATATAAGCTCATTTGTTATTTATTTACTTTCAAGTTATGCAATTTATTTATTTCATGTTGTTAGTAAGACTAGTCTTTCTAGTCTTAGACTTGTCTATATCAAGTCAAAATAATTTTCTTTCTTTACTTTTCTTTCTTTTGAGGACTAGTCTATTCTTATTCCTAGAATACCTTGATGAAGCTAAGGTTCCCAATACTTGACTTTATTTTTATGCTCTTATTTTATTTATCTTATTTATGTTGTTTTTATATTTCTCATAGTTATATATTCTCATTCATACATGAATATGTTGTTATTGTCTCAACCATAATGAAAATGAGTTTTCTTAAGTAATAAAAATGAACTCTCTTTAAATATAAATTTTGTCACATAAGAAATTACTTTCCTTATAGACTTGAAATTTTAACTTAAATATTTTTCTAAATGTTAGATAAGTTAGCTCAAGTTTTAGTAATAATATGTGGATTTACCAAGAAATACATAAAGTAAAGTTATCACAAACTCTCTTTTCAAACCAATAAAATAAGAAAGTTTTTTTAAACTTAATTCTTGATTTAACCAAGAGTTTTCTTAAACTCATTTACCAAAGTTTTCTACCAACACTCTAAAAATACTAAAGTCTAGACAATTTTTCCAAAATTATTAAAGAATAACTTTTCTAAGGATAAGCCTTACCTAAGAAATAAAAATAATAATAATAATGAACTTATAAGATCATTGATATTATTCTTTTAAAGTGGAACAAAACTTTAGAAAGACTTTAGAACATATAACCATGAAATATTTAGGAAAAACTATGTTTTCCAAACTACTAGAGTAAAATTATGGAAATCTTAAAAGATTAAAATTACTTTTTCTAAAATTCAATCATTCTCAATAACAAAGAAATGGAGTTAAAAAAAGGAAATACTCATTTATGATAATTTAGGAAATTTTCCAAATAAAACTAATTTCTTTCAAGTCTTAACTTTTCTCACCTTCAAAACACATTGTTTTACAAAATCATTATTGAGACAACACCATTAAATTCATGCATATGGTTGATCTATACATATGTATTCAAAGGTTTTTCAATCATACAAATATATCTATATTTTGTACAAAAGTTTTTGAATGAAGAAAGTTTGCAAACTCTAGTTTTGAAATTCGTATCAAATTTGTTCGTTATTATTCCGAGACCCAAATAACTTCTTTTGATAAAAATAACCTTAGAAATAGATATATCTTTTCGAGTAGTAGAAGTCGGTATATAATATGCGAAATTTCGAGTTAAAATGAGCAAGTTATGGCCATTTTAATTGGAATCTCCATTCCATACGATTTTTACGAATTTAATGAAATAAGATTATAGAATTTGAATAGATCTTGGATGAAATACTCATGATGGTATTTCTTTTGTTTAGGTGTCGAGGATCACGATCTTGTCTTCCCCGAGGATTACTTCAACTCCTAGATCGCTATGGACGAGTGAGATTTTCCTTTACGCTTATATATTCGCGCATGTGCTTATACAATAGAGCACTAGATGTTAGGAAAAGATAAAATTGATATGCATGTGGGATATTATGGGAACTATGTATGTGAATCGTTGTGTGCGATCAATGAACAATAAGTATATCGGAACCCGATTTGTGATTGATATAAATGTTCCTGTATGTATTGTTATGTGTGCAAATATTGTTTAATCGCTTTAAATGATTTAATGTCATATTGAAATACCCATATAATAAATTGCTCTTACATATTACTTAGAATATCATTTCGAAGTTTTGCTATTACTACTTAGCGTGGGACCAGAAAGGTAAGCTGCCTAGCTACATCTTGAGGGTTAGGACGTTCAGGGAATACGGCCTCAAGGTGTAACCTAGCCGGATCGATCGCTTTGGGTATGGAAGGCCCGGGGACTAGTAGTACGGTTCGTTGGAATCCCAAGACACGCGCAAACTCTAAGGAGGTCGTTCGGGGCCCAGTTCAAAGCATTCCCTAACCACCGATGGAGGGGTAAATCCATCATACATACGAAACCGATAGTTGTATGTAATGTTTGATCATATGGTTGTTGTATTTCATATGCTTGAATTAATAAACTTGGTTGATTGCTTATCATGAGTACTTTGCGTAAGGAATATCTCACTAAGCAAGTATGCTTATACTCTTATAAACTTTTTGAATTATTCTTTGCACCCGAGACCATCTTGATCTCTAGAATCCTTATTTTGGGAAGCTTTTGGAGGAATTCTGTTTTGAAGTTTAAGAGTAGATTTCTTCTAAAATCTTCTAGCTTTAGTTACTTTATCTCTATTAGAACCATATTGTTATCATTGGGGGAATGCCCCTTAGAAGATGTAAGACTTATATTTTTAATACAATATATTAAGTATATTTTTGTATGTTCTGCTGCCAATATCTTAAAATACAATCACTTCACTCTCCTTTGATGTGAATGTACCCTTGTACCGATAGAAAACTTCGATGACTGAGGTAGTCATTCTTATTTTAATATTGTGTACGGCGCTGTCACGTTTAGGGTACCCGTTGGGGCATGATATTAGCTTTGTATAAACTTCCATAGGAAACCTTAAACGCTTGAGTTGTTGTCAAGAATTAATACCGAACTGATTATTATTTTGTAGAGGAATGCCCCTTGGTATTTTGTAAATGATCCTGAGATATCTATGCTTTATATTTTTATGCTTATTCTATTAAGTTAAACTATCTATCTCCAATTTTATATGTATTCTATTGTAGTAAGGGAACGCCTTGCATCTAATACAAGATTTTTGAATAACTGTGGTAGTGATTTCTAGGTCTCGTTTAGCATGCGGCGAACTGTTATGTTTAAAGTGCCCTTTGGGGCATGACATGTACCATTTTAATGTATAAATGTAATTTAAGTTTTCTTTAAAATAAAAAAAAAAATGTTATAATAACTTAGACCATTGTTGGAACTCAAACTTTAAGTCAACTTATTTAAAATGTGGAATATGATGTGGAATACAATTCGTTATTCATTATATAGCTAGGTTGCTATAATATTTTTGTCTATATTATTTTATTTTAGTGTGTAGTATTACAATTCTAAGAAATTAATAACCACAATTCATATACAAAGTGTAATGATTTTATTATCTGTGTCATTTATTTTTACATCATAAAAATGTCCAAACTATATCATCTATATTTACTATGTCATATTAAAACTTAATTAAAATATAACATTTATTGATATATATTTCATTATATTTACCTTGAATTTTTTTATTTTAATATATGTATTCCCTAATATACATTATAGTTTGAATAATTCTCATATCATGTAAGGAGGTATAAAATAATTCTAAAAGAAACTGTGATTTTAAATGATTATCATATTATAATTTGAGTATTGAAAATATCAAAACTAGCGGTAATATCTATATGATATTGTATTATACATTCAAAGAGGTAATATCATAAACACAGATTTTTGCAAAAAGAAAAAAAAAAAGATAAATAACACTAATTAAATAAAGTATAGATTATATATATATATATATATATGTATATAACACATAATTGTCCAAATCGCAATTTTGTACATATAATTCTACGTGTTTACAATTTAAAGAGCCCTTCTGAGTTGCTTGTATTTTACATTTATAGAATTCATTCAATTTGAGCCATAATTATGAAGTTTATAGGAAAAATTATTCATTTCGTTTATAAAATTAAGAATTTAAGATAAGTGGAAAAGTTTGATTCTCCCATGCTCTACGTTTTGATTTTACACTCTGTTTCTATAGTCCTTGTGATGATTTTATATGGAATCACAACTTTAACAACCTTGATATAACATATTAAATAAGTATGTATTAACATAAAGTTTACATATGGAATGCGACTTTAAACAGGAATTTGGTGTATGTCAATTTAACATGCACTTCAAAAGTTGAAAATGAATATTATACTTGAGTTTGTTAAATTCAAATTTGAATTTGGTATGATATGTCATTTTAAGTTTTCTTTAAAAGAAAATATGTTATAATAACTTACACTTTTGTCGAAGCTCAAACTTTAAGTCAACTTATTTAAAATGTGGAATATGATCTCAAATAGAGTTCGTAGTTCGTTGTATGGTTAAGTTGTTATAATTTTTTTTTTCTATATTAAGTGTAGAGTATTACAATTATAAGAAGTTAATATTCATAATTCACATAAAAAGTGTAATGATATTGTTATTTTGTCATTTATTTTTATACCATAAAAATGTCTAAAATATTTAATGATATTTACTATGTAATATTAAAATTCAATTAAATTATAACATTTATTTATTAATATATATATTACATTATATCTATCTTGAATTTTATATTTTAAAATATATCTTTTCTAACATGCATTATAATTTGAATAATACTCGTATCATCTAAAGACACATAAAATAATTCTAAAAGAAAATATGATTTTAAATCACTATTATATTATAAATTCATTACTAAAAATATCAAAACTACTAGTAGTATCTAAATGATATTATATATTCATTACATAATATTGTAAACATGGATAATTTGCATAAATAAATAACGCACTAATTTAAAAAAAATAAGTATAGATTATTTATAACGCATGGTTGTCAAAATAGCAATTTTACTATAAGATAAGTTGAAATGTTTGATTTTCCTTCAATCCAAAGACTTCTTTCAAACAAAAGATTAGAAAATAAATTATTTTGACTCTACTCGCTTTTTTTCATGTATGTAATATTATAAATTAAGAGATATTATGCAATTTTTTTTTTTTACATTTATTATGTATTCCATGTTTTTTATACTTTGCATATATATCTATAGTTTTTTAAAACTATTTTGTAAATGCTGTAATAACTTCTGCTTTTATATTTTTAATTCTACATTCCAATTCTACATAGAATCACAAGTTTAATAACCTCTCTTATAACGTATCAAATAACTATATATCCAAATATAATTTATGTATATAACATTTATTGTTTGTATTGTTATATAAAATAAATACATATAACATAAAGAACATACAAAAATATGATGTCCCTTTATAATCAAAGAGTTATAATGACAAGAACTTTTAAAATTATATATTATAATATATAGATAATATATTATTATAATAAATTCTACATATTTTAACAAGCAATTCATATTTGTATATGAATCACATTTATAAGATGCAATTCATTTACAAATACATGAATCGCCCGTTGAGTTCAACAAGGAAGGAAAAAAACCTAAGTCATTATGTACGATATCTGGTTTATCGTAAAATTGTTGCATTATGGATTGAATAGTCGTATTTAGTATGTTAATTTAACATGATATTTTCCATGTGGTAGTTTAGTCTAATTCTGGTAGTTAATAGTTGTATTATGATAGGTTAATTTTAGACGATATTTTTTATGTGTAATTTTATTAGATTCTAATAGTTAATACTCGTATTCTAGTAGGTTAATTTTACATGATATATTCTATATGGTAATTTTGTCAGATTATGGTAGTTAAGTCCTATTTTGGTATGTCGTAGTATTATTGCTTTGTGGTAGAATCGTCCTGTTTTGGTAGGTTAATTTTACATGATATCTTCATTGTGATAATTTTGTCGGATTATGATAGTTAGGTTGTAATCTGGTATGTCGTAATATTGTATTATGGTAGAATAGTCCTATCCTGGTGGGTTACTTTTTACGCAATATTTTTTGTCTTGTATTTTGTCGGATTTTGGTAGTTGGATCGTAATTTGGTATGTCGTAATATTATTGTATTGTGGTAGAATGGTCGTATTCTGTTAGTTTAATTTTACACGATATTTTTTCATCTGGTAATTTGTTAGATTGTGGTAGTTCGGATCGTAATTTGATATGTCGTAATATTGTTGTATTGTGGTAGAATGGTCGTATTTTGATAGGTTAATTTTACACAATATTTTTTATCGGGTAAGTTTGTCGGATTGTGGTACTTTGGTCGTAATCTGGTGTGTCGTAATATTGTTGTATTGTAGTAGAATGATCCTATTCTGGTAGGTTAATTTTACATGATATTTTCAATGTCGTAATTTTATCGATTGTGGTAGTTGGATCATAATACGGTACATCATAATATTATTATATTGTGATAGAATTGTCGTATTTTTGTAGGTAACTTCTACACAATATCTTCAATGTAGTAATTTTGTCAGATTTTGATAGTTCAGTCGTAATTAGGTATGCTGTAGTATTGTTGTATTATAGTAGAATTATCGTATTCTAGTAGGTAACTTTTATGGGACATTTTCTATCTATAATTTTATTGGATTCTGTTAGTTCGGTCCTATTCTGACATGTCATAATTTTATTGTATTGTAGTAGAATGGTCTTATTCTAGTAGTAAATTTCGCACAATATCTTCAATATCGTATTTTGTTAAATTTTGATAGTTCGGTTGTAATCTAGTATATCGTAATATTGTTTTATTGTGTGGTATGTGTCTGTTTTATCGTATTTTGATAGTTTTTTTGTCTTATTATGATAACTGTAGATATGATGGTTTATTAAGTTACATCCTAATTTTAGTTGCAAGTAGGTGATTTAAGCCAAGTTTTTCTCAAATTGAATAATCTTTTGCTCAACTGACACTTCTCTCTCTCGTTTGGTTGTAACACGTGCTCTGTAATACTAATTTTCTACTAAAAACTTTATTTAGTTGAAAATTTCAGATAGAAAATCTGTTGCTCGTTGAAAGAAAGCACATACTAGAAACCAATCTGCTTAGGTAGCAAATAAACTAATCAGATTGATCATTTTCATTTTTTTTTCCTGGTATTATAAAAAATAGAAGAAGGAAAAAAGAAAAAGCAAAAACGAAAACAGAATATTATCCTGATTTATTTGTCTTTTCATCCGAGTCAAAAACAGGTGTAAATGGCAAATAGTCCTTCATTCATTGGTATAGCAGACCTACCTAGTCAATTTATGACATGACAATAACTACCACATAAAACGTAAATAACATAATCAAATCAAAGATAAAGACCAATAATGGTCAGGTCTGATTCCTTGTTCGTTGTTAAAATTGGTTGGGAGTAATATATTATAGTATGGTTTGGCAAGCTATATATACACATATATTAAAGTATGAAATTAATAAAAAAAAAAAAAGATTTCACGAAACCTAACATTGACTCATTCTTTTCTTTATTTATCAAAACAATTTTAACAAGACACGCTTATTAGCATCAGTTGACCATTCTTCATTTGCATGCTGAACTGAAAAGACAAAAAGGACAGACGTAATCCTGATAACTCGTTTAATAACCACTGGAAACCACAAAAAATTTGCCACTACTTACTAAATGTACACAACCTTGCTCAACATCCGATTTAGGCTGTTGTAGCTTTGAAGTTCCCTTTTTCCCTTTACTTAGTTAAAAAAAAAAAATACAACCTTACAAATATAGGTGTATATATATATTAGCATTACAATTAGTCAATTTCACTGTAAATTTACATTCCCATCCTTATCCGGTTAGTTATTTATTATCTTCAGGCAAATTGCAAAGACACAGTTGAGAGTTTTTTAACAGCCTAAAACTGTTATTATTTATAAATCCTTTATTGATAATTTTAAGAGTTTTAATAATGATAAAAGATGTATCAACAATGTCAAGATGTTTATAGCTAGATAATATCAATAGTACTCCAAACAAAATATATATCAGGCTCAAATTCCTCTTTTCGATATAATCATCTAAATATACATATTATTTGTGTATATATCTGAGGGGTTTACCAAGATATAAACACCTTCTTGAAGTTCATGATCAATTTCAGCTAACTAATATTTTTAGAGTATATCTACAATCACCTCTAAATTTTAATACGACCAATTATCAGTGGTAAAATTTGAGTAAAGATTGAAGTAAAAGAAGCTGGTTTATTTATAATGCACATGAGATCTAGCATAAGGATTAAAAAAATAAAAAAAAGGGAACAAACTAGTATAATTGTATCGCTCAGGCATCAAAAGAGTATATAAAAGACATTGGTTATAAAAGTTTATTTTGAGTGATCTAAATCCTTCATTATCTGTATACCTCGAAAGGATGAAGAAGAATAAATCTAATTCAGAGTATATTTTACAGTTTCTGTAAAGGAAAAAAAAAAAGTAAAAAATGTTTATGCCTCCTGTTCTATAATGTTCAGATCTTTTGATCCTCACCAAGACTGCTATTTTCACACATCTGCACATTCATAGGCGCATAGCCCAATCTAGACCTCTTTGTATCATACAAGATATGAAAATTTTGCTGCTGATAGTTTCCAATGATCGAAAGCGCCGACCGCGGAGTCCCCATCATTGCCAAACAAATAAGCTCATCAGGGATCAGGGTGATGAAGTAATTCTCTACCGGGAAATTCCAAACTGCTCCATCCGCAAAATTAATAGCGAATTCGGGCAGTTCAAGGGGTTCGACACCCGAAATATTGTAACAAGGATGCAAGAATTTGATATCCTCGACCAATGGATAGCCTCTAATTTTCTTGAGGAATGCTTGTTTGATGGTATCGTAAGCAGGGTCTGCAAAGTAACTTAACGTGGTACCGGAGTCGATGATTGTACCTCCAGAACCATCAGATGACAATTGCCAGGTCTCCTGTGGTATGTCCAGCACTTCCCCACCAACAACAATTGATTTTATTTGAACATAGTAAAATGTATCAACTAGATTCTCCTTCCCACCCACAAATGAGGTGAAATTCAAATTGGGGTGTCCTAATAAATCCTTATCTTCTCCAAAAATCAACTTACTGCTAACGCTCGCATCACTATTCCTATCCACAAGACAATATGAGAAAGAATGACCATATAACGATTGAAGTTGTGAAGAGAAAGAGAGGGGACCTCTGCCCAGTCCTAACAAACCAGCTGCCCCATGAAACAACCCTCTATTCCAATGACCACAACCAAACATCACATTCTCAACCTTCCGGTACTCCGCCTTCCCTTCGGGGCTAGTAAGGTTAACCGTGAAGGTCTCGAGCGCGAAATCCCCCGTCGTGTTGGAACTATCACCATACCAATAATAGTAAGGGCACGCTTGATCCTTCGCAGAACATGGCCGTGGAGGGTCAGGCGATGAGACTAGACGGCACCTAGTATCGAGACAACTTATGTTCCTATAGGAAGTAGAGTCCTTAGGATCATAATATGGTCCACTTTGTTCAAAACAATCATGGCAAGGTACACATTGAATCCAATTAAGGTCACTTCCTGTGTCGAGTATTAACGAGAAATGTTTGGGAGGTGTTCCGATGAAAACATCCATGAAATACTCTCCTGAACCCAAACTAACCCCAGACCCAACAGTAGCGATGAGCTGCTCGGAATGTCCGACCGGTGTAGAGGACGGTCCCGGCGCTGACGCAGGCGCCTGAGATTGCCTAAACCGAGCTCTCTATGATTCTCTTTTAAAATCCTCTCGTTTTTTACCCTTGAAACTGTGTTTTGGTTCTTGTTCTCTCTCATTCTTCTATAAAGTGTCTGAACTCTAGCGAGATCTCTAATGATCAAGGACTTCCCCGGGTCGTTCTCGGGCGAAATTGGCCGGCGTTTAGATGAAGTTTGACTGTTTCTTTGACCCCATTGATACTTCTTCCTCCTTTTCGCCCTTCTCCCCCTCCTCCTTCTTCATCATCATCAAGATCAAAGCTTTCTTGCTCTTGAGGTGCTGTTTGTCTCATGAGTGGATCGCCTTGCTTTGAATTCTTGGAAGAAGGAAGAGAACACCCAGTACTCACTGAGGAAGACACAGCATTGAAGCTCATATGATCGGGTAATTCAATTCCAGCGAGAGTAGAGCTATTATGCCTAAGATCTATGTGCTTTCCTAGTAACGATTTCGTGCTACATAGTACTAGAAGCAAGACAAAGCATGAAACAGAAAGGTTCCAAGCCATGGGGTTGACTTTTTCTTGTGAAATATTAAGGGAATCCTAAGCAAGAAACAGAAAAAAGAAGAAATCTCAATCCCTTAAAGTGAGAACCTAATGCTGAACTTGAGATTAGAAACAAATGTTTTTGAGTACCCAATAAGAAGAAAAATAGGAAAGAGATGAAAATTTGGTGGGTTTTATGTAAAACTTTTGAGTAATTGGGTGAGTATTAAACTTGTTTTTTATAAAGCAAGGGGAAAGGAAGAGAGAAAAGGGGGGTTTGAGTTTGGATTAGTGTTGTGATGTTGTGATTGACTAAAAGAATGTGTTGGAATCAATGTTTGAGACTTTGAATTCTATGGCTTGTGTGTATTCAACGCATACCGTTGAACATGGACGCGGTTTCATGAAAAATAACGGAGTTGCACAGTATAATTAAAAAAAAATAAAAAGGAAGGGTGTTATTATATATGTACGTATATACTAATTTTATTAACGGGTGATAAAGATTTATTAATATTAATATACTATATTTTTAGGTGAGCAATATCTGAACACATTTTTTTTTAAATTTCGAATAAATATTAATAATAGCACCAATTTTTATAAAAATATTCACAAATCAAAATTATACCAAAAAATATTATATATTATTAATTAACTCACGTAATATTAATGCCATTAAAAGGTTATAAAAATATACTTGGGAGTTGTCACTGTTTACTATTATAGTGATGGCGTTACTTCCTCTCACTTTCCTCCACCACCCCCGCTCTTGCGTTTTGCTTGCTTTACATAACATCATCACAGCTCAAGCTTCCACCTAATTTAGACACGGCAGCAGAAGTCTGCCTTCTCCTTTCTCCCTTTGTTTCCACAGTTTTTCGTCTGTTACTATATTTATATTTGAATCTGATATGTTTTTATAGCCGATCTGTATATGATTTTTTAATTTATATATAGATAAAATTTTTATTTTTTATCTATATTTATTTTTTAATAAATAATTCTATTTACTAAAATCTATATATCTATGCATACCAATTAAACAAACAGACCTCTGATTGCAGAAAAAAGGGAAAAAAAAAAAAAAGACAAACTGACCTCTTTTTTGGTTTTGGGGTCTTGGGTGGTGCGATTTTAGTATTTTACTTGGTAAAAGTAACGGGGCGACTGCGGTGGATGTTTGACCTCATTTTCTCAAAGTCGTATTCGTTTATTTTATGTTAAGTTAGTTGGGGGTGTTTCCCGAAAAAGAGTGCTCAATCACGTTCACGCGCTTCAAAAAGGCGTAGAGATGCTATGTCCTTGATTTTACGGGGTGGAAAAAAACAAATAAAATGTTCTTTTTCCTAAGTGCCCTTATTGTAGGGGAACTCCTTTTTTTTTTTTTTTCTCTTTTTGTGCGTCAAAATTTTCGTCTTGAATTTGTCAATTTATACTTTTAATAAGATACTCATCGAAACCGGTTACACCTTAAAGTTTGTAAAATGTGTGAGATTAAATAGGTTCTATTAAATTACCAAATAGAGGATTAATGTTTGAATAAAATTTAAATAAAGGTAAAAATTTGTAATGATTTAAACAAATAAATAAATATTAGTAAAATGGTTAAAATGGCAATGACACTATATTTAAATAATGGATGAAAAAATTAAATATTGAAAATTAACATTTTGTGTGTTTAAGGTAAAGTTGCAAATGAGCCAAGCCGTGCTGAGTTTTTAAAGATTCGGGCTTGACTCCTTTAAAATTTAGCAAGCTCAAACTCGAGTCAAGCTTTTTAATGAACTTAAAATTAAGGCTTGAGCTTAGCTTGTTTAACTAAACGAGTTTAAAGTTGAGCTCAAGTTTAGCTCGACTCGTTTATAAAATAAGCTTGAGCCTAACCAGCTTTTTATTGAATCTAACAAACTTTTATCAAGCTTAGGTTTTATGTCTAAGCTCGACTCATTTAGATAACTCGTTTTTCATTTTTTAAACCTAAAATATTATATATATATATAAGTATTGCTATAATATATATACATAATTATTAAATAAAAGTTAGTTTTCGTTATTTTTATTATGTAGTTATAGATAATATATCTTGCATAAAAAATTTCATAAATCTGCTAAAATGTTTATTAATGAGGCCATTAATGAGCCTAGTCGCGAACTCATTTATGAGCCTAAATAAGTTTATTCACGACTTAGGTCATGACCTAATTTAAAGCTCAAGCTCTGCTTGTTTAGATAAACGAGCTTTACTTTAGGCTAGAGCTTAGCTCATTTACTAATCGAGTTAAAGTCGAACTCGAATAGCTCACGAATAGCTCAGCTCATTTGCAGCCCTAGTTTAAAGTGCTATATCATCCAAATCTAATCGCATTACAATTTAACTGTTATATCATTATATACTCGTAATGCTTTACATAGCATCTATTCTTAATTTGAACTTGACACTAAATATATATTCTCTAGTATGGAAATGATAAAACCCACAATTAGGCCCAACAACAAAGCCTTGTTGTAAACTTTGCAACTGACAAAAATAGAAAACCCTAAAGATCGATATCCTCGTTCTTCTTATCTCCATCCTCAAAACAAAGGTATGTTTCCTTCTCTCTACTATTCGTAGAGTTAGGGTTTGTTTACTGCTTCAGATTTCTTGATCTTTAACATAGATTTCTTCTCTATTCTTCTTATGATAATGTTTTCTAACAAACTATTTGTGTATGTTATGAGGATGATAAAATGATATGAAGAATGGGTTGGATTGGATCAAAGACTAGAATCCGAGTTTGCAGGGGACTTTTTGCTCAAAGTTATTTTTAGGTCATTTTCAAGCTGAGACACCTTATGTTCTGTTGTTTCCTTTTTATTGCATGCTTGTTGGTAGTTACAATACAAATGTTCATACTATGGTTTACATCTCATGTAAATTTCATACATTAGTACATGTATATAGCTTATGTAAAAACCACTTGAATTCAAAGGTAAAAATAATCCTCTATGTATACCATACTTATTCTACTTAGTCTGACAAATAAGGAGGCTTCTTTCGGATTCTTGTAATTCTATTCATAACATACTCCTCCCTTGATGAAAAAAGCACCTTGTCCTTAGGTCATAACTAGGACAATCTCGTTTAAAATAAGAGAGATCTATTTAAGAGGCATCTTCAATAGGTGGAGACTCCCATTGAACCAACAGCTGTTGCACTTGTTGGCCTTGTTTAAAAATACATCTTGTCTCTAACACAACAAGTAGGGAAACCATACGATGGCTACCCAAACAATCTTCAGGTAAAGGTAGCTTCTCCAAATTAGTTCCATAAGCTCTCTTAAGTAGAGATACATGAAAAACTAGATGCATTTTAGAAGAAGAAGGCAAGTCTAAAAGATGAGCTACATTGCCTACTCTTCTCAAAACTTTAAAAGGCCAAAATAACATCGTCAAAGTTTATAAGAAAGCCTATTGGCTAAGGAAGTTTGCCTATAAGGCTATAACTTCACGTATACCCAATCTCCTTCATTAAAAAGTTTATCTATTTTGTTCTTATCTGATAAATGCTTTTATACGAAGCTGAGCTTGTGCAAAATTGGTTTTAAATGCTCGTAAAATCTCATCTCTAGTCTTCAACTTGTGATCCACAACTTCAATAAAACTTTGACCTGAATATAATGAGGAACACTAGGTGGTAAACAGCCATATAAAGCCTAAAAAGGTATCATATCAGCGCTAGTATGATAACAACTATCGAAACAAAATTATGCCTAAGAAAGAAAATGAGGTTAAGCTGTAAGACAATCCATCACATAGGCATGTAAATAGTGTTCCAAGCATCTATTCATTAGTTCAGTTTGATCATGTATTTGGGGATAGTAAGCTGAGCTCATTTTAAGAGTGGTACCACTTAATTTGAAGAGTTTCATCCAAAAACAGCTCATGAAAACTTTATCTCTGTCTAAGACGATAGATTTGGGTATCCTATGTAGCTTAACTACAATTTCCATAAACAATTTAGCTACATAAGTTGATGTTTAATTGGCTGTTAGTACTCCAAAATGATAGCACTTGGCCAAATGATCCACCACAACTAAAATCATTGAATACCCTTTGGAATAGGCAAACCAGTGATGAAATATCCTTGAAAACATGTTGTGGAATAAGAAGTGGTTGAAGCAAACGTACTAGGGATGCAGTCAAATACTTGATTTGTTTGTATACATGACATTTCTTCACAAATTTATCAACATTCTTCCTCATATTAAGCTAAAAGAAAGATTCTAAAACCCGTTTATATGTTTTCAATACTCTTAGATGACCCCCAATAGGACAAGTGTGAACTCTAGTATCAAAGAATTGATAATAGAGGAATGAGAAGAGATCAAAATCTTGTCTTGTAGAAACAACAATCCATCTCACTCCATAAGCGGCCACTGCAATGTAACTCTGAAATACATTGATCCATAAGTTGTTTCCAGTCCTTATTGTCTTTGTACTTTGTTTTAATTAGTGTAACAAAGTTAAAAGACGGTAAGGATAAAGTAAGTAAACTTGAGTCCTTTAAAAACCTTTGAGATAAGGCATCTGCTACTATATTCTTAGGACAAGGTTCTTATATAACTTCATAGTCATATCCAAGTAGTTTGACCAAATACTGTTGCTGTTTAGGAGTTTGAATCGTTCGAGTAAGAATGTCTTTAAAACTATTTTGATATGTTTTGATGATGAAATGTCTCCTTAACAAATACTATCTCCACTTTTTGATAGCTTCAATAATAGCAACCATTTCCTAAACATAAACACTATGTAAACCCCTAGATTTTTATGTCAAGTCTTAAGTTCAAACCTTATAACCGAAAGTCAACCGAAAACCTTAAAGTCAATCAAAACCTATATCAAACCCTAGAAGTTTAGATCCGGCAATGTGCTCTTAAACCCTAAACAACGGAATTGAGATAATTATGGATAATAGTTCATAGTAATATAGGGAAGCTTAAAAATATCATATTCGCTAATTTTTAGTATGCTTTGGATCCAAACAGGATCAGTTTTCGAAAACTCTACCCTGGTACAACGGACGATAAAAATATTTCGATGACACCATTAGATTTGTAATAATACAAAGATTTCAAAAATATCAGTTTTATATTTTTTTGTTGTCTAAAAATATCATATATTGCATTTATACGTATATTTTTTTTTTACTATCGGTAAATTATTAGCCTTATTTACTATTCATTGTCCTATTCTACTATTCATTACTATTCATCTATCTCTACTTTTTTTTATTACATATTCTTACTACCTATATACCTATTTTCTTACTTTTTACTTTTCCTATACATCTTATATTATATCATATCTTACACATTATTTACTTTCTTTACAAAATATAAATTCAATTATTTTTCTCCCCCTTTTTACCCAAAACCGATACCCCCTCCCTTTATACCATCTCTCTATTTTTCTTTTTCATTTTTATTTTATTACACTTAATTTACTTCCATCTCCAACTATAAATACCCCATTTCCCTCCACTTCTTTCACTCATCTACTTTTACATAACAAAACTCTACCAAAATCTCTCCGCAACTTTCTTTCTACCAAAAATCCTCTTAATTCTTTCCGACCTTCTTTCCTCTATACAAAAACCATCTTCCACATATTACTACCTACATATTCTTTCAACAATTACTTTCTTTCTTTAACAAATACACACCTTTAAGTAAAGACATTCTACATTTGTTTTCCCATGTCATGTAACTTAGAATAACCATGGTGTTGTTTCTTAAAGCACATGTGAGTTATGGAAGTAACAACATATTCATGTTTTGTTCTTGCACATGTCAAAAATTTCTATTATGTTACTTTGTTATTAATATGTTATTATATTGATACTATTGTTATTATGCTCTTAATCTAACCTTGTATATATATATATATTATTAAATATAAGTATATATATATATATATATATATTTCTTAGAGCCTAAATGCTCACTAACTCCTACTAACATGCTCTTACTATTCTTATTATTATTCCTCTTATTATGCTTTTTCTTTTCTTTCTTTTTTTATTTTGGTACTAGTCTATTCTTAGTCTCGGGATACCTTGATGAAGTTAAGGTTCCTAATACTTGACCTTATTATTGCTTCTTATATCTTTCCTATATTATTATGTGATATTCTATTCTTTTTCATACTACATAATCATATGCATGTATCATTATAGTGATATTGTCTTAACAAAAATAAAGAGAAATTTTCTTTAATAAAGGAAAATGGAACCAAGCTCTTTTACTACATAACTTTGACACTAAATAAAGATTTTTTCATAAAAACATAGAAAAATTATTTTAATAAATTATTTTAAAAAATTTAGACAAACTCATCATAAATTTTCTTAGATGGCAATAAGGATGATTTCATAAAAAAAAAAGATTAACTAAGGAAATAAACACTCTCTTTTTATGATAAGCAATATGAAGTTTATTAAAACTTAGAGTTAATAATTCTTTGATATGCAAACTTTTCATAAAAGCTTACTTATAGGATTTTTACTAACTCCATAGTAAAAACCAAGAACTAGACTAGTTTTCAAAGTTAAGATAGAATCAACTCACTAGTTTATCAACCCACTTAGAGAAATAAAATAATGCCCTAAAATTTTAATCCGATCAATTAAATAACTTATAGTGCTACCGCCACGTATAATACTCTAAAGTATTACACGCTCAGGCTTCTTTTAAAAGATTTTGGTTGTGTTGGACATTGCTACTCAATTTTATGTTATGAAATCATTTAATTAGATTTTCAAATAACTGGATTTAGCAGCTGAGAAATAACTTTATAAAAACAATTTAATAAAACTCTACTCCCTTAAGAGTAAACCAACTTTCTAAGTAGCAAAAATTTATAAAAACATTTATTAATCTACTATTAGGGGTAGATCTTCATTTACAAAACATATGGGCATCAACAAGCCCCATTAAAAGAATTATTAATTTGTAAATAAATCCAATTCTCACTAAATAAATCAAAATAAAAGAAAATACAGACATTCAACGACCCTAGCCCACATCACTCATTCTTACGAGTCTTATGGATCGCCCAAAAACTCGAAAAAAGCATCATCATCAATTACAACATCAACATCAACCATAACAACTCAACAACATCAACATCATGCTCAACATCTCATCATCACCATCTTCATCAATAATAACACCTGTAAAAAGAACAACAACAATAATAATAAGCCGAAGCCCAGTATACAGTAACACAATCACACACGGAGTGGCATGCGAGCTTAACTAAATGTAATGCATCAACAATAGATTATTATCTTTTCTTTAAAGTAAACAAACAGCAGTGAATAATTTAAACTTCGGACAACAAGGAATCTAAGGGTCCTGAGTAACGCGCTAGATGCTTAGGGGATTGATATAAGCAGCCCGGATACTTATATCTCTTATATGATATATCCAAAAATGAGAAAATAGCCTCATTCAAGGTTCACAGTCGTTACACAACTTCACTTATCTTAGTCCATAACATCACCTAATCCAACGTTCCCATAAACGTTTGAACAAAATCATGTTACTTCATTCCAAGCTTAAGCAAACGTACCCAATACCATTTGTCCCATCATCTATCCGTCGTACCCTCAATAGAAGTCATATCTCAATGACGAAGGGCCTAAGCACTTAACTACCATGCCCCTAATCTGAGTAAGGTGCCGCTCCCCGAACCGGATACTGAACTTCCACCTCAGGTCAGAAATGGATTTAAACGGCGGAATAGACAACCAATTCAAACAATTATTAGGCCGAGTTTAAGTTCTTAGTCCATTTAAGATGCCTATCCTAACAATCACCACGGGAGTTATTGCATACCTTTAGATGACGTTCACAACTCAAAAGAATCAGAAGATAACTTAGGAGAATCCACAAATCATATTCAAACATTTGTTTCAAGAAATCAAATTCTTATAAGAACTTAAGCTATAACTCATTTATCTACTCATATCAACTTTTATTAAAATCTTATTTGAGTAGACACTAAATAGGAACCTCGTTATAGCTGCGAATATTACCCTGCTAAAATACGAACAGTTCTCCTTTGTCTGTCAAAGTATTTTCTTTTTCTCTTTGTTTATAGTGTTTTATTACAAAAGCATCAACAAAGAATTTATACACCAAAATCATTCATTTTTCCAAGTAAACACACATTTGAAACAACATATTTGCCATGTTAATCTAAGGTTATCCAATCTCATTAACTTAAACCAATTAGTAACCATTAACTCCTTTTAACTAAGTCCTAGCCAATTTGATTAGAGTTATTCATTTAAGTCATTTACTAAGTCAAGTTAATTAAACTTAGACAATCTAACTAATTTTAGCTTGGTGAAGTTCATTAAGCCAAGTTGGACTTAGATTAATTACTAATTCATTATATATCTAAGATTCATGTTACTTAATCCTAAGTTAGCTTAAACCTAGCCAAATGCATCAAAGTTAAACAATATAATCCATTTTAATTTATTTAAGTTCATTTAGTCAAGTTGGACCTAGGTTTGTTAACTAAGTTCATTTTATAACTAACTTCTAGATTTAATCTAATTATTTGTTAAATCTATAAATCTACTTAACTGATGTTTAATTACATCAATTAACTCACATAAAACATCAAATATTACTTGTCTATCTCATTTTAGCTCAAATAGATCCATTTCCTAAGCAAAAACACATTTAACAAGCAAAAAATAAGTTTTTGATTTTGTTTGAAAAACACAACAGCTGGAAAGAACTAAAATTTAAGCATTAATACTTTTCGAATTTGTAAAAAATAAAAATATAACAATTGTAGATCTCTTTTTAATATTTCCAAAACAACTTGAATCATCCCAATTGGAGGTCGGATGAAAAAGTTATGATCAAAATATAATCAAGCTGCGAACAGGGAAAAGTACACAACCTAGTCTCGGGGCCATGTAGGGCACTAAAAAGTGACTCGAGAGGAGTTTTTCTAAGGTTTTATGACCTACACAACCACTTACACACCCGTATAAAAGGTGGGGCAGAGGTTAAAAAAGTGATCCGAAAGCTTATTTTGATCAGCACAAGCTTGTGCATGCCCATGTACGAAGTAGTATTGATATGGGAAAATTTTTTTGAAAGCAATCCACGCATTTTTCATGTTTCCTTTACAAAATATATCAACTTTTACATGTTCTAATACAACTTAAACATCATAAAAACTTCATATAACATATTATACACTTCAAATAACATCAAAAGCACAAATTCCCCTCATTATATACATCAAACATCAAATTATTTCAACAAACCCCAACTTCACTATTCATATTCTTCTTCATCACAATCCCAACTCCCATCAACCATAAATCCAATAAATACATATATTTATATAGAATATATATATATATATATAAACAGCACTTTTAACTTATTTCAACATCAATTTACTAAGTACATAAGTAAACAACAAAGAAAACAAGGAGAAAACAACTTATCTTGTCAAGACACATGCTCACTTGATTTTTCTATTCTTCTAGCTTTGATTCCTCTTTATATCCTCTTTCCTATCCATGATTTAAATTCTAGATGATATGAGACTTAAGATTTCTTGAAGAATTTGAAGAAAAGAAGGAGGAGGAGGATATATGGGAAAGAGATAACAAAAGAGAGAGAGAAGAAAATAATAGGTAGGTGAAGAAAAAAGAAAGGAAATGATAATTATAAAACTTATGATATTTTAGAATTTGGGTATAGGTTTAGAACTATCATATCAATATCTATAGTTTTAGAAGTATTTAAAAGATAATTTTAGAACTGATAGGTTATAAATTAAGAACTCTAGATAAGAACTTTCATTACTATTCTACAATATTCTTTTATCTCTACTTTTTCTTACACCTACTCTTACACACACCATAACCTATAACCTTTACTTTTTACCTTTCCCATAACTTTATTTCACATATACTATATTTATTACTTCATTTAATCCGCAAAATACAAAACAAAAAACACTCTCTCCTCCTCTTTTCTACATGGTCGGTGCCCCCCTTCATGCATCATCCCCAATTTTGTTTTGTTTTTCTTTTATTTAAATCACTCAAAAATCACTCCACATTTTCCTATAAATACCATCCTCTTCCTCTTTCACTTCTTTCACACATTTACTACCCACAAATTCTCTACAAAAACTCTCTCAAATTCTCCTCTCAAAACTCTCTCCAAATATCCTCCCAAAACTCTCTCCAAATAATTCCAAAACAACTTCTACCTACAACAAAAACCAAAACCACATAATACTAGCAAATTCTTCTTTAGGTAACCATTTCCTATTGTTTTTCTTCTTCTCATGTCATGTAACTTTACATAAGCATAGTGTAAGTTTCCAAAGACTAAATGTTATAGAAGCTACATTATGTTCATGTATTGTTCTTGTTCATGAAAATCTATTTATGTTTATGTTATTAGTTTTGTTCATATTATTGTTACTATATCTAAGTATTATTATCTATATATATATATACATATTCTTTAGAGCATATAAGCTCACTTGCACTTTATTTATTTTATGCAAATGCAATTTATTTATTTATTCATTTGTAATTTATTTATTCATTCCTTGTTATTTTAAGACTAGTCTCTAGTCTGACTTGTCCTCATCAAGTCAAAACAAATTTTTCTTTCTTTCATTTTATTTTTATTTTGGGACTAGTCTACTTCTTAATCCCAGGAGCCTTGAAAAAGCTAAGACTCCCAATACTTGACTTTATTATTTATGTTATTTTTGTTTGTTTGCTATTATTTCTCATAAATCATGTTCATTTAGATTATTGTCCAAAATTTCAAGTTTTAAAAATAATTAACAAAAGGAGATTTTACCACTTAGAGATAAGTTTATGTGAAGTATAAAATCTATGATTTAACAAAAATAAAGTCATTCTTTTCAAAGATTACAAAAGAACCCACTACAAATTTTAGAAACTATTTTGTTATGAAAAGCTTTAAATCATTTATTATTCCACTTTGTTTTTCAAAAGAAAATGATTTTTGATACAAAATAATTTCTACGAAATATAACATAGCAAAAAACCTTAGGAAGCAAGAAATGAGGATTTTCAAGTAAATAATCAAAGAAAGATTGTGTAGAACATGCATAAGACCAACACAAGAATTTAGAAAAGAAGAAAAATTATTCTTCAAAAAGTCATCTAGAAAAGTAATAAGTCAAAAATAAAGTAATTCTTTGAAAACCAAAAGAATCAAAGTATTCATTTCAAAACGAATCACAAAATGAATTTCTTGTAAACTATAGTTTTCTAAACTTCTAATTAATATTTTCTTACTCAAGAAACATGATTGGACAATAAACGCTTGAGCATGAATGAATATGAGCTATGTAGTAATAAAAAGAGGATTTTTCAACTATATAGATAACTAAATATTTATCAAATAAATTTTTGGATGATTGGACCAAAGTTGTTTTTGAGTTGGAAAATTCGTGGTGAATTTTATCACCACTGTTTCGGGGCCTAAATGGTTTAGTTTGATAAAAATAGTTTTAGAAATGAATAGATCTTTTCGAGTAGGTAGAAATTGGTATATTATATGCGTAATTCCGAGTTGAAATGACCAAGTTATGGCCATTTTAAATTAGAACATTTCTTTATACGAACTTTAATGTTCTTTTGACATTGTCTTGTCAAAATTCAAGAAAATAATTAAGAAATACTCATTTTGGGTATTTTCTTTGCGAAGGATACTTATATCTCAAAGATTATTTCTATTGAGTGGAGTGTATGAACGACTCATCCGTATAGAAAAATAGTCGATATGGCATCGTGAGTTTATTTCCTTTAAATGCTATACTTGTTATGCCTGTAATTTAGTTGCATTAGAGCTAGAAAAAGACAAATTGATATGTAGTAAAATAATTCTTTGAAAGAATCCTAAGAATATTGAGGCCGGAATTGATTTAAATGTTTGTTTTAGTATAACACTTGCTTTATATGAAATTCTTTGATCGCCTTAAATTTGATAATAATAATATTATGATATCATAAATAAATGGATTCATGCATACCACGAAGTGAGTCACATTGCATTTGGGTTATTATCTTTGGGTGAGAAGGATAGTAAGCTCTTGTCGAAAGCAACACTTGGCAGAGTGTCCGAAAGCGATTGCTTGGCGGTGTTAAGGAAATGCCTGGCATAAAATCCAAAAGCAAGGATCGATTCAAGTAGACTTCACATGCTTGGCGACATTGGTCGAAAGCATAAATCTTTTTAACTAAAACTACTTGTTTTTGAGGTTATGTATCACCAAACCCCGAATGGAGGGCGCAAATCCATTTAACATATAGTTCCCGAAAAACTATACGCCTTATTTGCCCACGTGTATGTTGTATTTCATTTGATTGATTAAACAACTTGTTTGAAATTTTGTTACAAAAAGTTATTTATGGAAATAGTTCTCACTAAGCCTGTCAGCTTATACCCCCATAGATATCTTTTGCAGTTCCCTTATCTGTGGTTGAGGCCACGAGGACCTTGCAGTCAGGTAATTTTCTTTTTGGATAAGGAAATTTTAGATGAAGTTTAGTATTAGAAATGATGTACAAATATTCTTGTAATAGATTAGTGAATTAAGGAAATATCCCTAAATTTGTAAAGATCATTGTTATAAGTAAATGGAATATTATGAATTGTTAAAGACAGATTATTGTTGAATGAAAAACCAAAGCTTTTGCTTGAAATCTTTGTGTTCTTGATAGAATACATGCTTTAGGAACATTCAAAGAAGATCGATCACCTTCTTTGTGGAGTGTTTCGCAATTAGGGTTTGTTATCCTAATTCTTTAGATCAACAACCTAAGACAAATCTGATATCTAATCCTTCTTAGGGATTGAAATCAAAGGCATCCGTGGGTTTTCTATTCATTGTGTTGGGGGTTCGCAATATCCAAAGGGGTTCTCACGCGTGAATACGAAGGTTCTCGTATCATTTGGTATCAGAGCCTAGGCTCTAGATCAGGTTATATCGTTCTTTCTATTAATCTTTTGTTTCTTGCTTTCAATTCTTGGATTGTTCATCAAGATCAAATCTGATTCTTGTTAGTGAAAAAAAAAAAAAAGATTGAATCTTTATTGTTCCTAGGGTTTGTTCATCAATTGAACGGACTATTAGATATCTTGTGTGTGATCTTTTTGTTGTTACAAGCGAAAGATTAGGGTTTGAAAATCTCTATTCTTGAGATTTGAGTTCAAAAAAAAAAAATCGAAAAAAATTAAAAAAAAAATCACCAAAGATCAATTCTTGTCTTGAGTATTGAGTGTCTTTCCAACAATATAATTCTTGTGTAGAGTTCGTTGAGTTTTCTTCAATTCTCGTTTGTCTGATTCGAAGAGTCTTGAAATTGTCCATTGTATCACTCTAAACACCTTGGTATCGAAATTCTTGGAATTGTTCTAAGAGTGTGATTCGATTAAGAACACGAAAAGAACAGGCTCGAGAGGTGTGAGGGAAACCCTGTGTGTGGCATCTTGATTAGAGAAACACGAGTGAACACCCCCATCTTGTGAGTGATAAACACGAAAGGGAGCGCTTGTGAGGAAATTGAACTTTATTATTGCTAACGATTATTTGTTTTGCAGGAAAAGATGTCGGGTAAGGGTGTGATTGAAGGTAGGGACGGAGGTAGTAAAGAAGGGGCTTTGATGCAAGACGCTAGAGCATCTGAGTATAAGCGTCTAATCGAGATGATGGATATGAAGGAGTCTCTAGAAAATATGAATTTGAGACTACAAGCTGTTGAGAAGGAGGCGAGTCCTATGGGAGTAAATAGAGGAGTTAGTTCTACCACACCCCAGGTTGATGATGTGGGGGATGTTAATGAGTATCGGGAGGAGGAGTATGATGATAGTCCACCTATGATATTCAATAGGAGAGGTAGAGGTGGTAGAGGCGGTAGGGGTATAGGAAGAGGAAGAATGCAGGAGAATTATCCCGTTGCTAGGAATAGATGGAATGATGATTATGTAGATCGAGATTTGGGGAGTATCAAGTTGAAAATTCCTATCTTTCAGGGTAAGTCTGATCCTGAAGCTTATTTGCAATGGGAAAAGCGAGTTGAGTTGATTTTTGATTGTCACCAATTTAGTGAGGAGAAAAAGGTGAAATTGGCTGTTACCCAATTTCAAGATTATGCTATATCTTGGTGGGATCAGTTGGTGACAAGTAGGAGGAGGAATATGGAGTACCCTATTGATACTTGGCAGGAGCTTAGGGCTGTGATGAGGAAGCGTTTCGTTCCCAAGTACTTTCAAAGGGAATTGATTCAGCGGCTTCAAGTGTTGAGACAAGGTAGTAGGAGTGTAGAGGACTACTACAAGGAGATGGAGATGATCATGACGAGGGCTGATGTGGTTGAAGATGAAGAATCCACCATGGCACGGTTCTTGGGTGGCTTGAACAAAGAAATCGCTGATAAAGTGGAGTTGCTACCATATGTCGAGTTGGAGGAGATGGTACATCTTGCCATCAAAATCGAGAAGCAACTTCATGGCAAAGGTTCAAACAGGTATGTTTCCAAATCTTCTTCAAGCTATAATAATAATTGGAAAGGATATGGAAAATCTGAATTTAAAGGTGGAAATAAGTCTACAGTTGATGTAGCAAAGAGTAAGTCTGGTGGGGTTTCATCTGAGAAACCTAAAGTAGATGATCAGAAGGGTAGAAATCGAGATATTAAATGTTGGAAGTGTCAAGGTGTTGGACACATTAGTAGGGAGTGCCCTAATAGGAGAATGGTGGTGAGAAATGGGGAAGTTGTCACTGATGATGAGGAGCTGATAGTGACAAAGAGGAGGAAGCCATGCCTGAATTAGAAGACTGTAGTGATGAGGGTAGCATTGATGAGCCAGAAAAGGTTGAAATATTGGTTACTAGGCGTGCACTTAATACACAGCTGAAGGAAGATTGCCAGGAGGAGCAGCGAGAGAATTTATTCCACACTAGAGGCTTGTGCAAGGGAGAGGTTGTAGTGTGATTGTCGATGGAGGAAGTTGTACTAATGTGGTAAGTACACTTCTAATTAACGATTGGAGTTGCCTACTGTACCCCATCCTAGACCATACAAACTACAATGGCTTAGCGATTGTGGTGAGGTTAAGGTAAATAGGCAAGCTTTAATTTCTCTAACCATTGGCAAATACCATGATGAAATATTATGTGACGTCGTTCCTATGCATGCTAGTGATCTTCTATTAGGAAGACCTTGGCAATTTGATAGACAAACAGTGCATAATGGCTACACCAATCGATACACTTCACCAAAGATGGCAGAAAAACTACTTTAACACCATTGTCATCCAAAGAAGTGTATGAAGACCAATGTGCTTTGGAAAGATTGAGAGAAGAGGCCGAAAGAAAAGAGCGTGAGAGTAGAAAAAGCACTTTTGAGAGAGAGAAGAAAAAGAGTGAAAATAAAGAGAGTGATGAAAGTGAGTTGAGTGAAAGAAAGAGGGGAGTGAAAAGCAAAATAAAAATCGGCCTAGAGAGAAAAAGAGTAAGAATGTGAGCTTGATTGCTAGGACGAGTGAGGTTAGATATGCTTTGCATGCCAATCGACCTATATTTGTACTATTGTACAAAGGGGCTTGTTTGGCAACTAATGAGATTAACCAATCTTTGCCTAGTGTGTTTTCTGATTTATTGCAGGAATTTGAAGACGTGTTTCCTGAAGAGATGCCTAGAGGACTTCCACCTGTGAGAGGCATTGAGCATCAGATTGACTTCATTCCTGGAGCTGTCATACCCAACCGACCTGCCTATAGAACTAATCCTAGTGAGGCGAAGGAGATCCAGAAGCAGGTTGAGGAGTTGTTGGAGAAGGGGTATGTGAGAGAAAGTCTGAGTCCTTGTTCGGTTCCTGTAATATTAGTGCCTAAGAAGGACGGGACTTGGAGAATGTGTGTAGACTGCAGAGCCATCAACAAAATCACTGTAAAGTATCGTCATCCTATACCTAGGTTAGATGATATGTTGGATGAATTGTATGGTTCATGTTTGTTTACCAAAATTGATTTAAAATCTGGTTACTATCAAATTCGCATGAAAGTAGGCGATGAATGGAAAACTGCATTTAAGACTAAGTATGGTTTGTATGAATGGCTTGTCATGCCTTTTGGTCTTACAAATGCACCTAGTACTTTTATGCGATTGATGAATCATGTGTTGCGTGACTACTTAGGTAAATTTGTTGTGGTTTACTTTGATGATATTCTGATTTACTCTAAGTGTCTAATGATCACGTTTTGCATGTGCGACTAGTGTTAACAAAGCTAAGAGAGGAGAAATTATATGCCAACCTTAAGAAGTGTAGTTTTTGCATGGATAAGGTTAATTTCCTAGGTTTTGTTGTCTCTAGTCAAGGAGTGGAGGTTGATGAGGAAAAGGTTAGGGCAATTAGGGAATGGCCTAGACCTAAGAGTGCTAGTGAAGTGCGGAGTTTTCATGGACTTGCTGGGTTTTATAGGAGATTCATCAAGGATTTTAGCACTATTGCTGCACCTTTGAATGAGTTAGTTAAGAAGAATGTTGGATTTGTATGGAGTGATACACAAGAACTTGCTTTTAATGAACTTAAAGAAAAATTGTGTAACGCACCATTGCTTGCTTTGCCTGATTTTGATAAAACTTTTGAAATTGAATGTGATGCTAGTGGTATAGGGATTGGAGCTGTTTTAATGCAGGATCACAGGCCACTAATGTACTTCAGTGAAAAGTTGAGTGGAGCGGCATTGAAGTATCCAACATATGACAAGGAGTTGTATGCCTTAGTGCGTGCATTGCAAACATGGCAGCACTACCTTTGGCCTAAGGAGTTTGTCATACATACCGATCATGAGAGTTTGAAGCATCTAAAGAGTCAAGACAAACTCAATAGGAGGCATGCGAAATGGGTAGAATTCATTGAGACTTTCCCATATGTGATCAAGTACAAGCAAGGTAAGGAGAACATTGTTGCTGATGCACTTTCAAGAAGGTACGCTTTACTAAATTCTCTTAGTACTTCTTTGCTAGGATTTGAATTGGTAAAAGCAATGTATCTTACTGATGATGATTTTTCTGGAGTATTTTCTGCTTGTGTTGATGGGACTGGAATTAATGATTACTTTGTATCCAATGGATTTCTATTTAAAAAGAATAAGTTGTGCATTCCTAAAGGATCTGTAAGGGAATTGTTGGTTAAGGAAGCACATGGAGGGGGCTTAATGGGGCATTTCGGGGTAGATAAGACCTATGATATGCTACATGAACATTTCTTTTGGCCTGGCATGAGGCATGATGTGCATAAAATTTGTAAAACTTGCATTACATGTAAAGAGGCTAAATCTAAACTGCAACCACATGGGCTATATAAACCATTGCCTGTTCCTGATGAACCCTGGACTGCTGTGTCTATGGATTTCGTTCTTGGCTTGCCTAGGACTAGGAAAGGACATGATAGTATTTTTTGTGGTTGATAGGTTTAGTAAAATGGCTCATTTTATCCCATGTCATAAAACTGATGATGCAACATATATTGCTGATTTGTTCTTTAGAGAGGTTGTGCGATTGCATGGCATACCTAAAAGCATTGTTAGTGATAGGGATGTAAAATTTTTGAGTCATTTCTGGAGAGTTTTGTGGGGAAAGTTGGGAACTAAGCTTATGTTTTCGACTACCTGTCATCCACAAACTGATGGGCAAACGGAGGTGGTTAATAGAACTTTGGTTCAATTGTTGAGGGCAATCATAGAGAAGAACATTAGGACTTGGGAGGATTGTTTACCATTTGTGGAATTTGCATATAATAGGGCTATTCATAGCACTACTCATTGTTCTCCATTTGAGATTGTTTATGGTTTTAATCCTCTATCTCCTATTGATTTATTGCCATTACCGCCTAACAAGTTTGTTAGTTTTGATGCTGAATCTAAAGCAGATTTTGTGAGGAAGCTACATAAACAGGTGAAAGACCGGATTGAGCAACAAAATGCCAAGGTAGCTTCAAGGGTGAACAAAGGAAGGAGACCTATGATTTTTCAACCCGGAGATTGGGTTTGGGTTCATTTTCGCAAGGAGCGGTTTCCAATACAACGAAAGTCTAAATTGAGTCCAAGAGGAGATGGTCCATTTCAGATACTTGAACGGATCAATGATAATGCCTATAAAGTGGACTTACCAGGTGAGTATAATGTTAGTGCAACCTTTAATGTTGCTGATCTTAGTCCTTTTGATGTAGGTGATGCTTTTGATTCGAGGACGAATCCTTTTGAGGAGAGGGGAATGTTACAGAAGAGCCAACGGTCCAAAGTTTAGATCCGAATCAACATGAAGACCAAGTGGCAACCATGGAACCTCAAAGAAATTCAAGTCCAATAAGTTTTCCTCAAGGACCAATCACAAGAGCTAGAGCTAAGAAGATTCAACAAGCCTACAATAATCACTTCCAAGGCTTATTAGAGCATGCTAAGGATGAATCACAAGGTTATCAAGGCTTTGGAACAAGGATGGAGCAAGTATACTTCAATATTTTTCAAGTAATCATCAAATAGAGCCAAGGAAAGCTGATTTGTGCAGAGAAACAAGAATGGCCGCCAGCCATTATCCCATGGCCGCCGGCCATGACTCCCCTGGCCAATTTTTCAACTTTACAATTTTGCTCCAGAATGCTCATGGCCGCCTGCCATCTTTGATTGGCCGCCAGCCAACATTTAGGACGTATTGAATTCATTGTTTTGACGTTTTGTTTTCCTTTGTTTGGTTTATAAACCTATTTGGTTGTTTGTTAAAGACAGATTATTGTTGAAAGCAAGAAACAAAAGATTAATAGAAAGAATGATATAACCTGATCTAGAGCCTAGGCTCTGATACCAAATGATACGAGAACCTTCGTATTCACGCGTGAGAACCCCTTTGGATATTGCGAACCCCCAACACAATGAATAGAAAACCCACGGATGCCTTTGATTTCAATCTCTAAGAAGGATTAGATATCAGATTTGTCTTAGGTTGTTGATCTTAAAGAATTAGGATAACAAACCCTAATTGCGAAACACTCCACAAAGAAGGTGATCGATCTTCTTTGAATGTTCCTAAAGCATGTATTCTATCAAGAACACAAAGATTTCAAGCAAAAGCTTTGGTTTTTCATTCAACAATAATCTGTCTTTAACAAACAACCAAATAGGTTTATAAACCAAAACAAATGAAAACAAAACGTCAAAACAAGGAATTCAATACGTCCTAAATGTTGGCTGGCGGCCAATCAAAGATGGCAGGCGGCCATGAGCATTCTGGAGCAAAATTGTAAAGTTTGAAAAATTGGCCAGAGGAGTCATGGCCGACGGCCATGGGATAATGGCTGGCGCCATTCTTGTTTCTCTGCATAAATCAGCTTTCCTTGGCTCTATTTGATGATTACTTGAAAAATATTGAAGTATACTTGCTCCATCCTTGTTCCAAAGCCTTGATAACCTTGTGATTCATCCTTGGCATGCTCTAATAAGCCTTGGAAGTGATTATTGTAGGCTTGTTGAATCTTCTAGCTCTAGCTCTTGTGATTGGTCCTTGAGGAAAACTTATTGGACTTGAATTTCTTTGAGGTTCCATGGTTGCCACTTGGTCTTCATGTTGATTCGGATCTAAACTTTGGACCGTTGGCTCTTCTGTAACATGAATCCTCTTTTCTTAATATGTTATTATATCTTCTTAAGCTTCATAATTCCATGTATGGTCCTCTAAATTTGTGAGAGCACGCCTTACATTTAATATAGAAGCTTTTGGGAATGGCTAAGGTTGTCATACTTAAGCTTTAATATTGAGTGTGGTGGACTGTTACGTTTAGAGTACCTCTTAGGGCGTGACAGAAATGGTAGTGGTGTAGGCACTTGTATCAACTACAAAATTGTGTGTGGGTGGGCACCTGTATCAACCATAATGTAAATGAGAAAAATTGAAATCTATGGTCGTATGGGACTTAAAACACCTAACCCCAAATGGAGGGCATAAATCCATTCAACATAAGACTCCCGAAAGTCTTATGTATTGAATGCTCACGTGCTTATGCATTTCATATGGTTGTTAATATAAATTGCCTAATATATATTGCTTATTGAGCATTTAATTTTGGAAGTGAAACCTATTAAGCTCTTAAGCTTATACCCCTATAGTTTCCTGTTGCAGTATGAATATTTATGGCTATTCCCGAGAGGCTACTTTCCTTAGGTACAACTTTTGGAATTTAAGGAGCTTTTTGAAGAAGTCGGGACCTAAATGTTAGGCATAGACTTCTAGTTGAATCTTCTTAATTATATATAAATATGTTTATGTAAGAGACTTTCAAGGACCTAAGAACTCTTAATATTTTTACGGGGTATGCCCCTTAGTTCATGTAATAGATTAATCTGAATATAACTATTATGATTTACATTCTTATCGCTATGTATGTCTCCTTAAGCTATTTCAATTCAAAGTTTAGTTCCCTATATATTGAACGTGAGCCTTACACCCGGTGTTTAAACTCATGAAATGACTAAGGTTGTCATACTTGAGTTTAGATATCGAATGTGGTGAACTATCGCGTTTAGGGTATCCTTTGGGGCATGACAGCAGCACACTACAAGAATCTTCCCCTCGAGCCATAAACAGAGAAGTTTTTCTCATAACTTCTTATTCTTAAATCTTGATCTGAATTGAATTGGTTTAATCTCCTTATCTATCTATTTTTAAAACATTGAGGACAATTTTTCATTTAAGTGTGGGGGAAGAGATT
This sequence comes from Combretum micranthum, assembly GCA_024138025.1. Classification (NCBI taxonomy): domain Eukaryota; kingdom Viridiplantae; phylum Streptophyta; class Magnoliopsida; order Myrtales; family Combretaceae; genus Combretum; species Combretum micranthum. The sequence continues at coordinate 302,539 of JAMXBD010001596.1, forward strand.
AGCAAGACTGAGGGGAAGATATGAAATAGATATGAAATAAAAGTTATGTTTTAAAGAATAGAGTATTGGTGCTGATTAAATATCATTTTTCTCACACTTAACAATAGGAAATTAATGAAATGGTTAAAATTTGACCAAATTTTTTTGAAAATTTAGAATGAAATAACCAATGAGCTCAATGAAACAGTTTATGAGAATCATCATGAGATTGAGTTAAGTTTACTTTGCTTAAATCACTTTGCATATATTCATGTGGAATAGTTTTATTTGTTATTTAATTTGGAATTTTGGAGCTGAAATTAGCTTAAGGTCCTTAGTAAGGTTACTCAATTTCCTTGAAAAAGCTTAAATGACCTATATGTTTTTTCAAATTAGTCATTTTGAGAGTCGTGTAATCTCTCATGGTGGATCCAATGATGATTGTAACTTAATGATTTTTCATTGTGCTCTATATAAACAAAACTAAACAAAAAAAATTGAAAAAAAATGAAAACCAATGTGCTTAAGATTGAAATAGACATGGGTTGGTCCCTTAGAAGAGTAACTTCTTGTCCTCTCTTTCAATTTTAAATAAGCCATAAAAAAATGTGAAAAGAAGCGAGCACCCATCCAGAGGAAATGAAAAAAAAAGAAGGCAAAAACCTTTCCCTCTAAAGCTTCAAGGTACATAAATAATCAACAAAGATAAAATAAAAAGCACACATAAGGAAGAATATTCAGGGTATGATCTAATGTACATGCCTTCATTTTTTATTATGATGCTTAGAGAAGTGATTAAGGAACTATATACTTATACATATAAGAGGATAAAGTTGATTGAGTTTCTTTCTTACTTTGATTGATCTTTTGAATAATTTTTACTTTAGGATTCTTAATTAAACAATGAGGGTAAAAGCTAATCTACTTAGATAAACTTTGTGATTTTAGAGAAAGTAGATTTAGCACAATTATTGAAATGATTGAATATTTAAAGTGCTAAGGTGATTTTGAGCTTAACCTAATCTGGTCAAATTTTCCATTTATGACTCATCTTCTTATTTAAAGAGCCTTTCCTAATTTGAAATGATGTTTGTTTGAGGACAAGCAAAGGCTTAAGTGTGGGTGAATTTGATAAGTTAAATTTACTCTATTCTTTTCATAGGAATTCAAGCGCATTTTGATGTATTTTTTATTAAATTCCTATAAAGCTAGTGCTTTTAATGCTAAATTATTGTTTTTTCAACTCCTTGAATCGAAAGAAGAAGAATCAAAGTGTTTTTAATTAGATTTAGAGATAAAACAGCAGCAAAAGTGAAGAATAGAATTGTTGCTTCTTGAATAATACCAATTGAGGCCAAAATGTAAGGCAAAATAAGCAAAAATCGGTTTGTTGCACCCTAAATTTAGCCCTCGACATAACCTTCAACACTTGTCTTGAGGAGATCATCCTAAACTTAAAGAAAGCTTTTTATCGTGCCTCAATGTCGTGCCACAAATTTGACCTATGACAGTTGCTGAAGTGAAGTATAGACTTTCGCCTTACTCGTGTCGTGCCTCAAATCATCAAGCATCGAGCTTTCGAAGCACTCAATTTAGCCTTCAATGGAAGAATGGATAGAAACAATAGGGTTTTACTAGCTAAAGTCAAGCCTTATCTTTAATGCAACACTCGAACTGTGACGCCCCGAAGGGTACCCTAAACATGGCAGTCCGCCATACATAATACTAAAGCCTAGGAACGACTATCTCAGTCATGTAAAGGCTTCCATATCATGTAAAGGCGTACATCACAACCAAGGGAACGCATCGAAGTAGTGCAATTTATATTGATAATAATTAAGTAACAAGGCAAGGAGAATACTTATCATAATATATAAACATGTTAAATTACAATTCTTAGGAGCATATCCCTCTATTGTCTTCAAACGAATATACGTCTTACAATTTCCAAAACACTAACATGGAATACATTACATATAAAGAACCTTATAAAATAACTTCATCTTATGTTTCCATCGTTTTCATAAAAGCTTAACATCATTCCATGACTTCCCTGACATCATGATCCTCAATTTAAGCCACAGGTATACTTGTTTCAACAAAATCTATAGTGGTACAAGCTACAACTAGCTTAGTGAGATATATCTTTTCATTCGCACCATGTTTTCAAATAAGTTCGTTTAGATTTTTACACGTATGCTATGTGTACAATGCAACAATCACATGATTACACAAATATATATAGTTATCCAGAAACCATATATAGAACAGATTTACCCTTCCGTATCGAAGGTTAGGAAGTTGATGATGAAGATCCCCGATCTTCTACTGCTAGTCCTCAGGTTCCCACCCAAAGCATTCGGTTGGCTCGGCTCCAAACCTAGAGTCGCATACCTCGGGCGATTTGGATGCTCTAGGAAGGAACATAGCCCGTGTCACAGCACGATAACAGCCAATCTAACTCTACACGTAAGAGTAGCAGCCTTCTGAAAGAGATGTGACTCGATGGATGCTATGCGTGAGCGTTTTATTTTTCTTAAGCCAAACTTTATTAAGGTTTATTAGGGGGTGATCAATCAATTTAGCAAATAATAAGCAGTCACACAAGTAAGTAAACAAAAACACATAAACAAATAGTTTGAAGTTGCGATATTATTAATTCTCATTTCTCGCATAAACAAAAAATCACATATATACATATCCCCGAATTCCATACATATCCATTTTTATCTTTTCTCATTTCTCGCAAAAACTCACTCATCCATTTTACGATCTTCTTAGTCGTAGTATTCCTCAGGAAGGGTAATCTCGTATCTTTCGTCACTTAGATAAAAGAAATAACCAGGATGAGTATTTCGTAGAAATTCTACATAAACTTTTTAATTCTATTTCACTATATTCGTCAAATTCGTATAGAATGAAATTCCAATTTAAAATGGCCATAATTTGCTCATTTCAACTCGGAATTTTGCATATAATGTATTGTTTTCTAACTATTCGAAAAGATCCATCCATTTCCAAAGTTATCTTTATCATATAAGGTCATTTGTGTTTCGAAACGTTGGGTACAGATTTAAAACGGATATTTCTAGATTTTTGCAAAACTATTTTTCTAACTCAACTTCATTCAAAAATCATTTAGTAAATATATATATATATATATATATAATTGATAAATCCCTTGGGTATATATATATAAGCTTACTTTATATGCAAAAATTCTAATAGTAGTGCCTCAATAATTTATTTCATAAAACAATTCATTTTGAGTTGTTAAAACTTTAACTTTGGCAATTTCTTTTCAAGTATTTTGAAGAAACTTTATATTTTCATAGATTATTATAAATGAGTATATTCTTATTTTATTTTCTTCATTCCTTTTTCCAAAACAAGTAAATTTTCCTTTAACCTTAGTCTTTTATAAATTTTACTTCTAGTGATAAAAGGTCAAAGTTATCAAAAGTGTATTAAGTTGTTAAAAACCTTTTTATAAATTTGTATTTAGAATGGTTTTAGAAAATTAATCTTTTCTTCTTATATTTATTATTTAAAATATAAGTTTTTGTTTTCTAAAACTTGTTCTTTTATCTCCTTTGAAAAGAATCCTCTTTATTGATGAAATCCTTTGTTTTTAATCTTATCTTATTTATATTCTTTGAAAATAAGTTTCTTCTTTAGAAACTTGAAAATAATTATTTTCCTAAGTGGCTTTATAACTTTATGGGTTGAATTTATATTAACTTTGAAAACTTGTTTGTTTCTTAGTTTTGTGATGGAGTTAAAAAGAGTTTAATCTTAAGCTTTTTGTGAAAACTAACAAATTATTTTACTAAGACTTAGGTATCATAATATAGAAAGAAAGTATTTATTTCTTATATTTTCTTGGTAAAGCTATCTTTGTTATTTAAGAAAACTTTGAGAAAACTAATATTACTCTATTTCTATATTGTTGATAATAACTCTATTATTTTGTGACAAGTTACATAATAGAAAATTTAGTTTTAAGTTCCTTTAATAAAATAAAATTCTACTTTTAAATTAGTTGAGACAATGTCATTATGTAGATGCAAGTATTATGAGCATGTAAAATAATAAGAACATGAGGAAATACTATAAACAAATAATAATAAGCAAAATAATAAAAATAATGTAAAGTAGATATGACTAATAAAGTACCGATAGTAAGAAAATACGTGGATAATTGTGATATGTGTTATTTTTACTTACCAAAAAATTATAAAACTGATATTTTTGAAAACCTTATAAAACTGATATTTTTGAAAACCTTATATTTTTATGAATCTAACGGTATATCTAGAATATTTTTACTATTTCGAGCCTTGGGACACGCTTTTCAAGAACTGTATCTATTAGGGTTCAAAACGATTTGCGATTTTACTAATATGATCTTTTTAAGCTTCCTTAAGCTATTACGAACTATTCTATATACTAATCTCTTACTTACATTCTTAGGGTTGTGAACACGGGATTGTTGGACTTAAACTATTACATCTAACTAGGGTTTTGTTGACGTTAGGGTTTCCGGTTGACCTTCTGATTAGGGTTTAAGCTAAACCGATTACAAAACTTTGGGGGTTTACACAATGTGACTCACTTTGTGATATGCATGAATCAGTTAATCTAATTCTTAACATGTGATTAAGATATTTTTAAGGCGATCACAAAATTTGCAGACACTCCATCATGATAATAAAACACAAGTTTAATTAATAACAATTCACGTCTTGATATACTTAGTATTCTTTCAACCAACATTATCATGCATATTCCATTTTCATCTTTTTTTACTTCTACTACCTCTAGCTACAAGCACAAACAAGTACGAAAAAGTAGGAGATAAACTCATTCGGCCATTCTTGCCAAAATCCTTCACTAGTAATAGCTCTCCGAATATGGATCCTCCAAAGCTTCATCACCTAAACAAAACAAATACCTAGAATGAGTATTTCATGGAAGTTTTATTTAAACTTTCTTATTCTACTCTAGTATTTATGTTAAAATTCAGATGGAAGGAAATTATAACTTAAAATAGCCATAATTTGCTCATTTTAACTCGGAATTTTGCATATTATATGTAAACCCCCGAATATTTCATAATTCTTAAAATAATCCTAGAAGTCTAATATCAAAAATTTAAATCCCGAAAATCGACTCAAGATAAAAACTAAATTCTAGACAGAGTCAAAACGTCGGAAACGAAACCCTAAAAATCGAATCAAGTTAAAACTTAATTCCAAATAAGATCAAAAATGAGTTTTCTCAATCTCGAGAAAACGAGAACCCTTGAAACAAAATATAAAGTCCAACTATCGGTTTAATCAACGTCCGTACGCCAATCAAATCATCTACCCAATTCCTAAAACATAAATCAAAATGATAGATCCAAATACCGCTTAACAACGAAATGATAAAATTTTAAATCCTTCGGCAAAATTTTAGAATCACAATTTTCAATCTTCACCAAAAGTCAAATTGAGTTAACTCATAACCCTAGACTCGGTTAAATGATCCTGAGAACTAAAAACTATTAAATAATCACAAATAAGATAAGATAAATCATAGATGTCGAGCTAGAAACATAAAACGATCAAAAATCGAAAATTATACGATCTTACGAATATCTCGACGAAACTAGAAGTCAAACTGGAACCCTAAAAGTCAACAAAGCCTATAACAAACCCTAGTGCTTAAGATCTAGCAATCCCGTTTTCTCAAACCTTAGAAAATGAAATTAAGTTAATGGCCTAAAATAGTTCATAATAATATAGGGTAACATAAAAATATCATATTCGTGAACTCCGAGTGTCCTTCGGACTCAAACGGATCAGTTCTCGAAAAGAGTGTCCCGAAGCTCAGCACATTAAAAATGTTCCGTTTATACCAATAGAACAGTAAAAATAAAAGGATTCAAAAAATATCAGTTTTAGAATTTTTCGGTAGCTAAAAATTACAAATATCGTATTGTTACGCGTATTTTTATTACTACTGGTACTTTAATTGTCTAATCTACTATTCATAATACTTTTCTACTATTCATTACTATTTCATTATCTCTATTTTTTCTTACACCTATATCTTACTACCTACATACCTATTTTCTTACTTTTTATATTTCCAATACATCTTATATCAAATCATATCTTATATATTAATTATTTTCTTACAAAATTCACACAAAAATCAACTCACTCCCTCTCTTACACACCATGGCCAGTGCAAATGCTCCCTCTTTCCCTCTCATTTATTTTCTTTTTCAATTTATTTTATTACATCTAAAATTCACTCCAAAAATTCTATAAATATCCCGTCCCTCCTTTATTCTTTCACACAATTCATTCTACTACCAAAACTCTCTCAAATTCACTACACAAACTCCCTCTACAACATTTTCCTCTACCAAAATTCTCTTTCACCAAATACTCACAAAATTTCTCTCTATAACTACCATTTCTCAATAAACCCCATAACCACATAACCATATATTCACTACCATCTTCATACCACATAAATACCTTAGGTAAAAATTTCTTCCAACCTTTTATTTATTCATGTCATATAACTTAGCATGACTATGGTGTTGTTTTGAAACTCATATGAGTAGTAAAAGCAACAACATGTTCACGTTTTGTTCTTGTACATAAACTTCTTATTTTATTATGTTATGTTGATTTTATTATTGTTATAATATCTAACTAAATATATTTATGTATTTATACATAATCTTTAGAGCATATAAGCTCACTTGTTATTTATTTATTTCATGCTTTGCAATTTATTTATTTCATGCTTTTCTTTAAGACTAGTCTTTCTAGTTTTAGACTTGTCCATATCAAGTCAAAATAATCTTTTATTTATTTTCTTTAATCTTTCGGGACTAGTCCATTCTTAGTCCCAAGATGCCTTGATGAAGCTAAGGCTCTAATACTTGACCGGGATACCTTGATGAAGCGAAGATTCCCAATACTTCATATTTTAATTTCTAGCTTATTATTTGTTTCTAGTATTTTCTTATGTCCTTATTATTTTATATGCTCATAATACTTGCATCCACATAATGTCTCAACTAATTCAAAAGTAGAATTTTATTTTATTAGAAGAACTTAAAACTAAATTTTCTATTATGTAAGTTATCACAAGATAATGAAGTTGTTATCAAACAACATAGAAATAAAGTAATACAAGTTTTCTCAAATTTTTCTTAAATAACAAAGATGGTTTTACCAAGGAAACATAAGAAATAAATACTTTCATCATATATTTTGGGAACTTAAGTTTTAGTAAAATAATTTGTTAGTTTTCAAAGTTTTCAACAAAAGCTTAAGAATAAACTCTTTTTAACTCCATAACAAAACTAAGAAACGAACTAGTTTTCAAAGTTAAGATGAATTCAACCCATAAAGTTATAAATCCCCTTAGGAAAAATATGATTTTCAAATATCTAAAGAAGGAACTTATTTTCAAAGAATATAAATAAGATAAGATTAGAAACAAATGATTTTTTTATCAATAAAGATGATTCCTTTTAAGAAATAAAAGAACAAGTTTTGGAAAGCAAAAACTTATATTTTAGAAATAAATATAAGAAGACAAGAACTCATTCTCTAAAACCATTTTAAATACAAAATTATAAAAAGGTTTTCAAACAACTTAATACACTTTGACAAATTTGATCCTTTATTACCCGAAGTAAAACTTTATGAAAGACTAAGGAAAAATTTACTTGGTCTCGGAAAATGAGGAAAATAAAATAAGATTATACTATCTCATTATAATAACCTACGAAAATATAAAGTTCTTCAAAGACTTGAAAATAATTATCAAAGTTAAAGTTTTAACAACTCAAAATGAATTGTTTTATGAAATAAATTGTTAAGACACTACCATTAGAATTTTTTGCATATAAAGTGAGCTTACCTATATAGTCAAAGTATTTATCAAATATATATCTATATATATATATTGTTACAAAAGGATTTTTTTCAAAATGAAGATTGAGTTAGAAAATGGTTTTGCAAAAGTTTAGAAATTTTCGTTTTAAATCTGTACCCAATGTTTTCGGAACCCAAATGACCTTATATGACAAAGATAACCTTAGAAATGGATAGATCTTTTCGAATAGGTAGAAAACAGTATATTATATGCGAAATTCCGAGTTAAAATGAGCAAGTTGTAGCCATTTTAAGTTGGAATTTCTTCTTATACGATTTTACTGCGATTTTAAGAAAATTTTAGAATCTCCAAGAATAGAAATTTCATGAAAGACTCATCTCGGGTATTTCTATTATCTAGGTGACAAAGGATACGAGAATACCCTATCCGAGAATTACTACGACTAGGAAGATTGCAAAATGGACGAGTAAGTTATTCCTTCTAATTTCGTTACCTTGCTTGTGCTTGTAAAGCAGTAGCATTAGTATACTAAGAAAAGATCAAAATGGATATATATTTGGGGAATTCGGGATTATGTGTATATACGTGATTCTATGTTTATGCGTGAAATGAGAATTAAGAATATTGCAACTTCGGACTGTTTGTTTAAATAATTTTGTTTACTTACTTGTATGCCTGTTTATTGTTTGCTAAATTGATTGATCGCCCCTAATAAACCTTAATAAGTTTGGCTTAAGAAAAATAAAATGCTCACACATAGCATCAATTGAGTCACATCTATTTCGGAAGGCTGCTACTCCCATGCGTAGAGTTGGATTGGTTGTGATCGTGCGGTGCCACGGGCCATGTTCCTTCCTAGAGAATCCAAATCGCTCAGGGAAAGCGACTCTAGGTTCGGAGCCGAGCTAACCGAACGCTGTGGGTAAGGACCTGGGGACTAACAGTAGAAGGTCGAGGACCTTCAACCCTAATTCCCTAACCTTTGATATGGAGGGATAAATCCATTCTACATATGGTTTATGGATAACTATACATATTTGTGTAATCACGTGATTGTTGCATTGTATGCATAGCATATTTGTGAAAATCTAAATAAACTTGTTTGAAAATATGGCGCGAATGAAAAGGAATATCTCACTAAGCTAGTTGTAGCTTATACCCCTACAGATTTTGCTGAAACAAGTATACCCGTGGCTTAAATTGAGGATCATGATGTTGAGGACGTCATGACAGGATGTTGAGCTTCTATGAAGATAAAGGAACTATAAGATGAAGTAATTTTGTAAGGTTCTTTATATGCAATGACTTATACAATTAGTGATGTTTATTTATTTGAAGACAATAGATGAATATGCCCTAAGAATTGAAATGTAATGCGTTTATGTTTTATGATAAGTATTCTCTTTGCCTTGTTACTTATTTATTATCAATATAAATTGTGCTACTCCGATAGGTTCCCTTGGTTGTGATGTACGCCTTGTGCATGATATGAAAGCCTTTGCGTGACTGAGATAGTCATTCCTAGGCTTTAGTATTGTGTACGGCGGACTGCCACGTTTAGGGTACCCCTCGGGGCGTGACATTATATGTCGTTTTCTACTTACTCAAAAAGGTATATCTATTTATAGGGTTATTTTTAACATAAATAGCCCATTAGGTCCTAAAACGGTATGATACAGAATTATCATGAATTTTTCAGCCTTCAAAAATGAAAATTTCTAAACTTTTCTTCACCTTAAAATCCCCAAACAAACATATAGACATTTATAGTTGAAAAATTCTTTTAATACATATATAAACTCATATTATGTATGATTCTAATGATGTTGTCTCAACAATGATTTTCATAAAACAACTTATCTTAGGAGTTTAAAAAGGCGAAACTTGACAATTTCTTTTATGTTGTTGGGAAGAAAACAAAAACTTTTGAGTTATTACAAGTGGGTTTTTCTTATTATAATTATATTTCCTTAACTTTTAAAAGATAAATTTAATTCCAAAAATTTGGTCTTTTAAGTTATTTACCAAATTTTATTATTAACTGGATTTTTATCTAATGAGTTGATTTTTGCTTGACTTGAAAAACTTATCTAGCTCTTAGTTTTTATTAAAGTGTTGGTGATAATTTTATAAATAAGTTTTTAAGAAAAATTTTCATAACAAAGAACTATCAACATTAAATTTTAAATAATAAACTTTTATTTTATTAGTTTGAAAGAGAGTATGTAATTAAACTATTTAGTAAATCTTGAAGAAGTCTATAATATTAACACCTAAAAATTTATGAAGAGATTATCTAAATTTTTGAAAAGAAGTTGTTGAAACAAAATTCTAAGTCTTCAATGAAATTTTTTTCCTATGTGGTAAAAATTATTTTTATAGTGAGCTTAGTATTATTTTCTTTATTAAAGAAAGAACTCATTTTATTTTGTTAAGACAGCGACAATATAGTCATGCATAAATATGAACTTGTAGCTAAGTAACATGAATTAAAATAATTCATATTAAAGATAAAATATATAAAAATAAAATAAGCACATAATAGAAGTCAAGTATTGGGAAGTCTTAACTTGTATTAAGGTTTCGCGGACTTAGACATGGGCAAGTCCATAAAGAAATATAAGAAAAATTGTTTTAACTTGATGAAGAAAAGTGTAAGGCTAGAAGACTAGTCTTAACAAATTTGCATGAAATAAATAAATAAATTGCAAGAAATATAAGAGCATGAATAAAAAAAAAAGCTATATTAGTGAGCTTATAGGCTCTAAGAATATGTATACATAAATATACTTAATAATACGTAAAAATTAATTTATGGGCAATAATAAAACATAACGGTATGACAACAACAACAATAATAATATTTGAATATTATTAAACCAGATATGAACATATTATTACTTTCATAATACCCATGGTTTAGAAAGTATACACTATGGTCATATTATATTAACATGAACATGAAAATGGTTTTTTAGGAATTTTCACCCATATAAAATGTGGGTGGAAGAAGAATGAAGTATTGATAGTTGTACGTGAAGATGGTTGTATGGGAAAGAAGAGAGTATTGGGAAGAGAAGTTGAGAGAGTTTTGGTATGTGTATAATGTGTGTAAATAATTAAGGAGAGAGGAGGTATTTATAGGAAAAGTTAAACGAAAATTGTAGTTAATTAAATAAATGAAAAAAGAAAAGAAAATTGATGGCATGAAGGGAAAGAGTGATTAAAAATTAATTTTAGAAGAAAAATTAAGTGAAATTTAGTAATATGTGTAGAATTTTCATAGGAAAATATAATTATAAGAAATAGGTATATAGTTAGAATAGGTAATAAGAAAAAGTAAAGATAAGTGAATAGTAAATGAATAGTAGAATAGACAATTAAAATACTAGTAGTAAAGAAAATGCACGCAAAAGCGTTATATTTGATATTTTTAGGATTCAAAAAATTCTAAAACTAATATTTTATAAATCCTCATCTTGTTACAATTCTAGATATATTATCGGAATATTTTTACCATTTTGCAGGCCAGGATACTATTTTCGAAAACTGATCCTGTTTGGCGTCAAAACAAGTGATTTTTAGGCAAATCTGATTATTTTAGGCTATCTTATATTATTCCAAATTATAATCTACCATTAGCTCATCTCTATTGTTTTTAGGTTTCGAGCGTGGGATTATCAGAGTTAAAACCACTTGTATGCCTTAACCTTTGTTGACTTCTAAATTTCTGGTTTGACTAGGGTTAAGTTTTACCTAAGTTTTACCCTAGAATTGAGGGGTTCACATTGCTTATTGTGATTATAGGTTTAGAATTTACAAATGAAACTAATACTATACAGCTTAAAATTGAGTTTGCTGCTTGTCTATGACTGGGTCTAGTAGATTGGGAGGATCGTTGCTACTAGAATGGCGTCCTAATAATCTATGTGTGTCGTTGTCCCGAGTGGAGTCGTGCACGAAGATGATTCCAGTAGTTTAGGAGTTGTATGAGTATGGTACTCCCAATAAGTGGGAAATTCCCAACACCAATATATGTATATATTACTAATCTCTATATTGTTTGTTTTTATGGAGTCAAGTAACTCCGAGTTTAGGACTAGATGCATATGGTTCTAAACTGTATTGTTTTCCTAGCTAATCAAAGATAATAATTTGAGTTTGTTACATTAGTTATTAGGTTGTACGTAAAATCTATATGATGCATGTTCATGTGTATGTGTTTGTGGTATGGCATACTAAGCTTGTGTGCTGATTCCTTTTTTTATTTTTTAGGATTAGGTGATGATCCTGTAGTATTCAATCTATCTAGAAATGTTGTGCAAACAACCTAATCTAAAGGCATTACAACTTGCCACGTGTTCTCACTTGGAAAGAACATGCTATGGCTATTAAAAACTCTAAACCACCAATTGTTAAAAACATATATCTTCAAAATTCTCAAAATAAGGATACTTTAAAAAAAATAAACAAAAGACATAAAACTAAAATCATCTTCATAACCATCAGTTGGCATAAACCAAGCCAACCTACTACAACTAAACTCAAACAAAAAGTCTTTTCAAAATCTCATGAATCAAACAAAGGTTTAAAAAACAACTTTCATAGTTCATCTATTCCCAATCATCCAAGATAAACCTAGAGATAATCAGATCTGGTAATGTCTTCCCCGTAGTCCACATATACATCGAATCTAGATAAATCATAAACTATCTTATCATCACTTGTACCTGAAAAAGATAAAAGGGGTGAGCAAAAATGCTGAGTGTGCGAAACCGAAAACACATGCACATGAACAAGCAATAAGCAATACCACATACAACTTAGAAACTGATGCAACAAACATTGATTATTATCTTCATATTAGCCAAGCAAACAACACAGGCCATTCGCTCCTAACCCCAAACCTGGAGTATCTCAAAACTCCCTAAAAACAACCAATATAGGAAAATAGGCAATTATATAGATATATGGTGCTGGAAATCTCCTATACACCTAGGTGTCGTACTCGCACTACTCTTAAACTATCAGAATCATTGTAAACCCCGAGAATTCTAAGGAAATAGGATAGTAACAATTAAGATAGATATTGGAGTTCGTTTACCCGATTAGGCCTTAGTTAGAAATTTTAGAGTATTATAAACCTATTTATGATCTAAAAACCCTAGATCGGAAATTTTTAGATATTAAAAGAACTATAGCTAAATTTTATCATCCGAGTTTAGAATCTAGAATACAAGTGCAAATAAAATTTTATTTCAAGAACATTAGAAAGCCAATGACTTGAAGTATATATAGAATAAAAATGATCCATTAAAGATAAACCGTTAGGGTTATAAATATGTACTAAAAAGCTATAAACGAGCCTATAATTAATAATCTAGACTTCAAATAAAAATTTTTTACCACACCATAATATTAGTTAGAAAATTTAGAGTCCATAGATACTAATTTTATGTTTTGACCTTTTAGGCCCCGAAACCTTAATCGCGTAAGACCAAACTTTAAAAATACTAAATCGCGTAAATTTTAAACTTAAAATTTGAAGTCAATCATATTGTAGAAATACTTTGGGACCTAAATTAAATTTTTTTAGAATAAAATTTTTCGAAATTAATATTAATATTCGCATAGGGAATAGTTTTTGACGTAATTAGTTAGATATTTACATTTTTTACTATTCTTACCAATTGGTAGCTACAAGTGACGGTAAAAGGAGAGTCCAAGTTGCTGTTTTAAAAATATTACAGCTTCCACTTGCAACAAGTCAAGGTTAGTTGAAACAAAAGGCTAGAAACTTGCACAAATGGACCAATTAAATTATTCCAACCATGCCCTAATTATTACACTTAATATAACACTTACAAATCAGCAAAATGGACTTGGACAAGCTGCCCTTCCTCTCCCTCTTACACGTGACAGCCCCTACTCCAACAGAAAATTTACAAAAAAATTTAACTAAATTAATTTAACTCTTACTCTACAAGTTACCTACCTCTATAAATAGGTGATTAAGTCAACATGGGAAATTAAAATTCCAACTACCAGCCCACTCTCCCTCCTTGCTGCACCGAAACTGCACACACATACACTTACATTCCACAAATTCAAATTTCCTTCCTTTATATCCTCTAGTCTTCACTTAACATTTCAACAAACTAAAGATCAACCAACCCAAGGCTCCAACCACCATTATAGGATGCCATTGATCATTCTACCATGTAGATGACAAGGGTAAGAACTTATAAAGTTAGTTATTTATTTCCTAAAATATAGTAGACTTACTAATTTGCTAAAATATGTAGGTCTTGGTCAAATTAAAAAGGAAAATTTGCCATCTACTCTCCTAAGTCCTCAAGGTAAGTCCTACACCTTTAAATTACTTCCTCATTCTAAATTAAGAAAATGAAGGTCATACATTGCCATAGATACATTTTTAGAAGCCTCCATGGAGTTATGTTGATGGTAGAATAAATGGAAATAATGTAGGATAAATATTTTGAATGAATTAGAATAAGGAGAAGCCTTGAAGAAAATTAGTCTAGGTATTAGAAAACCCTAGAATTAAACTTTGAAATTACTACAAGACTATTGTCTTGAAAAACCCTAGCTAATAATCTTGTAAATTAGTAAACACATTATAATTGTCATCTAAACAATTTGAACTAGCCAATGTCTTACCCATTAGAAGTCTTGAACTTAAACTCATAATGGGAAATTACTATAGTGTAGATAAAGGAAATTCAATGGAATAGAAATAATCTTAAGAAATATACTATAAACCGAATACATAGACAATTAAGTTGATGAACTTAAAAATAATGTAGAATGGTCATTAGTAATCTAGATGGAAACCCTTAATTCTAATTGAGAACTCACTTTACATAAGGTTGAAGACAAAGTATATAATAGAAGAAAATATTGATATCACTAAGCATATTGATAGGTAAAATAAATTAGAATTCAAATAAGATTCTTTGCCACTAGTAGAAGTCTAAGAAGACTAAGAAATAAAATGATCTTGAGAAAGTCTTACACTAATCATAGAAAACTATTTGCAAACAGATAAAATTAGTGACTAGCATACTATAGGTAAAATAAGCTTTTTAACACTTAATTATACATAAAAAAATATAAGCTAACATAAGTAATATAAGTATACTTAAAGATTTGGTACTAAAAACATGAATTTAGAATTAATTAGTCCACTTTTAGTAGCAAAAGTGTATTCATACGAATTGTACAAAATATAGGATAATCCATAAGCCTTTAAACAATTAAAGATAAACTACCTTTGGAATTGATAAAAATGACCTCACTAAGAGATAAATTTATATAGGACACTTAGACACACATTAAGAGATATTACAAAGTCAATTATCTAATTTATGGAACTTCATTCATCTAAATAGGTGAATCCGAATCAAATTTAGACTTCCCGAAAGATTATTACGATTGAAGACATCATGAGCAGGTGAGTAACTCTGATCTATTACATTGTTTGTGTTTGTAACATTAGTAGCACCTAAAGTTATATATGAAAATAATCGTATGAAGCATGTGGGGATGGGAATTGTTCTTACTTGATTGGTGGATGAATTGAGTGATAAAATTGTGATTATTAAAAGTGATAACAAGATTGTGTGGAAATTTGTTGAAGCATGTTGAATATTGTCTATAAACTGTGTGGTCATTTTTATAAGCAATTGATAACTGACAGGCTTATAACTTAAAGGATCATGCATTGCATAACTTGCACAAATATTGCATAAAGGTGTGACAGCTTGCTACGTATTAGTATTTCGGATCTCGGTTAGTGTTTGGTTTTTCTAGATGTAAATTTCCTAGTTCTTCCAAAATTATCCTGTTCTGTTTGGTTCCACAGGAACTACTTGGCAAAAGAAGAACGCCGCCCGTGGTATCGGCTTGAAATAACTAATACTTAATGGAGTCTCTTTGTTACTAAAGGAAATTGAGTGAAGAAACTATAATCATAAAGAAAAGAATAAAGTGAGAATTATTATTCCTATGGTTCTCTGTTTCTCCTGAGCAAGTGGGTCATAAGGATATGATCCTTGACTAGGTTCCTTCAATCCTGATGTGAGGGCGCAAATCTACATCCTGTTTGGATTCCGGTTGTCCAAACTTGTAATTGTACATATGCTTGAATGTTGCATTTCACTTATTTGATAAATTACTTGTTCGATGTGCGTGATGTGTAATATGTGATGGTTATTCACTGAGCTGTAGAAATGCTCATACTCCAACAGATTTTTCAGGGTCATTCTCAAACCGTGGCTAGTACCATCTCGAAGGTTAGAACGGTAAGGAAGCCACGTTAGCAAGTTATGGAAGTAGTTAACAAAGATTTAGATCTCTTGTATTAGTAAACTTACATCTATTTTACATTCCTAGTTGTAAGCAAATAAACAGTTTGTAATAGTTTATACAAACTTTATATGGAGTTTATTTTATCTGTTTTGTATATTTTATGTATGTACATCATTTCTTATCAAGCAACTTAAAAGATCCTGTTTTTATGTCACATCCTTTGGAGTAACTAGTTGTATTGTATAGAAACCAATACTACATACAATACAGTACAACTAGGGTACCCTTTGGGGCGTGACAATCATCTCCAAGCGCAACTCCACTAAGGACAACGACACATAATGATCATCAGAGTACCTCGTTAGTATTACCCTTTGCGTGATCTTTACTGACCAAAGCCAAACATAAACAAAAACATATTCAATTATATACCGGATAGAATTAGGTCAATTTATTATTCTAATCCTACAAGCACAAAGAATAAGCATGGTAAGCTCGTACCTGGATTCGTTTTCCAAAATCTCAAGATCAACAAATCCTTTTCAAAAGTTTAGAAACCCTAATCACCATACTCTTGATCATCAACATTTGTTTTCATGTTTTTAATTAAATCCTACCTCTAAAAATCCACAATCTAAAGCATATGATTTATAATATTAGATCTACACATTTGTCTTCTAAGATTACCAAACAACGAAACCTTAAAATGCAAATTTCTCTAAATTCCTCAAAAACCCTAAAATCTTCAATCAAAATAGTACAACTATCAGAAAAGATTCCATCTTTTAGCATAACAAAGATTGAAAGGATTCAACACTTACCCAAAACTTTATATTTCACACTTTCTTGATTGTAGAACCAAAATCTCCAATTCACAACCTAGGTTTTGGTCTCCACCGAAATCGTCTCCAGCAACTTGATTCCTCATAATAAATATGAATCAACTTTAGAAAACAACATCTAATCATAAACTTAACCAAAGGAATTTTAAGAGGGATTCTTACCTAGATCTTACCTTAGGTGAGCTATGAAGAGAGAGCTAAGGACCTTAGGTCTAATATGAGACTTAGGAAACCCTATAACAAATAATGGATGTTTATTTCGTTGAATTATAGGCTGGAATCAAAGCTGGCGGTTCAGGGTGGCTTAAACTTGAATCCAGGAACAGAACCACATAAGCTAGCACAAAGCTAGCGACCTTCACTTCCTACGCCAGCAGCCTTAACTTCTAAGCCAGCGATCTTTGGCGGCTTTCGTTATACGCGGCTTCCTTCACAAATTCGATTAAAAATCCTCTGAAGCTCCAAAGCTCACATAAGTGACGATGTTCCAATCAAAGCTGGTGGCCTTGCACACCAAAGCTAGCAGCTCTAGAGCCAGCCTAAGTCCTCCCTTTCACGTTCTTTGCGAACAACTTCTTCAAATTCAAAATCAACTGTCACATGACAAAATTTCCTCTTAAACATTCTTATATTACAATACTACCCTTCATTATAGATTAATTATTTGTATAGTACATGATGTCTATGTGAACTATGGAGAGGATGATAGTGGACTTGATCATCCTACAGGCTTTTAGAGTTGCTTTGGATTAAAGGTAGCCATTTGAAGACTATATGAAATTTTATATTTCTTTTATAAGTTCTGAAATTTTATGAGAGTTTCCTTTTATTGTTTTAAGTTGGATATGTGTTGGCTTTTGGTTTATGCCAACAAAGTTGTCTTGAAGTTTTGTTACATAAGATATTTTAAACAGGTACCCCTTTTATATGAGTGATTGATGATTACTTCTGTATTTGTATATTAGTGAAATAATAGCCTTAACGTGTCCATCTTTAGTAAGTACACATGGTGGGGTTGTAATGGCTTTATTTTAGAGTGTTACAGCGTAAGTTTTCGGATTTTGATTTCTAATATGAGGGCTTTGCCTTCTATTGGGTTTAAAGAAGAGTTGCAACACATGTTAGGGTTTATAGGAGAAAGCTTCTTTGGCTTTTGATTTTGGAACATCGAGAAGTTTGACTTGAAGTGTTTTTTAATGATCACATGAGAGGCATATGAGATATACATATAGATATATTTAGTCAAATGGCATATGATATGGTTAACAAAAAAAGTAACTGAACAAAAAAAATTCTCAAAAAAAAAAATCAAAGTGACCTGTTTGTAAGAAGATAAAAGCATATGTTGGTCTTCTTTTTTTGTAATATACCCTAATTTTATTTATTAGTAAAGAACTATTATGGAATTTAGTTGCATTTTAGACTCGTCGAAGTAATTTCACAAAGAATTCCTATTTAAATAAATATTAAATAGTTATTTATTAGTCAAACTTACCAATAAAAATTTAATACTAGAATTGATTTTTTTTTCTCTACAATTTGCTAATTAAAATAAAAAATATCAATGATTAATATTTTATTAATGTTTTATTTCATTTAGTAAAATGAACCAAAGCAAGTGGCTATATATAAATCTCAATTTGAATTGGTACAAAACCAACAAAATAGAAAATTTAAAATGGAAAATCGTGTAGACATTCTTAGTATACTTCAAAACCCCACCAATGGTGTCCGATAAGAATTCTATCAAAACCTTTCCTATGGCTGATCAACCCATTACTTGGTTAGTTGCGGCCTGTTTCTTTTTTAATTTATTTTATTTCATTTTCGGAAGTCACATTGAATTACTAATATTCCGCCTAGATTTTCGTTCAAATCGACTGGTTGATGGCCCCCAAAAAAAATTATATATATACACATATCTGCAGGTCAACACAATACCATAAAAAACTCTACCTACCTTCAACATAAGTCTTCATTCCTCATATTGCACCCCCATTTTGGTTTCCACGTTAAACTATTGGGCTCTTTTCTTTTTCTCTCATGTCTTTTGGTCCATTATTTTCTAGTGATTCCATCTTGGCTTTCCTTGAGTAATAATAAATAATAAACACATGCGAAGATGAGAGGACTTTGAGTGGTTTGGACATAGTCCATAGACAATAGTACCCACAGTTTATTTTACGCTGTTATAATGCAACACACCACATTCACATTGGCTTCGTCAAATTTGATAGTTTTGATTGATTTCTACAACACCCATTTATAAGCTAAACCTAAAATATATTGCAATAAATTCAGTACTACCGACTTATTGCTTATGTTTGCATTGACTGTGTGTTTGGCGATGGTGTGCCATTGGACATTGGCTCCATTCCATGCGATCTTTGACCTTAGTGCCACATTGTGCGACTTTGGAGCATGGTAACATGGCTGTCCGTTCACACCTTTATGCAAGCTAATAATAAAACTAAGAAAAATCAACATTTACTGGTTTGGTTATAACTTATATCAATTCAATTGATGCTTGATGACCATTCGATGTGTACGTTCCATTTTTTATTATTCTTTTTTTTTTTTTTGTCTTTTCTTCATTTAAGGCAAAAGCTCATAGGAGAGACGATGTAGTTGTCTGCATATTTTGAATTTACGCAAATAACCTCGTTAACATGTGTTTGGAATGTGGCTGTTGATGTAAGAAGTCCGAATATAGAATGTGAAAAGGTGTAATAAGGCAAACTCGACCCATCTAGGTTTAATTCAAATAATGCGGAGAAAGTGTAATTAATAGTCAAGTTGACCCATGATTAAGAAGGTTATTAGCTACTTAGTCGAAAAAAATTACTAAACCAAAACATGTTTCTTTTTGGGAAAATATTTTTCCAAAAACAATTTCCTATTTTTACTTGTTTATTTGATTGAAAATATATTCTTAAGTGGAAATTTTTTTCTCTCTTGTGGAAAAATATTAATATTTTTTAGGAAAAACAACATACAACTTCAAAAAAAAGAGTCCTTTTTAAATTACTTCCCCACCACAAATGATGCTTTCTTTATATGCTATTACGTTTTATATATAATTAATTTCAAAAACCAAAATAAATGTTTTATAATATTTTTATAAACTATATCAAATACGTTAAAACATATCATTTTCTTATAAAATATATCCAATAGAAGACATTCTCTATTAATATGAGATGCTTTTTCAAAACAAATGGAACCTACTATTGAATTGATCTTAACTCCTTGAAATTGCGATTCCCTCTCATCTTTCGTTCCCAGTCCTTATGGGTTATTGTAATCACCCAAATTATACAACTCGAATATAACAATTATTAAGTAAATAATGTAAAGTTTTGAAAAGGTTTTAAGAAAAGTATAAGAGTCACTCCTTTTTTTTGTGATCTAAGAATATTAAAATTTGAACAATTTAATTATCGTTTAAAAAAAGTTGAACTATTATAAACAAAATTTTATGATAATTTTTTTGCATAACTTATTGATAATATCTCACAAATATAAAAAGGGTAAAATTTGAAATACATACATAAATGAATGAAAAATGAGATTTTAACTAGACAGTAGTAATAATAAAAGTGATCAAATATAGCATTTTTTATAATTTAAGAAATAAGTGATGAGTAAATAAAAAATTATAAAGAAATAATGCTAACTCTAATAATTCAAATCTCAATATGCTTCATAAAAATAAAACGATAAGAAATACCAAATTAATACAATAAAAGAACAAAACAATGTAATCATATAATACATGTAGCAAACAAACCTAAAACTGGAAAACAATTATAAAATAATACTGACTTTCAACACACCTCACAACGAGGAAAAACAACGTGAAAACTTAAGCAAACACACTAATAAATACATATATGCAATAGGTGACTCAATAAATAATAGATTATCAAATAATTCAAAATTACAGTGGAAGTGAAACATAATATCAAAATTTAATTTAAAATAATCGGAATAGCATAATGAAAGCATAAGTGAAATATATAAATCTTAAAATGATTGAAAGCTTTTGAATTATAAAATTGAAAGTTCATATAAAATGACAACTACCAATAGATGATTAATTTTAAACTTTGTTAGAATGTAATTTAAAAATTAAACTTAGATAGTTTAATTGAACAAAGTAAAATTAAATTATAAGTCATAAATAGATATATTAACATAATGATACGAATTAGAGAAGCCAAGTGATTTATTGTTGGTCCCATTTAATAATCAAGAAGGGGGATTGGATTCATTATTAATAAAATTTTTTGCCTTTAAAAATCCCTTCGTTTTAAATATGAGAACAATATAAACAATTAAACAATTATGAAAATAAATTACAAGAATTTAAAAGGTAGGGCAAAGAGATCAAGCAGCAATTTATAATGGTTCCACCTTGTGCGTCAGTCCACTCTTTCAGCTCCAAGCCAGAGACCCCATTATCATACGGGTTTGTTTCGTTATATCTAATAACTTCAAATTAAGATTGTACAATCCTCTCTGCTTGATTCTCATAGCTATCATCTAGTTACAATCGATCTACAGAGTCTAATCTATAATTAAACTATCAACTAAGAAGGCAACAACACGTTCCTTCTTTTACAAATAAAAGAATAGAATTATAAGATTTGCAATAAGAAACGAAATGCATAGTATCAGTTCGTGAAAAGCTTTTTGTGAGCAAAAGAGAGTTCTCCCCTTTTCTTTCTTTCGCATCAAAGTATGTCCTTAAAAAAATTGCAGTATGTAAGTCAAGAAAGCTTATATTGGTTTTGTATTTGCAAGGAGAGAGGGAGAGAGAGAGCAAAATTTGTGTTCTTTATTTCTTGTATATATATCTCTATATCTCCTTTGTTTCCTTTTTTCTTTTCTTTTCTTTCTTAGCTTTTTTGTTTTCACATCTTCTATATATCTTGTAGAGAAGACTTCTTATTTTCAAATCTGATCTTTAATGTTCAAAAACTGGTTGCAAGATGTGGATAATCTTTTCCAAAAATCTTGACTGAAAATCTTTTGTTCCTTATCTCTTTTTCAAATTTGAATCCTTCCGTTTCTTCAATTGGTAGAAGATAAGATGAGATATGTTTCTTTCAGATATTGTGGTGACATTTATCTTGATTTGAAATTGAAAACCAAAACTGATTCTTCATAATCTGATCTTCTTTTCTTTATAAACCAAAAGTACAACGTTCCCTTTTTGAAATCACAAATAAATCTCATAAAAATAGGTAATATACTTTCTCTTATCTTAGAAGATGTAGATTGATAACCCATTTGTCTTGGAGAGAAAATTTCGTGTAACATCTGTTCAAACAAAATATGATATTGTTTTTGAAGCTTGATAGATGATAAAGAGAGAGAAACTTTGAAGAACACTTTAAATCCACTTGGGATATAAACCAACTTTAATGAAATAAATGAGTATATTACCTAAATAAACTCATTTACTCGGAGCTAGGCCTTCGAGATATTTAATTGTATTGATATGGAATGTTTTTTTATCTCATTTGGGAAGATGAACAGTAAATTTGCGTGAAGGAAGTTTGCTGTCAAAAGTTGCAGTGAAGGCTCCATGAAACCTTCTAGATTTCTGGTATTGTTTCTGTCATTGAAACAACCTTCTGGAAAACCTTCTATTCCTGATACTATTCGTTTTTCTCACAAACAACCTTGTGGAAAAGCTTCTGGATTCCTGATAGTATTCATCATTTTTCTTCTTTCTTTTAACTTGAAACTGCACACTTGATAAACCATTAGTAAACTTTTTACACTTTTGTTATCATCAAAACCTATTTTCAGATAATCTAATATTCTCCCCCTTTTTATGATAATAAAACCTTTGTTGAAAAAAATAATTCTCTCCCCCTTTTTGTTATCAACAAAAAACACATTCAAAGAATATAACCAAATATGAATTCCTTTAATCCAAAAGCAAGCACATTTTTCAAGTATGATAGTCTACACATTAATGTTTTTATGCACAAATCTCTTAGAATAGCATTTTTTACAAGAATAGTGCTTTTTTTTTTTTTTTGTAGTTTTAATGTAGTTTTTTTTAAGTGCAGAAAATTTCACATAATATGAAAATATTGCATAATTTATTCAAAAAATTGTAGAAAATGCAGAATTTTGCATCCTTATAGCATGAATAGTACAGAATTTTGTCAAAAAGTGCATAATTTTATTAAAAAGTGCAGAATTTTGTCCACATAACAAAAAATTGCAAGGTAAAACAACTTCAACACATTTGTTCTATGTACGTATCTTTGTTTTAAACATTTCTCCCCCTTTTTATTTCAAAAAATATAACTAATTATCTTTCTACAAAATTTCCTTTATCTTTTATCTTCTCTCCCTTTATAAAATTCTTTTAGAAAATATGCTCCCCCTTAATATGATATCAACTAATTTTATATTAACCCAAAGAACATATTTCAAAAATTTGTTGAGGATCATAAAGAGCAAAACATTTGAGGGAGTTGGAACATTAATACTAAACAAATAACTGTTATTTTTCTTCATGAGAGTCACATTTTTCTTTCTTTACCATTTGAGGCACTCACTTATCAAGTTCATATCCTTCTACTCATTGCCTCAAGTATCTGAAATCACTAACATACAAGTTATACCTTTTTACGAACCCAAACTAGCGGGTCCTTCGAAATTCAACATTGGATTATCAATAGCATTTACTTGAGAATGACTCAACTTTTTTTCTTATGGTAGCAAAACTTTCTATATGATCAGGTTTATTACAAAAATAACATGAATATGAATAATTATTCCAATACCTGTTGTTTACCTCATTGTACCTATTCATCCTTGAATACTTGTGATAATACCAAGTTGTGTTTGTTCTGTTGTACCTTCTGGAATAACTTACAGGTTTTGCATTTATATTTGTCTCATTTTTCTTTTCATCATCAGGTTGAGCATTAGCTATTTCTTTAGCCTTAATAAATATTATTTTCTTATTTGTATTTGATGTAGATCCATGTTCATAACCTAAACCATGCTTTTTCACAAGAAAACCTTTATGAAGAAATCAATTTTTTATTACTTCCATTGAATTTATTAAATGTATTCTTTATTAAACTACATAACTCATCTATTTTTACTTTCAAAACATCGGTTTCTTCCTTAAACACATTATTTATATTCTCATTTTCTCAATATTAACATGAAACCTTTCATTATCATGCTTCAAAATATCATTTTCATCAACAAGCAAATAATTTGTTTGTTTTAAAGCCTCTTTGTCATTCTTAAGAGCTTTATTTTCTTTATCTTGTTTTGATATTTTAGTATTAGCTTTATTCAGTGCTTTTAAAAGCTTTTCCATCTCACATAAACATCACCTTCAGATAATTCATCTTTAGATTGAGAATTTACCTCATAGGTGGCCATAAGACATAGATTTGCTTCTTCCTCCTCTTCATCTATATCCTCTAAATTACTCTCTGTATCATCTAGATCACTCCATGTAGCCAATAATGATCTATTTTTCTTCTTGAATTTCTCCATTTTCTTAAAAGAGAGTTGGGCATTCATACTTAATGTGACCTGGTTTCTTACACTTATAACATTGGATCTTATTTTTCTCCTTTTTCTTCTCCTTTTCTTTGTAAATTTTTCCTACGTCAAAATCTTTGTAACCAAATTTTTTATAGGTAGTAAATTTCTTACTTTCTTCTTCTTTAAAAATCGGTTTAGCTTTCTGGCCACAATAGTTATGTCTTCTTCTTCATCATTCTCACTTTCATCGGATTCAACTTGATTAGCCACAACTTCTTTCATTTTGAAAGCTATTCTTTTGGTACTACTTTTTCTCCTTGAGTAGTCTTTTTGTGAGATTCATAAGCCATTACCTTTTCCCTTAGTTGACTAAGAAGTCTATCGAGATCTTGAGCTTCTTCTATGGTGGTTCTCTTTGCATCCCATGAAGGTGGTAGTATCCTCAAGATTTTTCTCACAAGATTAGGATCAGGAAGTGTCTTCCCAAGCAATGTAAGTTCATTTGTTATTGTTGTAAACCTGTTAAAAACATCTTTGATAGATTCATCAGATTTAAATTTAAAGCATTTATCTTGGTTTTTTTATTTTTTGTTCCTTCATATGTCTCGCACAATCTGTCTCAGATTTCTTTTGATGTTTCACAAGAGGATATCAAATAAAATTCTGATGTAACAATAGTGGTCAATAGTAAATTTTTTGCTTTGTTGTTCTTCTCAGTAAGCTTTAGCTTGTATTAGTAAATCAATATCATCAGACATTTTACTTCATATCTCCAAAAGCAATTAACTGCCATGGAGCATAGTCATTAGCTTTAATGTAAGTTTCCATTTGCATTTTCTAATAAGAAAAAATTGAACCATCAAAGAAAGGAGCACAATTGATTGCAACATTGTTCTCAACCATATTGTTTGGATCACTCAATTTTGATAAAAGAACCGCTTTGGTACCAATTGTAGGTATCAAGATTTTAAAACAAATACTCTTTTAAAAATTGAGCTTGGCTCTGATGCCAATTGTTGGTGTCATGCCCCATAGGATACCCTAAACGTAACAGTCCGCCATATGCCATATAAGACTCACGAATTACCACCTTAGTCCTTCGGAGTCTTGTATAGATGTAAGGCGTCTGATGAGGATCATCAAGCATCAATGGGTCCAAAGTTCAAATCCAACGATCCATTGCAAGATATTGGAGGTCCCATGACAAGAGCTAAGGCTAAACGAATGAGGGAGGCATTGCAAGGACTTGTTATGGAGTTGCAAGAGAAGGAATTGCATTTACCACCAATAAAAATGAGTCAAAAGTGTTTAACATCATCAAAATAAGCTCCGGAGGGGCTCTAAATGGAAAACAAGTGAAATAGAGCAAAGAAGGAGCCAAGAAGTGCCCTGCAGGATTAATGGCCGCTAGCAGTTACTTATTTTTGTCAGTTACATGTCTTTAATTTCTTTGTCAGTTATGTCTTTAATTTCTTTGTCAGTTACAGTCAGCTATTTATGTTTGTCAGTTACATATCATTAATTTCTTTGTATGTAAAAGGCTATATATTAAGCCTTGGTTCTAAGGTTTGAAACAAGACGATTTATATGAATGTTATTCATTCTCTTTGAGAGAAAACTCCATCTTGTTCCTTGTGAACGAATTTCCATTTGATTTTCTTGATCTAAACACTCAAGGAGGTCGACGTGATAACTAGGTTGCGATCAACAGGTTTGTTCGAGGTCTAGTTCCATTCCATTCATTGATAATTAGGTTGCAATCAACAGGTTTGATTGAGGTCTAATTCCATCCTACGACGACTTGTCTCAAGACGATCCTCGGGTTCCAATTCCAATCAACGATTTGGGGGTTCTAGGTTTAATATACCTAGGGTTACCATATCATTTGGTATCAGAGCTACGGTTTCTTGTCACAAGTAATCTATCCTTTTATCTTTATTTAATCTTGCTATCTATTTGTTGTTGTTCTTGATTAGGGTTCTTGAGTCAAAAAAAAAAAAAAAAAAGAAAGAAAGAAAGAACCATCTTTATATTGTTCCATCGTAAAAAAAAAAAAAAAGAAAAAAAAGAAAGAAAGAAAGGAACCATCTTTATATTGTTCCATCTGTAAAAAAAAAAAAAAAAATTGTTATCAATATTATCTTGGGATCTTGTCATAGATCTAAGTTTCTGTTTCGTCCTTTCAATTCTCAGAAATTGCGGTATATACGTTCTTGAGATTGGATCTTTGATTCCGACCAATTTGTTGTTGAAATTTTCTGGTTGTTGCGTGAGTGATTTATTTTGAGAAAATCATTGAGAGAATTCCGAACAAGGGATTGTGAGATTGAGTTGTGAGGAACATTATTTTCTTGAGCGAAAAGACACGAGTGTGAGTGTCATTTGTTGAGTGAAAACACGTGAGGGAGCGAATTGTGAGGATTATTATTTTTCTTATTTGATTATTACTAACCAATTTTCTGCAGGTGTTAAGATATGGGTAGTGACGGAGAAAGTGATAAGATTGATATGAAATTGTTCGTCAAATCGATACAGGATCAGTTTAGGATGATGAATGCAAGGCTTGACAATATAGAATCCGCAAGTAAGACTAAGAGCAGTAGAGGAATGAGACGTAATGAAGAAGAGATTGATGAATCTGAGTCTGAAGGATCCGGAGTTATAAGAAGGTGGAGGAATGCTCCAAAACAAGATAATTCCTTAGGGAATATCAAATTAAAGATACCTCCTTTTCAAGGTAAGAATGACCCGGAATTGTTTTTAGAATGGGTGAGAAAGGTGGATCATGTCTTTGATTGCCACAATTACTCCGAAGACAAAAAGATCAAGTTGGCTTCTGTTGAGTTTTCCGACTATGCTAGTGTATGGTGGGATCAACTTGTGCGAAATAGGAGGAGAAATGAGGAGAGACCCATTAGTACTTGGGATGAAATGAAGGCGGTGATGCGAAAAAGATTTATCCCTGGTCACTATTATAGGGATTTACATAGAAAATTACAAGGTTTGACACAAGGGTCAAGAAGTGTAGAGGATTATTACAAGGAAATGGAAGTAGCTATGATCCGGGCTGATGTGAAAGAGGATGATGAAGCTACTATGGCTAGATTTCTCAATGGATTAAACCGTGAGATTGCTAATGTGGTAGAACTCCATCCTTATCTTGATATTGAGGAGTTGTTACACAATGCCATAAAAGTGGAGCAACAATTAAAGTTTAAAGGGTCTTCTCGATTTGGTTCTACTTCTAATTCTTCATGGAAGTCCACTTGGAAGAAGAACAATTCAGATTTGAAGTCCAAGGAGGATTCAAGGCCAAAAGTCCGTTACTCCATACAAAGGTAAATCTGAAACTAAGACTTATGGTAAATCTCGTGATATTCAATGTTTCAAGTGTAAAGGATTTGGACATATTGCTTCTCAATGTCCGAATCAAAGGGCTATGGTTATTTTGGATAATGGCGATGTTGAAAGTGTGAGTTCAGGAGATGATCCTGATATGCCAGCTTTGGAAGACTGTAGTGATGTAGATGTGGAAGGTCCTGTGAAAGGAGATTATTGGTTACTAGGCGAGTCCTTAGTACTCAACCTAAGGATGAGAGTGAAAGTGAAGAGGTACAGCGTGAGCATATTTTTCATACCCGGTGTCATGTGCAGAAGAAGGTATGTACACTGATTATTGATAGTGGTAGCTGCACTAACGCTGCGAGTACCTTGCTAGTTGATAAATTGAAGTTAAAATCTGTGAAACATCCAAAGCCCTACAGATTACAATGGTTGAATGAATGTGGGGAGATCAAGGTGACAAAACAGGTTCTTATTTCCTTTTCTATAGGAAATTATCATGATGAAGTTTTGTGTGACATAGTTCCCATGCAGGCTAGTCACTTACTGCTAGGCCGACCTTGGCAGTTTGATAGGAAAGTGACATATGATGGGTACAAGAACCAATATTCTTTTGTTCTAAATAAAAGAACTGTGATTCTCACTCCTCAGAAACCATGGGAAGCATGTGAAGATCAAGTGAGGGTAGCGAGAGAGTTTCGAGAGAAACACATGAGTGAACAAGATAAGAGTGGCAAGGAGAGAAAAAGTGAGAAACAAACACTTGTGAGTTATGATAGAGGAGAGTTAAACACATTGAGTGGAGAGGAAGTTGCAAGAAAAAGTGAGGTTAAAAGTGCAATCATGGCAAGGAAACAACTACTTGTACTCATGTACAAGGATGTTTATTTTACTACTTCTGACCTTAACTCTTCGTTGCCAAGTGTGGTGGTTTCTCTTTTGCAGGAATATGAGGATTTATTTCCTGAAGAAGTTCCAAGGGGATTGCCTCCACTAAGGGGGATTGAGCACCAAATTGACTTTATTCCAGGTGCTTCTATTCCTAACCGGCCAGCTTATAGGGCCAATCCCGAGGAGACAAAGGAGATTCAAAGGCAAGTTGATGATTTGTTAGAAAAGGGGTTTGTAAGGGAGAGCCTCAGTCCATGTTCAGTTCCTGTTATTTTGGTTCCAAAGAAAGATGGAACATGGAGAATGTGTGTTGACTGTCGAGCTATCAACAAGATTACAGTTAAGTATAGACATCCCATTCCTAGACTTGATGATATGCTTGATGAGTTGCATGGAGCTTGTTTGTTTTCCAAAATTGACTTGAAAAATGGCTATTACCAAATTCGTATGAAAGAGGGAGATGAGTGGAAAACTGCTTTTAAAACTAAATATGGTCTATATGAATGGATGGTAATGCCTTTTGGATTAACAAACGCGCCTAGCACGTTTATGCGATTAATGAACCATGTTCTTCGTGCTTTTATTGGAAAGTTTGTTGTTGTTTACTTTGATGACATCTTAGTTTACAGCAAAACATTGGATGAACATGTTCAGCATTTACAATCTGTTTTCACTGTCCTGAGAGAAAACAAATTGTATGCCAATTTGAAAAAGTGTACCTTTTGCACGGAAACTGTTGTTTTTCTTGGATTTGTTGTAGGTGCACATGGGATTTCCGTTGATGAAGACAAGGTGAAGGCAATTCGAGAATGGCCAACACCAAGGAATGCAAGTGAGGTAAGAAGCTTTCATGGTTTAGCAAGTTTTTATAGGAGATTTGTGAAAGACTTTAGTTCTATAGCTTCTCCTTTAAACGATCTTGTTAAAAAGAATTGTGAGTTTAGGTGGACAGAAGTGCATGAAAAAGCTTTTAATGATTTGAAAGATAAATTGACAAATGCACCATTACTTGTTTTACCTAATTTTGAGAAAGTTTTTGAAATAGAATGTGATGCTTCCGGGAAGGGTATTGGTGGTGTTTTGATGCAGGATTCGAAGCCAATCGCTTATTTTAGCGAGAAGCTCAGTGGAGCAGCATTGAATTACCCCGTCTATGACAAGGAGCTTTATGCCTTGGTGAGACTTTGCAAACGTGGCAACATTACCTATGGCCCAAGGAGTTCATCATTCATTCAGATCATGAAAGTCTGAAATTTCTCAAAACTCAAGGTAAGTTGAACAAAAGACATGCAAAGTGGCTTGAGTTCATTGAAACTTTCCCTTATGTGATAAAGTATAAGCAAGGAAAAGAGAATGTGGTTGCTGATGCACTCTCTCGAAGGTATGTACTTTTGACTTCTTTACATACTAAGTTGCTTGGGTTTGAGCTTATTAAGGGATTGTATGAGACTGATTCTGATTTCAGTCAAATCTGGGCTGCTTGTGCTGTTTCTGGTTATGCTGATTATTATAGGCACGATGGTTATTTGTTTAAGAAAAGTAAATTGTGTGTCCTAGGAGTTCTGTGCGTGAGTTACTTGTTAGAGAAACTCATGGGGGTGGATTGATGGGACACTTTGGTGTTCAAAAGACATTGGATATTTTGCATGAGCATTTCTTTTGGCCTAAGATGAAACGTGATGTCCAAACTGTTTGTAACAAATGCATTGTATGTAAACAGGCTAAGTCTAAAATAATGCCTCATGGAGAATACATTCCTTTACCTGTGCCTAATCAACCTTGGACCGACATCTCTATGGATTTTGTATTAGGATTACCACGATCTCAGAGTGGTAAAGATAGCATATTTGTTGTTGTTGATAGGTTTAGTAAAATGGCTCATTTCATTGCTTGTTCTAAATCTAATGATGCACAACATATTGCTGATTTATTCTTTAAAGAGATTGTGCGTTTGCATGGGTTACCTAGATCCATTGTGAGTGATAGGGATGTCAAATTTTTAAGTTATTTCTGGCGTACTTTGTGGAACAAGTTAGGCACAAAATTGTTGTTTTCCACTGTTGCACACCCTCAAACGGATGGTCAGACGGAAGTAGTCAATAGGACTCTTTCAACTTTGTTACGTGCTGTGATTCCTAAGAACTTGAAGCAATGGGAAAAATGTTTACCCCATGTAGAATTTGCTTATAATAGAACTGTACATTCCACAACATCATATTCCCCATTTGAAATTGTCTATGGCTTTAATCCTTTGACTCCATTGGATATTTTGCCTTTACCTGCTAATGAGTTTATTGATGTTGAAGGTAAGAACAAGGCAGATTTTGTGAGGGAATTGCATGCTCAAGTTCGGGCCAATATTAAAAAGAAAAATGAACATTATGCACGTCAGGCCAATAAGGGTCGTGTGAAGGTTGTTTTCCAACCAGGAGATTGGGTGTGGGTGCACTTGCGAAAGGAGCGATTTGCTGCTCAAAGGAAAACTAAGCTACACCCTAGAGGCGATGGGCCATTCCAAGTGTTGGAGCGCATCAACGATAACGCTTACAAGATTGACTTACCAAGTCATTATGGTAATGTAAGCGCAACTTTTAATGTTTCTGATCTTTCTTTGTATGATGCAGGTGATTCGAGGACGAATCTATTCGAGGAAGGGGGGAATGATGAGGATCATCAAGCATCAATGGGTCCAAAGTTCAAATCCAACGATCCATTGCAAGATATTGGAGGTCCCATGACAAGAGCTAAGGCTAAACGAATGAGGGAGGCATTGCAAGGACTTGTTATGGAGTTGCAAGAGAAGGAATTGCATTTATCCACCAATAAAAATGAGTCAAAAGTTTAACATCATCAAAATAAGCTCCGGAGGGGCTCTAAATGGAAAACAAGTGAAATAGAGCAAAGAAGGAGCCAAGAAGTGCCCTGCAGGATTAATGCCGCTGCAGTTACTTATTTTTGTCAGTTTATGTCTTTAATTTCTTTGTCAGTTATGTCTTTAATTTCTTTGTCAGTTATGTCTGTTATTTGTCAGCTATTTATTTGTCAGTTAAATATCATTAATTTCTTTGTATGTAAAAGGCTATATTAAGCCTTGGTTCTAAGGTTTGAAAACAAGACGATTTATATGAATGTTATTCTTCTCTTTGAGAGAAAACTCCATCTTGTTCCTTGTGAACGAATTTCATTTGATTTTCTTGATCTAAACACTCAAGGAGGTCGACGTGATAACTAGGTTGCGATCAACAGGTTTGTTCGAGGTCTAGTTCCATTCCATTCATTGATAATTAGGTTGCAATCAGCAGGTTTGATTGAGGTCTAATTCCATCCTACGACGACTTGTCTCAAGACGATCCTCGGGTTCCAATTCCAATCAACGATTTGGGGGTTCTAGGTTTAATATACCTAGGGTTACCATATCAGTCCCTTTACGACAATAGAATATTTAAACCAATGGAGTTAAAGAGTTTAATTTGGCGTTCGCTAGCAATAGAATATAAATCAAACACTTATGTAATTAGTTACAAAATCTAAGGGGCATTCTCCCGTAAAAGAATATTATTTAAGAGGTCTTTTACAGTAATTAAGAGTTTCTTGGTTTCCTGCAAAAATTATACAAACTTGGATATAACTTTAGAGGGAACGCCTAGCTCCTGTACCTCAACTGTAGGTTACCTCGGTCTACGCCATATGAATTCTACTGCAACAAACAAAAAACTATAGGGACGTAAGCTATACTAGCTTAGTGAGTGAGAACTTCTAAGATCACATTTATAACATATCATACAAACAATTGATTAGCCAGACAAGTGATTGCATCACACATTGGAATCAAAAACATATGACCAGCTGGAAATCATATGTGGATGGACTTACACCTCCATCCCGGGTTAGCAGATTAACTAACACTGCAGTACTACTTAAATATGCCATTTAGGATCATGGTCAACCAACTTAAATTCGTTTGTAGATCACAATTAACCAACTCATTAATTCGTTTATGGATCACGATTAACCAACTTTACACCGTTTTAGGATCACAAGAAACCAACCAATGCTAATGTTCTATCCCTATTATGATATGAATGAGTCCATATTTATTTTCAATGTCGAATAGCCAATTACACCAATTCTAGTAGATCAATCAATAATCGCAAACAGTCAATCCTAATTCATCTATACAAGCAATGGTTAATCATCTGGCTTCGATATTCTTATTTTCCAATTTCTCATATCAACAACAACCATATATACTCCCATTCATCCCCATCATGCATATACATTTTATCTTTGCCAAATATCAAGTGCAACTATCGTTACAATCAATACAATAAATGGAATCGGAAGT